>JAEUYN010000500.1:0-497933 GCA_018257835.1 Euura lappo | reverse complement strand
AATTTGTATATAAAAAAACTAATCTAGAAGGGAAAAATGAATAAATTGAAATAAATGAAATAATTGGAATCATTTCATAGAAAAAAAGATGTGTCAGTCAATTCTTAAGTTATTCTCCCCCAAAAAAGGACTCAAAATTAAGTTCAGACTCTCGAGTCATCATCGTCTTCGCCATAATTGAATTAAATTTATAAAAAAATGCGATTTTTTTTTCTACATCTCACCGGAGTTGGCTGGAAGAGGTTCGAGGCGTCCGGCTGCCTCATTATCACCTGGACACCGAGCTTCGCTGCGCTTCCCAGTCTTCGAGCCCAGACCAACGCCCCGAGGAACTGTCGCTTACATTCTTCCGGCTTCGATTCAGCTATGAAATAAATATCGTCATCAAGATTATCAAAATTGAAGTAAATTAAGTCAAGAATAAAAAATTCTGAAGATTAAATGAATACTTTCATAAATAATAATCAACATATCATTTATCGCTAGATTTTGCAACAACGCTAAAGAATTTTAATTACACTTTTCAAGTCATCGGGAACCAATTGTCAATAAAATTGCTTCTAACTACTGAAAGAAAACTGTGCAAAATCATTGGAAAAGGCTTCAAGATCGCTTGAAATTATTCTACAATTGCAATATTCTCTTATCACTTGGTAGCAGGAAGTATTATTAGGAAAAAAGTACGTTTTTTGATAGAAATTTGAAATTTGAGAATTACTCACCTATCCAGAGAGGCTTCTTCGCCACGGTTCGTCCCATAGATTTGTACAAGAGATCCTTGTCCGCTGCGAGCGTGTCTACTTGAAGGGCGACACCATCGGAGTCCAAAGCAATACCAGCGAAGTCTCTGCGTAAGACGAAATTTCACAAATGTATTCCAAAAATATGAAGATAAGAGGAGAAAAAAACGATTTTTGGACTCTGGAACGAAGCTTGATTCATCATCAGCGTAGAATATCGAAGAAACTGTTCATTTCCTTGTCTTCAAGCACCGAAGACCATCTTGATACTCACGGATGCCACGTGATGACCGACAGCGCATTGCCAGCCCCGTTGAGATAATCCTGTATGTACTGCTGCTGCTGCCTTCCTCTGAAACTGACGAAATCTGGTCCTGCTACGATGCTGTTGGTGTATCTTGGAAAAGCACCCAGCATGTGTCTAAGACGAGCGACGTCCTTGCCAAGATCACCTCCGCTGACGTCGCATCTCGTCTGACATTCTGACCATGCGGAAACAATGAAGTGACTCAATGGGTTCTGCTGATGAATGACTGGATCGATGGATGCTTACCGTATCCCAACTGCCAGCTCATGTTGTATCCCATGTGATCGCTGAAGGATATGAGATCCAGGCTGTTCCTGGGGTCCCACGATGATACTTGGTCCCCATTTTCGATTCTTTTTGGATTCAGGGTGGAAACAACGTCCAGACCAGACCGCTGGGCCCATTGTTGAACCAGGACCCAGTGGGCCTCTGATAAATGAGACTCGTGATTAATTTAACAAAAAGAAGAAGAAGAAGGAAAGGTTGTGGGCTGCTGAAGCTTGTTGTTATAACTCTGTGTATCTGAGGATATTGCAATCAAACTGGACTGTACAACAATAATTTCATACCATTGCTACTCCTGTACCGCGCTGCTAATCAAAATCAAATTAGAGAAGCAAACAATGCAGAGAATCGTATACCGAGCGCGGAATTAAATACTGATTAAATTAATCCACTCTGCAGGGTCTGTAACTTTGTATTATTGAAACAATAACTGTGATAATATTTGCTGAATTGGCGGAACAGAAATTGTACTCTGTATACTATAAGCGAATTTGTGAGAAGAGTAATTAAAATATTCATTATACACTCAGCTTCATACTGTACATAAATTATTCTGTTTTAAAAAAGCTTCTTATTAATTGTAGAAGAAATTTGAAACCGTGGTCGATCCAAGAAGTCAACGAACTTGAATATCAAGCTGATAGTCAGCCGGAACATTCGTCTGGGTCAGCGAATAATTGACCCAGTTTTTTCAAGCTGACTTTCTTCGGGAATTTTTAATACACTTTTTTATGTTATTTCTCAATCGGTGTCTAATCTAATTAGCTCACCTGAAAAAGTGTGATCTGGATCCTCGTAGCCATTCTGTGGAAACAAGGATCGTTCGAAGGTGTACGAATTGCTTTTTGGTCCAGCCAGTCTCACGTATCCTGGGGCCAAGGCTTTCGCCATATTCGTACTCAGCTCGGTGCTAGATCTATTCAATTAATTTTAATAACAATAAAAAACCCCTAAATCATATAACAATGAATGTATACATATATTAAAGGTTCCCTTATGCAGTTTAGAATTTTGTACTACGATAAATATTTTTTTGAAAAAGAAAATTGGAACAGTCTAAGTTTTGTTCTTCAATATTTGAACTTGATTAGTTCCTTTATCAGATATGATGGACAAATTTATTTTGAAAAAATATAGAATGTTGAATTTTTAACATAAGTTCTTGCGGATTAGTAATTCTGTACTGAAAAAAAAAAAAACTGCAATCTTTATCAGAGACCAATAATCAAGTGAAGTTGACGAAAAAAAAGGAAAAAGACAAAATTTCTTCAAACACACATAAATCAAAGAAAATATTCTAAATTTTGAAGACACTCAATTTTTTGGTCCTTGTGTCAAAATAAATTACATGAATTACATGAAATTGACAACATATAGTGTAACGATAATAAAAGAGTTTAAATGTTCCGAAAGTTTATACTCAAAAATTCTTTCAGAATATTAATGAAATAAAGAAATTTAATTTAGGGGAAAAAAAATGAAAATCGTAAAAAATTACTTACGTGAGAACATCTCCACTCAGTAAAACCGCGGGGTCTATGGTCAAGCTGAGAAATTTATCGCTAGTAACAGCGATCACCTTCTTGGGATTCAAATTCAACAACAAATCTTCGGATGATACAAAATTTGTAAATAATCCCAGCACAACCAGCCCCAGCCACAAAACCGAATTCGACTCTATTCCCATCATTTCTTATCCTGATTTCAGAAAAAAAAGAGAACAATAATTAAAATCAGCAAAAAAAAAGAATCATTTTTTATTTTTTGTCACGAAATCTATATTCTCATTATTAATTTATTATTCAAGACTATATTTATTCACTCAATTGAATTGAAATAAAAAGAATTATTAGAAAATTAATAATAATTGAATTTTATCTAATTCACGTTTCGCTGGTTTTTTTTGTTTAATCAAAATTCTTTACCGTATTCATAACACGATGATGATTTCTAAAAAAAAAATTGTCACAAACAATGGTAAGAAAAAAATGTATTTATTCTATAAGAACGTTTTTACTGAGGAGTAATAATTTCTTTCAAAGTTCCTTATAGTGTTCACTGTCCGATGGTTATTTCGATACTGCGTTTACTAATTGATCCTTAAATTAGTAGATGTACGTTACCCTGCACTCGGTACGTGAGCGTGTCATTCTGTCACAAGTCAAAAATTTGCAAACGTATTAAAAATATTCTCTATATATATCTTGCGTCACACTAAATTTCGCAAGATTCTTTTTTTTTTTTTATTCACACTAATCGGGACTGTCGCGTAGAAATATAGGTGTAATTAAATATTGCACACGCAACGAGTATTTTTTTAATAAAAAATTGACTCATACCCATATCGCAATTTATTAACTAGAGTCTAGACCAATAAAATGATAGAGTTAAATTCTATACTTACCACTTCGGTATAAAAAAAAAATATATATATATGTATATATTTTTGTTTTATTACATAGAAATATAAAAAAACAATTATATAATCGAAACTCTGAATTTATCTGAAATCTCATATATGTGGCAGTTGCAAAAATTATCACTAAGGGAATATTCTTTTTATCAAAAATCTAAAATGATTAAAAAACAAAAATTTCAAAATTTTCTACGAAGTATGAAAAAACTATAATGATAATGAAAAATAACGAGGTAAAATTCGTTGTGGTTGAGGGGGGGATAACACGATTTTTTTTTTCATTCTCTTTCTTTTTTATTATTTTTTTTTTTAAATCTTTTTTGTTTCTTTTTTTTTCGTGCGGTATTTTTTTAGAACTAAATAACATAAATGCATATTCTTTTTTTTTTTTTTTTTTTTTTGTTCATTTTCTTGTATTTTTTTTCCTCTTTATTCATTACTCATTTTCTTTTCATTATTAATATTGTTAATATTATTATTATTATTATTATTATTATTATTATTATTATTATTCATAATAGTTACTATATAATAATAAGAGCTATAACGGTGTGATACGCCCCTACGGATCGGTTCACTAAATTTATTAATTTATTAATGTAATTTGTATTGTAATTGTAAATCTTATTGTAATAAAATAATGAAAAATCAATTATTATTATTATTATTATTATTATTATTGTTTTTCTTCTTCTTGGAGTCTTTTTTTTCTAATTTCTTTTTCGCAATAATTAATTAATTATCGATAACAAAATAATGATTTTTTTTTTCTACTCAATTTAGCAATAAAATGACGATAAAATTGTTTAACGTTTCGACGTGTCAAGAGAAGAAAAAGACAGTTTTTTTTTTTTTTTTTAATGCAATAAATGAATCAATGAATGTAAAAATTGAAAAAAAAAATTAGAAAACCGTTTCTAAGGGGCGAACAGCTGTGGCAGCGTTTTCCCTACGCAAACGCCTACTACTTAAATCGTGTGACTTAAGGCTAGATTATCTCATTTTTTTTTTGTTCTCGTTTTTGTTTTTTTTTTTTTTGGTTTTTCAATTTTATTTATTCTCGTTTATCAATATATATATATATATGTAATATTATATGTATATATATATAAGGTAATACCGTAGATATCTAACAACAATATAATATTATCATCATTATCATCATCATCATCATCATTATCATCGTCATTATTAATAATTACATAATATTACGTCAACAACAAACTCTTCTTGTCTCTGTACCAATATCGGCCTCACTACGCACGCTACTTTATACAAGGGGTTGTAATTATTATTTTTTTCTACATTTTTTTTTTTTTTAATTTCGATTATTATTATTATTATTATTATTATTATTTTTGAATTTTATAATCTTCTGTAAATAACTTATATCGTTATCAACGATACAATAATTTTTTTTTCTTCTGAGCCAGTTTTATGCGATTTTTGGACATTTTTTTTTTGTTTCATATTGAAAAAACAATAATAAATTTTTTAAACTTTATAATCGATGGTCGATTATTTGGTCTCCTGTGTTTCAGGCTATTATCATAATAGAATAATACGATTATATAAATTTCTGTATAATATGTGTTGGTACAATTATTATTATTATTATTATTATTATGAATATTTTTTTTCATTTTGGGATTGAGAAAAGTTGTGCAGAAAACAGAATTTATATATATATATTTTTTTTTTCAAGTTTTTGTCCATCGTCTGCAAAACTTTTTTTAGCTGAATTCAATTTCGTTCAAATATGACAAACATATATTATTAATGTAGCATACATATAATATTATACGATGTGATTTCATTTCTTTATATTTTTCACCTTTTTTTTATACATAATAATTATATGAAAAATGAAATTATAGAAAAGCTCGTGTTTTTTTTTTCTTCAGGTTTGTATTCCTTTTTTAAATTTATTTATTTATAAATAGGCATCGACAATATTGCTTTTTCGTTAACGATTCTTCATTCTTTCTTCATCATTCTTTTTTTTTTATATCTTCTTTGCGTTTCCTTTTTCCTTCTTTCTCATTTTCTACTTTGCTTTTCGTTTTGTTTATATAGTAATATAAACGTGAAACACACATAAACAATAAATTGGTTACAATATTTTAGTACACAAATTGCCTAAAAATCGCACAATTCTCGGCTCTAATTGAAAACAAACAAAAGTCAATTACTTAAATTCGATATTAATAATTAATAATAATAATATATGTATATATGTATGTATGTGCTTATTTATCATTAATACCAATATAATGGCAGTCGAGAAAAGAAAAGAAAAAAACAGATGATGAAGTCTATAGTCGCCAATTATTGTTATTTTATTTATTTTTTTTAATTTATTAATATTATCTTTATTTTAATCTTGTTTTGTTCTTTTTTTAATTCAATTTCATTTTTTATTAGTATTACATATTATTTTAGCACTCTCACGTACAAAGCTAAAGCCTAATTTTATTATTTATCTGCTGTTGTTGTTGTTGTTGTTGTTGTTGTTTTTTTTTTGTTTCCTCATGTTATTACTTTGCTTATATATTAATATACTAAGTTTTTATATATTATTTTTTTTTGTTACTTTTTTTTCATTTTTTGGTTACTACTACAATTTTTCAACTTTTATAACTTTATATATATATGTATATATATTGTATATATATATAATGTGTTAATTAATTATTACTTTATAATGCGTTGTGTCGTTGTCTCTAAATAGTCATTCTTTTTTTTTCTTTTTCTTAATCTCCATTTTTTTTTTTCGTTTTCATTTATTCATATATAATGTTTCACATTTTTTCAATTCTTTTTCTTCCATCTTCGTACGGAGAAGAAAAACGTTATTTATTAATTCATATCCTTCTTAATTTTTCAATTTAGAAAAACATCATTTTTTTTCTTCCTTTTTAAATTCCGCTTGTTACTTGTTCAATAAATAATAAATCTACACGTTATTACAATCCAATACAGAGGTTGGGTTGGGTTTTCTATATATTTATTTACATACAAAAACATCATATTTTTATATTGTTCGAAACTTCGATCAAGTTTTCGGCGCTTTTTTTCATTTTTATTTTTTTTTTAACGTTTTAAATTTATATAAACTTAATGTTTTTTTTTTGCTCTCTTTCATTTCTCACCTCCTTTTTTTTGTTGTCTTTTTTCATTTTCGTTAATAATACCTTTTAGGTTATCTTTCCGTTTTTTTGTTTCCTTTTCACCCCCAATTATCCAAAGTAATAACATATATAATATATTGGATTATATTATCATTGTTATTAAATTATCGTTAACTATGTAGTTTTTTTTTTTCTCTTTATATAACATACTTTAAACTTTATTTTTCTTATCGACGGATACTTGTAGCAATTTTGAAAAAAATCTGCACGATATTGATTTTTTTTTCATTCAGTTTCTTTCATTAGTTTTCTACATTTTTTAATTCTCTACTATAGAGAAGAACAAGAAGAAGAAGAAGAAGAAAAAGGATCCGTCGATAAAAAAAATAATAATAGTATTAAAGTTATAATAATTATTTATTATTATTATTTATTTTCTCCTATTCAAGTTTTTTTTTTTTCGTTTTTTTTGGGATTATTGATAAAAAATTGTCAATCATAAAAAGTTTCTTTTTTTCTTCATCTTTTCTTCTGCTTCGTTAAAATACGTGTGTAAGTTTCTCATATCACTTGCCACGTTGCCATATTGATTTTTTTTTATTTTCTATCTTCAGGCTTCAAGGGTGGCTTAAGAAAAAAGACAAAATTTTTTTTTTTTAATATTTTGTTTGAAATTCTTTCTTTTTTTTTTTTACTACCATCGAAGAGATCGAGGATCATAGAATATAGAATCAGAGCTGAAGTTTTTTTTTCTTCTTAAATTTTTGCTTTTCAAAGATTAAAAAAAAAAAAAAAATGTAATCGAATTGTTCACATTATAACGAAAATGATCAACGCAGGTTATAATAATAACAATATCTATACCATGGTGACCGGTAATATACATAGAAATTGATTGATTAATTGATTTTATTTATTATTATTATCATTTTTTTTTAATCAAGCAAAATTTCGTATAGTTTTAATTGTTTTTCTTTTTCAGACGAAGACAAAGAGGATAAAAGTGTTTGTTTTTTAAATTCCCTAATAGTTTAGTGATCGTAGATTTTTTGATAAGATATAGAAAATAAAATATATAAGAATGAAGTTATTAACGTTTTTAAGTTTTTTATCAAATTTTTTTCATTTTTCATTATTACTGTTTAAAATAATAATAATAATAATAATAATAATAATAATAATAATTTTTTTTTAAACATTTTTTTGGTGTACGTACCGTGTATATATTGTGTGTTTCATCTAATCGTAAGTGTCGACGTTTTTCTTTTCAATTTCCATCGTAGAAAAAGTTTTTTTTTTTTTTTCAGTAAAGCCAAAGACTTTTATTTAATTTTTTTATCGGTTTTGAGTGAGTGAGGGAGAGAGAGAGAGAGAGAAAGAGAAATAACTAATAGTTTCAGTTTCTACGCGCGGTTAGATAGTTGATTTTCTTTTGTTTCTGTTTTATCTATACAGTAGAATAAAAAATGAATTTTTAACAACATGCTATATATAAATAGATAATTAATAAGAAAATTTATGAAATTCACGCGTATTGAATATCGAGAAACAACAACAGTACGACATTAACAGCAACATTAGCAATCCACATCGCGTATAGCAATAAACAGCATCTTTTTTTTTCCAAAGTTTTTCTTTTTTTGCACAGTTTTGCGATTATAGACATACGCATGCTTCATATTATTATTATCTATATATAATAATATTATATAACAATATCAGAGACAATTTCTATATTAATGTAGACGTAATGGTTTTTTTTTTTTTTTATAGATTATAGATTGTAGAATTGAAGAAGGGTTCAAAAATAATTGAAACACGAAATAAAAAAAAAATTCAAAAATTGTTGAATGAATTTTTCTTCTTTTTTTTTCCAGTTTGTTCGTTTAAATAAGGTGTAAAAATAAATATAATACACTTTGGTCGATTTATATGGGGAAGAAAAAAAATCTTCTTACCTTATATGTATATTTATATTATTATTATTATTCGTTATTACTCTTTTCTTTTTTTTTTTTTTAATCTAACAAAATGTTTTGTTTTTCTTCTTTTTTTTTTATCTGTCGTACACATAGCTTCTTCTTCTTCCTTTATCTTGTTATACATATGCAATATAATATTATATGTATAATATAGAGAGAATAATTGAGATATACATAATCAATCATCATGCAAGTATAAACATTGAAATAGTTTACATATATAGGGTGATAGGCGTGTGTATATATATATATATATTTATATATATATACATAGATAGATAGATAGGAATAGGAGATAGAAGCAGACACAGAAAACTATATATAATATGTAATGTAATAATGAATATTTATAACATAACAATAACGAAGATATTATTATTATTATTTTTTCATCGCTAATTAATTCATAACAAACAAATATATATATATATATATATATTATATTTGAAAACTATTTAATTCAATATATAATCATTCGAATATAGTGATAATTATTAGGAAATAAAAACGTAACAATTCTTTTTTGGTTAACAATTAGCTTCAATTAATTTTTCTTCTACTAATTAAGAATAACACGTATATTAATTACACAATTATTATATTTGGGGTTAATTAATAAGTTAATTGACTTGAAGTATCATGATTTTAGATAATTTAAACATTTTTCATCTACATTTTATTCATTTATGATCATAATTCCATATGATCATAATTCCAATGATTCTTTCTACAGCAATCAGCTCAAAAAAACAATTATATATATGTTACGCCAATTAATTTTTTTTTTTGTCAATCATAATTAATCCTTTTTTTTTCAACAAAATTTCAAATACTTAGAAAAAATGGCAATTTTACTGCAGCACACATATAAATTTTCTGCAAAATTCAAAACTTAGTAAGAGACATAAGAATTGAAAAAATTAAAATAAAAAAATTGCGACGGACGAGTAGACGCAGTTTTTTTTCTTTTTTTTTTTTTGTTTGTCTTTAAATATTTTCATACATTTATAGGGTGTAATAAGTATAGATTTATTACAGAGACAGACAAAGAGACATGCAACATCGAGATAAGAGACACGAAAATTACAGAACTTTTGTTATCCTTTTGTTTTTACACCAACTTTAGGTTTACTTTTTTTTTCTGTATTCTGAAGATTTAGAACGCAAAATCGAGGAGACAGAGAAAGAATTAGTGTATTTTTTTTTGCTTCGTTTTTATTATCTTGTTATGAATAATGTGGCTAAAATTTGGTTTCTTTTTTCATCTGAATGATGGAAAATTTATTATTATTTTTTTTTTTTCAGAATTTTCTTATCACGTAACCACATATAATAATATATGTATAGAATTAAATTATAACATCGAGCGAGCGATAGAGAGAGAGAGAGAGAGATAGAGACAGCGCAAGATAAATAGAAATGCAGAATACATATATACATATAAATATAAATAGAACAAGAGAGAGACAGACAGACAGATGGAGAGAGAAATAGTTAATACACAGATATAGCGATACATAGATTTTTTGTTTTTTTATCTTGCTAACATCAGCGTTTATTGAATATTTTTTGGTTTTTTTTTTTTTTTTTTGGTTCATTCGATGAAAATAATTATAAATAGTTGTAGAATAAATAATTTGAATTTAAACAACGAATAAACAACATCGAGAAAGACAATTACACACACACATATAGTATAAACGCAAAACGTGTATTTTTCAAAATAAAAATTTCTTTTCAAAATTCGTGACATATTTTTTTCTTCAATCTTTCATTAATTTTTTTTTTTTCTGTTTATTAATTTATTTATTTTTTGTGAGTTTTTGTGTTTGAAAGAAGAAATAATTATCAACTATTTTTCAATTCGTGTGTGTGTATGTGTGTGATGAAATACTTACAATTAGTTATGTATGTGTTAGTGTTTTTTTGTTTGTTTTTTTTATTCTTTTGTTTGTTTCTTCAATAATTCATAAAAATTAAAAAAAATCAGTGACTATTTTATTGAGCAGATGAATATTTAATTTAAATTTAGTATAATTATGTACACTAATTTTTCCATAATTGTTTTATTGGTTGTGATGGATATAGTTGATTTTAATTAATTTTTCTTTTATAATTTAGTGTACAGATCGATGAAAAAAAAAAAAAAAAATACTGTATAGAAAATTAGAGACATAGATTGGCAGAAAGGAGAGAAAGACACGAGAAATGAAAAAATATAATTTCTTTTCTATTATTATCATTATTCTGTAACGTTTATGAAAAAGAAAAACAAAAAACGATTCAACATTTTTTTTTTGTGTTTTTCAACAATTTTTATTATTATTATTATTATTATTATTATTATTATTATTATTATTATTATTATTATGACTTTTTTTTTCTTTTTCTTTTGTTCTTATCTAAGCAAAATACCAACATTGTTTTTTTTTTCTTTTCAATTATATATTTTTTCGTCGTAATAATAATTGTATAACAATATAATATTATTATAACGTTTCATCATTCATTACATTTTTTTTTTTTTAAATAGTATTATAATAATAATTATTATTATTTATTCATTTTTTGTTTTTACACCCTTCTTTGAATTCGCATTTCATTCTGTATTATATCACTTTCAGTTGTGTTTTTTTTTTTTTTTTTTTGTAAAAAATTATCATTCGATACTTTTATAGTAAAACAGAAGAAATTTAATAATTAATATAATAAATTTCTTCTTCCCTCTTTCCAAATATTTAAGATCCTCAATATATTATTAATTCCTCGTGTCTTAATCCTCATCTTCTTTCTTCTCTATAGCCTTGTCTGTATTTATCATTCGTCAAACCTTCGTAATAATTATATGATAACAATAATAATAATTATTATTATTCTTATTATATGTATTCATAAGTAATTTTATTTACTTTATTCATT
This sequence comes from Euura lappo, assembly GCA_018257835.1. NCBI lineage: Eukaryota > Metazoa > Arthropoda > Insecta > Hymenoptera > Tenthredinidae > Euura > Euura lappo. The sequence continues at coordinate 486,153 of JAEUYN010000500.1, read as the reverse complement.
TTTTTTTTTTTATTATTCAAACTATTATTGAAACAGCCGTCACTTGAATCTAACTACTATATAAACTAATTAGCTTTTTTTTCATTCTTTCTTTCAACTATTTAACTAGTAAACTAATTTATAACTTATCAACTACGACGCGGGGCGGCGGGGGGGGGGGGATTTCTTCTCTTTTCATATTTAATATATATATATGTATATATATATAACTGCAACTTTTTGTTTTTTGTTTCATTGTTTACCAGAATTTGGTATATAGATTATTATTATTATTATTATTATTATTATTATTATTGAGGGGAGGGGGAGGAGGGGGGAATTGTTGGTTTAATTAATTAATTTCTATACATTATATCATCAATACCCTCTAATTCCACGATGATATTAAATATAAGCATATCAACGCAACGTTATATAATTTTTGTCTTCTTATTTTTCTTTTTTTTTGGTTCCTATAAAACTACAACACGGTAATTATTCTTCAATTTCTTTTTTTTTTCTTTCTCGGGTATTAAACGTGACTCTACATAAGCTTATATATAGTTTAATTTTTTTTTTTTTTTTCAATTTTCAATCAATATTTTCGTCTCTTTGTTTCGTTTTGTCTTTCTTTCACATTTTCATATTGTACGTCTATTTAATAATATTCGACGACATACATATACGATCATATAATTTCCCCTATAGAAGTTATACAGTCTTTGCGGTTTTAATTATATAAATTTATAATTTTTTTTTTCGTTTCTTTCAACTTTTTTTATTTTCTCTTTCAAATTCTTTGCTTTTTGTTGTTTTTTTTTTTGTTTCTTTCGATTTTCAGATCGTATATTGTTTGCAAAAATTTAATGCAAACGTCTCTATATTACATCATTTTTTTTTCCAGTATTATTTTATCTCTCCTCTTCATCGCACGCTCGCGAAATTTTATTTATATATATTTTTTTAATATATATATATATATATATATAGAAAGTATAACAATAAATTATCATACCTGCAGATATCTACAAAAATGGAAAAATAAAATAAAATAAAATAAAAACAAAAAAACAATGAAAGAAAATCAATAAATTTCATAGATTCAGATAGTTAATTGTTTTCCAATCATTTAAAAATTCAAATACAGATATTTATGGTTTTTTTTTTCTTCCTTTCGTAATGTTTATATAATTTATATATATTATACGTTGTTTTTTTTTTTTGTTCGGTTGTTTGTTTAATTTTCTAATTTTGTTTTTAATTATTAAAGCTAAATAACGCTGAAGGTTTTTTTTTTAAATTCCTGCACTAATTAAATTCTCTGCTCCACAACGACCGCCATTTTATTTCGTTTTTTTTTTTTTTTTCTCGTCATTTTGAAACTTTGATCACATTCCAGATATATCTCATATAATTTATTGCATCGCTGACCCACCACGTCTGGTTTCGATTAATTGTCGTCCGTCGACCTAATAATTGTTGTCGTTTTGCCCAAACAAAAATGTGTGTGTGTGTGTGTGTGTTTTTTTTTCTCTGTTTATATAATTAATCAACGATAATAATATATTACTTATTATTATAATTTTTTTTTTTTTCATCTAAGAAAAGTTTATATAAATTTTTTGTTTTCAATTATTCATGATTAAATATGTAAATCAATACATAATATGCAGCTTTAAGCAAATAACTATTTGTTTTGTTTTTTTCTATTCATTCAAAAATTGTATGTATTTTGTTGTTGTTGTTAGCATTTTTCAAAATCGTCTACAAGGCGACCCCGACGACGACGATTATTAAGTAGAAATTGATTTTCATTTCTTTTTTTTTTTCTTCGATGTTATCGTGGATTTTTGATACGATGCACGCAGGCTTCTTAGTTTCATGGTACTTCATAATTTGTGTAATTTAGTGTTGTTAATTTTGTTGTTCTTGTTGTTGTCTTTATTTTTCATCTTACTTGAAGTATATTCGATGACGATGTTAATCATAACAGTACCATTCGTTGTTATTACTGACCGCGGTCGCTGAAGAGGGAGTACACTCATTGAAGACTGCATTTGCTTTCAATTTGCGTTTTGAGCTCGTTCACTTGCGTCTCTATCGTATTCTTAAACTCTGTAAGTAGAAGAAGAAGAAAAAACAATAAAAAAGAAACACATTAGAAAAATTTTAATCATGTTATCCCGTAAATTAAAAAAAATCTAGAATAAATTCTTATCATTTTCAAAATCTAAAAGTTCCTTCAGTTTTTTTTTTTCTATATCTTTTTCTTCAATTCTAGAATATAATACCAATAAAGACAGAGAGAGAAGGAATTGAATCTGATGTAAAAAAGATGACGTATAGTCATAATCACTGGATTTTGCAAAATTGTTAATCAGCGATTTTGATTTTTTTTTTTTTTTTTAATTTCTTTCGGGTTCTAAAAAATGAGGAATTGCATTTATTGAATTTGAAAAAAATCTGAAGCCCGTCGATTAATTAGTTAATTCATTCTTTCTTACTCGTGAAGTCATCCTCGTCTTCGGCTTCAGCTTCCGCGGCGAGTTCTTCCGGTGTCTTTTTCTTGCGCATCAGAGGATTCGGTTCTTCTTGTGGCATCATTTCCTGTACCTCTTCCCGCTTCTTTATGTTATACTAGAAAAACAAAAAATAACAAATATCGAATTGATTAATAAAACAATAAGAAACAATTTTTTTTTCACTATTTTTCGTACTATTTTTGACACTGTACTAATTTTCCTACTTTTTCCTGAACTTGTCGTTTTTTTTGCACTATTTTTGATACCGATTTTTGTACTATTTTCAGAACTTTTTCCTTCAACCCCATTTTAATACCATTTTTGGACATTTTTTTCCCACTAAATTTGCTATTACTTTCAATCGGTCCTAGTTTTTTACTTCTTATACATTTTTTAGTTTTTTGGGATTTTGGATAATCGAACAAGTCTAATGCTCGTTCTATGTACGTGTAACGCGGATGGGTCTCTTCCTCGCCCTTCACGATCATCCCCATAAGTTTATTGCGATTCTGGATGATCGCCGGAGGCTCTCGTTCAGGTTAAAACGTCCAGGAGGAGAGGAAAGCTCATCATACAGAATGTAAAATGCTCGTTGGTTCATATGGTAGAGGTTCGGTTGGAGGCACTGTCAGATCCGGATCCTGAATATACATTTCTGGCCACTCTATACCCTACGGTCTTTGCTTTATTGGATTTTTCTTTGCACAGGGCCCAAAGAAATTTAATATCGAACGAACTAAATTTATAACTCATATTATATTACATTATTATACACGATGAAGATCGAGCGATTGAAATTCGAAAACAAGAAACTCAAAAAAGCAGTCCAACGAGTCTCAGAAACTGAAGAAAATTGTATCAGCAATTTAAATTCCACCTTTTCTGATCAATTTTTCTGTAGGGTTTCACCACTTTTTTAGATTTCCTGAAAATTGTACGTTGATCTTGGTAGCTTGTGTACATAAAGAGTCACTTTTACGCCCATGAAAACATGAAAAATTCATAAACCGGGGAGACTGCAGTTTGATTCGCAGAGATTCGCGAAGATTTACGACTGTGGTTGGCCACTGCATACCACATACACGGAGCGTTACATTAATATCCGGAATATACGTACATCTGTGCGCAATTTCACGCCCCAGTAATCGTAAAGCGTTTGTGTAGAACACTGGTACCTAGAAGCTTTGGTACATACATTAACTCGATAACACTGTAACGCGCAGAGAGAACACAGAGAAAAGCTCCTCACTGTGCAGGTTGAACATTAGTAAATGTTAAACCTGCCCCTGCCCCTGCCCCTGCCCCTGCCCCATCCGCAGGTCCATCAGGTTTAATACTGCAAGTACTGGCTGAATGTGGACTATAAAAAGAGTTATCCCTTGTGGGTATTTTATCGGGTGCCATTTTCATTCGGTTTTAAAGCATAATCTGGAGTTTATATCGTTCAGCTCTGACGAGACCCTTAGCTTAGCCCATCCCTCGTTTCTTTCGATTGCAGACGTTCCAAAATTGATCAGAACCTTTTTTTAATCAAATTTAATGTGTTGTTTTCAAAATTGAGAAATTTAGGTTCATTGAATAGTTGGTTTGACATCCTTTAAAAGCATATGATTAGGTTATTTTGTAGCTTAATTATCTCATAATCTCAACCAAAAGTGATTCTCATCGAGGATATTAGGTACTTCGGGATGAGATAAAAATGGGAAAAAAATCAACCACAATCAAGACGATCGAAGTATTGACTTTGAATAATCATAATGCCCGAAAGTTATCAATGAATTGTTTAAACAAAACATTGTTTAACAAATTTTGTGGTAACGTTTTTTCTTTTTCATCTCAAATGGATGCCCTAATTTTTCTGAATACGCATGAATTTTTTAAGAATTTTGTCACTATTTTGAAATTTCCGTTTTCGAAAATTTCAAAATTTTCAAAAATGGAAAAAAACCCTGAATTTTTTATATGTTTTTGTGAAAACGATCTAGATTACAATTACGAAGTTTCCGGAGCGTGGAACAAATAGTTTCGTAAATACAGGCTTTAGAAATTTTCGAAAACGGAAATTTCAAAATAGTGACAAAATTCTTAAAAAATGCACGTGTGTTCAGAAAAATTACGGCATCCATTTGAGATGAGAAAAAAATAACGTCACCAGAGAATTTGTTAAACAATCTTTCGTTTAAACAATTTATTGATAACTTTCGGGCATTATCATTATTCAAAATGAATACTCTTATCATCTTTATCATGGTTGATTTTTTTCCGATTTTTATCTCATCATAAAGTACTCAATTTGCCGACGAGCATCATTTTTCGTTGAGATTGTACGGCCTTAACGTATAATAATAATAATAATTGATGATTAGAAAAGGAAAGAAAAACATTTTTCGCTCATTTTCCGTCTGTTTCAATTCTTTTATCAATTGATTGAAAAAAAAAGAATAGAATATTTTCATAGATTATCAGAGATATTGAGAATAATTTTTGGCGACATTTTCGCGTTCCACACAAGTTACGTAGATTTGCATTCCTATATCTATCCATGCACCCACATAAATTCACGTGGGCATAGTCGAGTATTAATTAACGTCAGTCTCAGCCCCTACGAGATACTCATTTGATGACACGTGACCCGTGATCTATGAGGTTCTATACACCCACTACGCCATGACGATCGTTTGTCTGTCCGCAGTTAACCGGAACTACGATATATATCCGGGTTCAACGTCCACAACCAGTCATTTTTAACGTCCATCATGATTAATTGACGGTCGAAATCTCGGGCTAGTTTATCGTCCTCCAATTTGAATTTTTATTTTCAAAGCGAAGTGGAAGCAAAGAAAAAAGTGGGACGTTGAAAAACAATGATACTGATAATTGAACAGAACCGAATGTATATTTTGGAAGTGTTTCATGTGAGGTACTGAGGTACCGTTGGGTATCGCGAAGTTCGTTAGAGCGATGAATATGTATAACATCTCGAAGAATAAGAAGAAGAGGAGGATGTCGTTTCGGTGCGGTCGCACTAAGGTTGTGCAGAAAATGGGCAAGAAGAGACCGAGAAGAAGCGAGAGGCGAAGACATTGCCAAAGTAGTTTAGACCGCAATGCACATTGCAGGCGAGTGCAAGTGCAGGAGGTGCAAGTGAACTGCACTGGTTGACTGGGTTTTAATAGAGTTTGCACCGGTAGCACCGAAGTTTCCCTGTCTCCGTTGGCAACGAATTAACGCTGGGCTTGTATATTCACCCTATATTCTATTCTATTCTCTTGTCTTGTACTGTCTTGTCTTGTCTTGTCTAGTCTCGTCTCGTCTTCCGTCTCTGCGTCCCTACGTCTCTCAGGACTTAGTTTATAAGAGCATACAATATACGCGGATGCACTCTCGACGAGTTTTTCAAAGAGGAAAACTACGGGATGGAATATTAACACCGTACGTTGCGACACGGATGACACAGGAAATGCATCCTTCAGTATTGTTGAGGAAAACTCATTTGGACTACCTTCACGATTCAATGTGAAACATCCTGGAATTTCATATTTGGGTGTTAATATTGAAAAAACATACCGAGTTTTCAATCACTTTTTTAGTTTTCAGTGACAAAGCTGTATTTCGGTCAGTTATCAATAGTCGATCCAATTAAAAGCGTAGAATTTTCATTTTTTGGTTCATTCTGCAATATTTTGTGATCCGGTTCGGCAATTATTGGAGTGGAAACCCATTTTTTAATGAAATTATCATGAATTTTCATATCATACGAGTATTCAGCCGAATTTGCGAAACATTCTGTGTATAAAATTCAGTATAATCTTGGCTATGAATTTTCAGAACGATTTTTAATTTTCAAAACTGTTATATGAATATTCAAATATTGAAAAGGTTGCTTCACATACATTTTTAGGAAACTTGAACTACATATAGTTTTCGATTATATGAGCTTTGGACTTTCGATTATAGCTAGTAAAAATTGTAACATTCAGGCAGTAAAAAGTTTTATGCCCTAGAGAATGATCTCAAAGTTATGTTTTTTGAAAATATTTTAATGTTAGATAATTAAAAAAATAAAAATTGTTATACCAAAATGACAAATTTATGACGAAGACCTCTGTTTTTGAAATTTTGTTTCCTGACTTACAATTTTATAGATTTGAGAATAATTTTCTCCCAATTTTTCCTTCCGATTCTGAGATCTGATATGAGGAAATTAAAAATTCATCTGTGCTGCAGAAAAATGCACTCAAAATTATCGTAAATTCTGCTCTTGCAATCTTTTCCTGGTCACAATAATCACATTTTTTATTCTCTCCCTGATATAATGAGAATCTTGAATTCGGGTGTGAAAATAATAGCGAAGGGTTGGGTTAGGCTGACTGAAAATAAATGATTGATACTCAGATACGGTGGATAGGAGGCCTATATTAAAAATTTTTGATATAACGAGGAGATAAGGAAAGGTGGATTGTTAATATCGCGTTATTTATGGAATTTTAATGACTTGATTCCACGTTTATAACGATTTATAAATTTACCTAGACGTACATTCGTGTATTATATACGAGGGGGTAGGTCGGATCGAGTCGGGCGTGGGTGGTGGGATGTAACAAGCTGAGTAACGACACGCAAACACGATTTTTTTATTTCTTCATTACCCTATTTTTTTATTACCTATATGACCCTATTTTTTCATGTATATGTCGACGTTGTAAATATACTTGAAATTGTTAATAATAATTGTGATAATTTGCTAATAATTTTTGAAAAAATGGTAAAAAACCGATTTTTTATTCCTTTCGAATTTCTTCCATTCAAGATAATTGAAATTCGAATTTGTTAATTAAATCCAAGGGTCCAAGGAATTCAAATTTCATGAAATTCCAATTCCAATCAATTTTTTTTTTTTTTTTTTTTTAATTCAAATTAATCTCGTTAGTTCGGAGGATTGATTTTTGAATTCAACTTGATTAACCCTTGATTCAATTAATTATTTCGTTCCAATAAACCCAATTGGAGTGAGGGTTTGAAATTCTTTTTATCAATTAGGTTGTAATTCCTGTTGATTGAAATCAATAATTAACTCGATTTGTTAAATATCGTATTTCATTTTGAACCAACTGATCTTTACTTCTTCGATTTTTAATCGAACTTGATTTAGCCTCAATTATAGTTTCATTAATTTTTCTCATTTTATTTGATTTCGAGTGATTAACATTTAAGGCTATAATAATGAATCGATAAATTAATTAATTAACTGATTAAAAGAAAGTGAAAAATTAAAAAATTAAAAAAAAAAATCTAAACCCGTCCTCTCGTCTCTCCGCTATACGATATTCACTCAAGTTGACAAGGGTCGTTCCCGTCGCGTCACTATCAGCGATCCATAGGCACAGAATATACATATATGCGCTTGTGTTTGAGGTAGGGGTTCCTGATTGTCGCCCCGAAGGGTTTTGTGCAGAAAATTATCATCATAATTTACGAGGTAATGGACGCACAGGTTATGATTATGACGCGACCTCGGTCTCCCTTCCTCCCCCAAAACATGATTGATTGATTGAGAAGTGGGGGGGGTCGAATTCGATTGGATCTAAAAATCGAAGTGAAAATGAAAAAAAAAAAAAAAAAACGAAAATTGAACGAATCAATCGAATTGCGTGATATTAATTGAATGTAAAACGGAATTGGCAATTATTCTATAATTTTTTTTGATAAAAATGATCGGCGATCGTACGAGCCGCCCTTCCCTCCGCACTCCGGTGTTGAAAGCTCGATATTACCCTGCGCCAGCTGTCACGTATGCGAGGAACGAGTCGTGCTTAATAACCGCGTACGTCGGAAATGTGTCAATGTTATTTGCTGAAATGGCGAAATTCCTTTGACGTCGAACTCCAGCAGCACTAGCCTCGTTTGATTTGATTTTCATTTTCACAACACCTTTTCGCCTGGTTAATTTCGCTCGCAGAATAAATCGATTGATTTTTAATCCTAATTAATCATTACAATAATAAAATCAGTTTTACACAGTTCAGAACTGAATGAAAGTTAGAAAATTTTAGTCAGAAATTTGAACTGAAAATCTAAAATTTCGCAAACTCTGGCCTGAATGAGTATTTAATTTGTTTAGTTCGATTGCGAAATTTGGAATTTCTGATATTCAGATCTTGGAATCTCGAAAACTCTGGTCTGAAATCAAAAAGCTCCTCGAATTCTAGTCCAAAATTCTTTAATTCGTGATATTCTGGTCTGAATATAGGGATTCTCAAAATTCTGGTACAAAGCTTGAAGTTTTTCTTTCAAATTTCTCAAATTCTGTTGCTTCTTGAATTCTACTCCATAATTCTAAAATTCAAGAGATTCAGGTCTGCAATGTTAAAATTTTCAACATACTAGCTTCAGTATCTATAAATTTCAAATTCGATATAAAAAAATTCATAACGACGATCAAAAACTGCCCAAAAATTACTCGATCCGAATGAAAATTCATATTCATCTTCCTTCTTCATCAAAATTATCACAACTCTCAATCTACGTTCATTGATAACGGAAAAAAGGATTGAAATATCAATTTTCATTAAAAAATGAACAGTTTTTTTTTAAATTTTCGTCCACCAATTCTCCATCTGTGTTACAATCCTGGAAGAAGGACGAATCTAAATTGTAGAAAAATCTAGAAGACCTAGATGACAATATTTCACGAGTATAAATTTTTTTCTTCCATTCATCCCTCGAGGTGGTGGAATGGTGAACGTCTTAAAAGGAGTCAGCCTGACTCTATTAGGAAGTCGCCATATTGAATGCAGGGACTCCCTACTAGAGTCAATTTGACCCCAGTTAAGTTTCGACTTCTTTTTTCTTTTTTCTTACTTCTTTCTTCTTTCTTCTTTCTTCTTTATTCTCTCAGTGGTTCCTCTTGAGATGGTTAATTGCTATGAATATTGAAGACTCCCTTCCATCTGTTGTGACTTCGTGACTGCGTCTAGTCAAAGCTTTATCAGCCGTTCGGTACCATCGCGAAAAAAAACAACGATACCATAAACTATGAGAATATAGTAAACGGGACAAAGCTGGAAGCGAGGTTCGAGTTCTTCGTCACATTTAAATCACACATAGATAAACACTTTGATAAGAAATGATTTATTCATTTCATTCATTGAATGGATAAAAGCTTTCGAGTTATAGAGCTTCAGGGATTCCTGAATAAATTCGAGAAAAATTTCGACAAATTATGTTTAGAATATCTTAAAGCTGGTGATATAATTTATTATTCCATTAAATTTCACGAGATGGAATCGAGCCAGAGAATTTCCTGTTACCAATTGGATAAATTTGACGTATTTCCTGTTCAGCGAAATTTAAATTCTTTCATCTATACTGCAAACCATGGCGATTTTTCTCTTCTGGGATAGTAAATTACAGTTCAACACATGACGTTATAAACTCAGCGATTTTTCTACTACCGAGGTATTCTCTATATTTCGCAACGTTTTTTTATACATTCGTACGCACATAACTCGCCTGACAATGGAACAAACACTGGACTAGTCGTACATCACGATCGCAATTTTTTTTTTCCTTTTTTATATCGTTTTATCGTATGAAATATAATTGAACTAAAATTTGATACATACATCATTCGAAATCAATCAGAAGTCAAAAAAAAATGTCAAAGGCACCGTAAATATATCAAAAATCACTCAAAATCTTTTTAAAAGAAGGTTTTTCTCTCATTTGTAACGTAAATTGTAAATCGTTAAGCATTTTCAGCATCGCGATATTACATCTGAATAATGAAATAAATTTCTATGTACGTACAACGTATAAAAGATAGAAAGAAATCGTCCGGTATAGAACAATCGTTTATGGATCCAGGACGATAAAACAGAGTTAGTTTTGTAATAAAGGATAAAACGACGTCGAGACTCGGTATCGAAGTTGTTGTTTTTTCTAGTTTGAAATGTTGCTTATGTGGGTATATCGCTACTTTGGTAATGCAAGCAACGCGACACTGGAGTGTAAAAGAAAAGTACGATGTCAGCAAATGAGGTAATTTTGTATAAAACTTTTCCTATCGGCATCGACCTCCTCCTCCTCCCCCTCCTGCCTTCATACATAAAACTGTATTATAGTTTTATTCCAATTTTATTATACGTAGTATTTCACCCATCTAAGACTTTGAATACTTTATCAGAGTTTGAAATTATTCACAGATGCGGTGAAGAAGCCGAGACACGAACCGCAATTTTTGTGTAGAGAAAAATATATTTTCAGAGTATAAAGATAATAATTTTGATCGATTTTTAAATAGAATTTTTCGCTACTTAGAAACTAATTTAATTATATAAATCATGAAAAGAGTGTAAAATTCTCTAAACTTTGATAATTTTTAATAATTAACAATAATTATAGAATAAAAATCTAATTGCAGATAAATTTGATTCGTTCAGATTAATTTCTGAATATTTAGACCAATCTCATGAATTTTCTACACAATTTTCTATCAGCCAGTAGGTATACCAATAAATATGAACTTTTCCAACGTTTTATATATATATATATATATTCTCGAATTAAATTCAGAGATCGATTCTCGATTTGGAATACGTGCGTGGTTTCAGTTGGTTTTTATTGTATTTATATAAGATCGATTGATTGAGGCAGCCTCGATACACCCATTAAAATTACGTCATTACCTGTGTACAGTCAACCGGGTCAATACGAATCGAGTTTATTTCAGTATGAGTACTCTATTATTTATAAAAGTGAAAATACCTTTCGGTTAGGTTGAGTATCGTCGTTCTTAAAGTAGGTTTTATTCGGACCGATATTCTATTTCTGATAAGAAGAATTATTATTGAATAAATTTGTATACGTATATACGATCAACGACTGCATCGCATGAGTCGATTTACTTATGTATTTGGGTCAGGGGTGTATTTTCAGATTCTAGTTTCCAGATAATTTCAACCATTTTCAAACCACACACCACACAGCGAGAGATTTCTCGATAATAATCATTGCCCCGCGATCAAGCTTGCATCGAGAAACCTTAGAGCATTAAAAACCTCGGCAACTAATCAACCTGACAGAATTCAATCAAGTTAAGTCATATTTTCCCCAAGCCCCAATCGAATTATAAAGATGAGATGGGGGAAAAACAGAACCATCGATTTTACGATTTTCAGAAATTTACTATTTTTTACTTTCAGCTTGTATATCTGTCAAACTATCGATCACACAATAAAAACTGTCTGAACCTTTTTTATGGACAATTTAATAAGCTTCAAGACAGGTTCTTATCACTTTTGACCCAGAAGTGACAGGAAGTGAGATATAGACGAAAATAAGTTCAGATTTGTTGAAAACGATTATTTAATTGACACAGAAATAATGAAACTACAATTTTGTCTTTCAGCCTGTATATCTCTCAAACTATCGATCACACAATAAAAACTGTCTGAACCTTTTTTACGGACAATTTAATCAGCTTCAAAATAGGTTCCTATCACTTTTGACCCCGGAGTGACAGGCAGTGAGATACAGACGAAAATACGCTCAGAATCGTTGGAGACAATTAATTAATTGACACAGAGAATAAAATCTACAATTTTTACTTTCAGCCTGTATATCTCTGAAACTATCGATCACACAATAAAAAGTGTCTGAACCTTCTTTATGGACAATTTAATAAGCTTCAAAATAGGTTCTAATCGCTTTTGACCCTGGAGTGACAGGAAGTGAGATACAGACGAAAATATGTTTAGAATCGTTGTAGACGATTAATCGCTACTGCCCCGAATAATTCTTCGTGAGAGAGAATAAATAGTACCGCGATTTTAATCACAGGTGAGGGTATAATTACTTTTCTCCGTGTAAGGTTATCTGAAGAATTACATTATCCTACATTAAGCTCGCAAAATAGGTATTCGTGGCGGGGATTTCGTATCTCGTTAAATAAACCTCGAGCAGCCCTTACTTCTGCATAACCAGTAGCCCACCCCTTCTCGGCGAGGCTTAAGCGAGGAGATATGTCGTGAGATAGATGAAAACCGGTACCGAAAATAGTGGTCTGCTTATGTTTGAGATAACGAACGGAGAATAAAATCGTAAAGAACAGAAGAAAAAAAAACTAGCTGGACGTCAATTGCGAAGAGGGGTTATAAAAATATATCGTTAGAAGAAGATAATAAAAAAATCAGTCTAGTCTTAAAAATTAAAAGGAACATTATAATGTCAAAGTTTGCATAATCGTAAAAATTTTATTACCCACTCAGCACTTATGGCGTGTTCAGAGCATAAAACGAAGGTCAGTCGACGATAAACGATTATTATATGCGGATTTTAAAAGATCATTAAAACACCTTGGGATCCGAGTTTCTTGGACGATTTTATGGCCGAAATAGTGCGAGGTGGTTGTTTCATTTTAAACAATGGCTCCTAGTTAATTCCTCGAATCAAAATACACTATACGCAGAATTGAGGAAACAGGAATCATCAAACGGGAATCAAAAGTGCCCACCTTGATGTTCATTTTGGAAAAAAGATGTTCAATTTATCTCGAAAGTTGTGGCCTCCAGACGCCGAGGAAGTAGAGCTTGCGGTGACCATGATTAGGAACTCCGGAACCGTTAATCCGATCGATTTCAAATTTATACACTATTTTTATGTTGTTATTATACAAGCTTTGATAGCATGATTTTTTGATCGGACCCTTTGTTTTTGAGAAAGAGTCAAAAACGTTGTATTTCAGTACATATTTTGCCTCTGAAGTATGATAACCATGTGAAGATTGAAAGAAATCCGAATCGGTACTCAGGGTTCTGAAGCACACAAATTGAGCTCCAATTCAGAAGAAAAAATTCCAATTTATCTTGAAAATTGCGGTGACCAGACGCCATGGAATCAGAGCTTGCGAAGTGACCATGATTAGGATCTCCGTAACCGTTGATCCGATCGATTTCAAATTTGCACACTATTTTTATGTCGTTATTATACAAGCTTTGATAGCATGATTTTTTGATACGATCTTTAGTTTTTTAAAAACACTCAAAAACGTCTATTTCAATATTTTTGTCGACCTTAAAGTTATCGGATTTTCGATCCATGAGGATAATTTGAGGTAAACTTTGCACACTAATGATCAATATGCATTTTCCCAGTGGGACATGTCCGCTGGCGATTATATGCGACGTTTATAATCGCTTCAAGCGGCTCTCAGGCCTTGATGCAATTAGGCGACACTCGCGTAACACCTGCATTATGACCTAGATCCCCTGTGCGTCGATGGGAGGGTAATGAAATTTTTCATCATTCCAACGGACACATATAACACCGTGTAATATATCAAGCTTAAACGAGAAGATAATTGATTTATTAGTTTCGTAGATCACCTACAGAGCGAGGAAGGAGACATTAAATCGAATAAAAAGCGCTGAAAAAGCTTTCATCGTTTCAGATCCTTTTCCCTCTTTTAATTTGTCCAATTTTATCCAATTTTATGCAATTTCACTACACTTCGAGTAATAAAATCTTTACGATTGGCAGAATGATGAAATCGCGAGACTCTTCTTCCTCCTGTAATTAAATATCTCCGAGTTTTATATATACATATATACGTATATATATATATACTTACACGTCGTTAAAGTTCGAGTGTTTTAATTAAACTTTGAATTAAAATATACAAGAATTTTATGTAGTAGGTATATCGTCGAGTGGTTTCTGCATATATATACTTTTTATCCTCAAGACTTCATCCACAAACTCCGGACTTTTCTCGTTAGTAACAAGGCTTTCGGTTACTGATGAGCTTCGTAGTGGCATTGATGATTAAAAATAGTGTCACTTTTTTAAATAAAAAATTAAATTGAATCAAAACTCGTTGATGCAATAATGAAATTGCAGATTTAGGGTCATTCCACGATCACACTTTGAATCCATGACGAGTTGCGATGAGTCTCAATCGATAATTAATCGCAAATGCTAGAGCTTTCGCAAAACGTTCGTTATCTGACATGGAAAAATTCTCTCCATTTATTCTAAATTCCCTGAATTCCGTACCTCAAGTCTTCGGTATCAGGTAGAGGATGGGATCAATCAATCAGTCGGTAGAAAAACGTCGACGCGGGTTTGTCGTCGGATTTTGAAACCGTCGATCAAGGCGACGCGACGAGACGCGGACCCGGGGGTTTGAAATGATTTGTTTTATTTTATTTGTCTGTGTCTCTCTCTTTTTTTTGTCTTTTTTTTTTATACCATTCAAAGTTTTATTTTTCAGTCGCTCAAATTCTCATCGCATGGATAAATATCTGGGTCAAAGTGACGTGACGGTTCTGTCAATTCTCTACATCACCTATATTCCTCGGTTCGTTTGACAGCGTAATACCAGAACTTGATCCGATCCGCCTGTTATTGACACGATGTAATTGAGGCAGTTTTTTTTTTTCGTTTTTTTTTTTTTACTCTGTTATCAGAATTATGATTCAATGAACGAATTGACAGAAATTTGAAAATTTTTCATCTAGTCTTGTTTTGTTTTTTTTTTATCAGATTCTGATTCTGTTATTCTCGAATCTCAAGTGAAAATTTTGCTGTGGAAACATTGGAAGTGATAAGAATGTGATGTGAAAAAAATTCCCCGAAAAAAAGTTTAGCTTGATTTAAATATTTCAAAATTTGAATGAATATACAAAAATAAATAAAAAATCGAGAATTTTGGCGAAACGAAGAACCGTACATTTTAATCTTCAAATTTGAACGAAGGAAGAAAAAAATGTAGCTTTACTTCGATTTTCTAATTTTAACAAAACGTCAATAAATTTTGAGTTCTCAAAAGTTTATGAAACTCAACAAAAAAAAAATGTGAAATGTGAAATTATTAATGAAATTTGCAAATTTCAAAGAACTGGAATTTTTGAAAAGTAACGAAAGGACGAACAACGAAAAATATCGAACTTTGCTAAATTCTTGCTTGTTAAAATCCACTAAAAAAGTAGGATAAAAAGAATAGAAACAATTTGTCAAATCATCATCAATCTCAATAAATTTATACCACGCTGTATAAAATCTGGACAGCAAAACTATAGTAATCATGCTGCCCTGGTTGAAATAATAAGAAGCTTTGAAACTCTGGTGGTAGTTTAAAAGTTTCCTCGAGAGCGGAGAGTCGTTTTCCTGTATCCCTGGGAAAACCTCTCCTCGGCACGAAGGGGCTACGCTATGCTAATGCGACTTGGGGGTGGGGGGTGGGGTATAAATAAAGATCGAGATTAAGATAAGAATAAGGATTAGAGAATTCGGCCAATTAACGTTACAAAGGGGCTGGTGCTCGGGGCAGGGCAGGGCAGGGGTCCCACTTTCACAGGATAACAGCTGAATTAATTAACTCCGATATTATAACGCGGTGTGTGAAAACCAAATTCGAACGAGATAAATTTTTGATAAACGATTATTATTAATGATTAAAAAAACAAAAATAATAATTGCAACTTTTTTATACATGAATTTCTCTGAAAATGATCAAGAAACTAAGAGTCAATTTTTTTTTAATTAGTTTTTTTTTTATCGATTTTGAAACTATCAGCTCTGACTCGAAATAACTGAATCAAGAATTGACGAATTTTCAAATTCTATCATTTTTCCTGAATTAATGAATTTGAAAATGACATGACGCACTTTTTTTTGTTTCAAAATTGTTACTTTGAGTTGAAAAAACGAGAAATTCGAACATTACCATTTTTCTTTTCCGCGTGACTCAAGTTTTTCGTGCGAAGAAAATGATCGAATGCGTCGATAAAAAAAAAATGACAAATGGTTAATTCCCATTCTCGATATAAATCTTGAGGAGAAATGAAATTTTCCGTTTTACATCGTGATCCGATTAAATTATCGTGTCACATCGTATTTCCCTTTTTTTGATACGTATTCATATTCATATTCATATTCATATCCATATCCGCGTTTATATAAGTGAGAAGATTTATGATTCAACTTTCATCCCTTAGCCCGGGTTGGGGGACTCTATCGCTACGGTATATCTCCGAGGTGCAGTATGTGAGCTTATTTGACAGAAGCTTGCCTGCAGAAGCAGCAGTGAAATACCTTCTTTTTTCCATTTTCACATTTTTAGTACAGTTACAATTTCACGCGGTGAAAAATTCCGCTGGAATTTATTATTCCCACTTTCGGTGTCGCCTCTGAAATTGCAGATTACACTTATATGCATATAATGCATATGCAAACGAATTCTGGTCAAGAGGGTGGTCACTTTTTCTGAATTTCGTTTTTCACTGTCCACATTGTCTACAAAAATTTTACGAACAAATGAAAAAAAAATGTGTCAAAAATTGTAGGAATATTCAGACTTTGAAATTTCGAACTCATTCGAGGAATTCAGATTCAGAAAATGATTGAAGATGTCAAAAATGGATTAATCGCCATCCAAATTTCATCAACTTTGAATAATTTCGTAAAACAATGTGTAGAAATTTGTTAAAAATCTGTCAAACTTGGAAATTGCAATCCAAAAATATTCCCTGTGGTACAATTTTTAGTTTTTAAGTAATAAAGACTGTATTTTTTTTAAACAGAAAAATGTATACCAATTTTTCAAATTTATCTTCTACATAATCCCATTAGATTTGATATTGAATAAATTACCGAGGATATAGAGAGAGGGAGCAAATTGAAATTGTGTCAAAGATTAATTGACACGTTGATGAAAAAGGAATCAAAAATGAAACAATAATAATAACGAAAATAATTGAATAAATTGTCTAAGACGATTGAGATAATAGATCGCTCATTAGAACGAACAGTGGCGTGGCTTTATGAATACGTGTCCATATCAGCTAAGAGAAGAGAAGGAAAGGGAAGGGAAGGGAAGGGAAGGGAAGGGAGATATTCGAGGAGACATGAAAGGAATAATTTCTCAATTGCGATATAAAGCACCCTCTCGGTACACGCACGGTCTGACTAAATTAACGAGCTGCTGGTGCCGCTGCCTCTACTGCTGTTGCAGATGATGAGAGAAATTCCAATTATGTTATTATGGCCTAGCCTGTAGCTTGTATAGCTTGTAGCTTCAATCTAAAATCCATATTCTCTTAATTCCGTGTATATACATATATACGATATTAATTTCTTTTTTTTTTTTTTTGTATGTAATAAAAATTTTGAATATATTATCACAAAATCTTTTTTTTCTATTTCTTTTATTCTATCCACCTTTCGGAGCGAAATAATTTCTGCATTTCTGCAATAATGTGAATTTTTTAAATATATTATATATGTATATGCATAGAGAGCATTAAAATTCGGGGAGAATAATAGGAACTCTGGTCTTTCTTTCTTCTGAGCTTCACGTTTTGCATTTAAATTAAACCAGAAACAGACAAAAATCTAATAATAATAATAATAATAATAATAATAATAATAATAATAATATAGAATGAAACTGCAGAATGGTAAAAATATTCTCCCTCAAAGAGAATAAATAATTGAGACGATGATGGTAAAAAACTGGTCAAATTAAAATAAAATATATGAAATTCTATATGCAGAGAATTTTGCACAGTTGACAATGTGGAGAAAAAAAGTTCCTTCTTTCAGCTCGAAGAGGAAAGGTTATTAGATAATTTTTTAATGTGACGATATTCCTCTAAATCGACGTGGTTTTTTATTACTCTGAACTGACTAAATTTTGGATTCGATCGGTTCCGTGGTTTTAGAATTATTCGAAGAACAAAATTGACAAATTCGCTGAAACAGAATAAAATTGACGATATCTCAAGACTGGATCAACTAATTTTTATGAAAATTGGTATCTGAACGTTTTTCGGGTCGCTGATCACGAATCTGAGGCCATATTTCAAGAATTACAAATTTCGGATCCAATAAGCTAGCAAAAAAATCCCAAAATCCCAAAATCTTCAAATATTCCCATGAAACCTTTTTTTTTTCTTTTTGGGCTTAAAAATGTCAAAATTGAGAATTTGAATAAAAAATGTCAACTCACTTTGTCTCTGATTTCTTGCCGCATTTTTTCGCGCTCCTCTTCCATCTTGCGATGTTTTTCCTTTCGTCGTTCCTCAGCCTCGCGTATAGCCTCCTGTCTTTCCCTTTCCGCCTCCTCTTCCTTCTCCTTGTCATCTTCGTCGCCTCCATCACTGCCCACCGCACCTTTGTATTAACAAATCAAAATGATCGATCTAAAAATCCGATCAATCCCCTCGATCGATAAAATTATTCGCTGACTAATTGTTTAAATTAATTTTTAACAATTAATAAAACGAGAATCCTGTCAATAAAATTTGAATCCTCGATATGAACGAGAGTCTGATCATGAAATAAAAGTCTAATCGCCTACCAGACGTATGTTAATGTAATTTATTTAATCTACTACTCGGCAGAACTTTATCTTTTGATCTTTGAACCTATTGATCAAATTTCCTGTGGCTATTTGCGTTTTTCATTCCACTCAATATATCCTGTTACATAAATTCAGACACACGACTGACTCCGAGGCAATTATTGACGATGTTCTATATTTTGTTTTATTTTATACATTCAATCTTCGGTTATTTGGGTCAGTATCGATCAAACTTCTCTTCAAATGAAACAGGATTCGAATTAGCACCCAACGCGTCGATATTCTGATCAAATTGAGGTCAATTTTTATTCAATTATCCTTAAGGTCCCGAAGTCTAGATAATTAAGGTGAGACGTTGAAAGGAATCGATCTTCTATTTCTTTTAATCAAACTTAATTTTTTTTTTTTTTTTTTGTTTTTTAAAATCACAAGATTCAAAAAGCTTGTCTTCAAAAAATTGATAAGATTGTTTGTCAAGGTTCTAAAATTAAATATATTTCGTTATTTCTTCTTCCATATGATTTTTGTTATCAATAATTAATCCGTCAATAAATTTTTCTCTGAAATTGATTCACGCAGGCTTTCAATTTTTTCATTTTCGTTTTTTTTAAAGAAAAACCTTTAAATTTATGCCTCAGGTCACCATCTCACTGATTATAATTATCATTTTAGAAAACCTGAGATTCATAAAAAAGCTTCTTGACTTGTTGACGATATTCGCTGAAGAATCGCACACATACCCTACGACGATGTTTCTTCTACTTTTGGCGGGTGTGTCTGTACATAAACACACACATGGGGATAAAATTAATGTCACCGGAGTACTTGGCCTACATACGGCAGCATTATACGAGGAGACTTTATGAATCATTTAAATTTCGCCGAGGGCTGGGAGTGTGAGTGACAAAGCCGAAGCTGAAGGCACAAGAAGAAGAAGAAGAAGAAGAAGAAGAAGAAGAAGAAGCTTGTAAGAAACTTTGACATCCTCAGCTTCTCCTCGCTCTCCCATATTTTTTTTTGTCACTCCCCCCCTTTTCCTCTTTCCTTTTTTTCTCCCTTTATCTCTGTCCCCTTTTTATCCCAACATTTTCACATTTCGCGAAGAGTCTTTACACCCCCCGCGAGTTATCCACCGCGACCTGGTTAGGGCAGCCCGACGGCCTGCATAGGCACACAGCTCGCAAGCTCTCGAGTGTTTTCAGGCCAGGTTGAGTATTTCCTTTGTCCAAGAAAAATTTCTCGGTAATCACGCCGAGGTACGTCGTCGACCGAAGAAAATTCTGCCCGCAATTCGAAGAATAAAATTTTAGGAATTGAAATTCTGAGTCAAAGAACCAGAATCCATATAGTTTCGTGTACGAAATATATGAAAAATCAGTAAACAATCGAATCCCAAATCTGTTCAAAATTGACAAATGAAGAAATGATCGAAATTCTGTATCAAATTACAGAATCCATGGTTTGATTAAAAAATATGAAACATCTGTCAAAAATTGACTACATTTTCAAATTTTGCGAGACTGATAATTTTTTTTTTCTAAATCAACAAAATTACTGTCAGAAAGAATAGCCACTTTACTTATTGTTAAAAACTTTGATAAATCCGTCTGTAATAATAAACGAAATAATTGATTGATTGATTGATTGATTGATTGACGCTAAAATATCGACGCTGAAGGTATGTGATAGTAGATGAAACCGAGAAACCAGAGAAAAAGGTGTAGAAGCGAATAAAAGTGATTAGATTCGATGGTTCGAGAGAGAGAGAGAGAGAGAGAGGGGGGGTCTCCCACTCGGTAGATCATGCATTATTAAGGAGGATAAATATTGGAAAGGGTCGTAACGGTGGGGTTTAGGGGTTAAGTTGGGTAACGGTAGTGCTGCCAGGTTAGATCGAGAGATCCTGTCTCTCAGAGGATGATCCGATAATTTCCCTAAGTGCCACCACCCCTAAGGCCTTCGCGCTTCGCGCTTCGCCTTCGCCATCGCCATCACCGACGCCTCGTCCGCGCCTGGGAGGAAGGACTTGTACGCGAAACTCGAGATCCAGATTCAGAACGGCTCTCGGCTATGCTAAGCGATATCCACTTGAAACTACATTGTTTGCGGATTAGGGAGAAGGGATTTGAATTTCCACAAATTTGTCACCGGCTCCGGCAACGTTTCCAAAAAAGAAAGAAAGAAAGACAAAAAAAAAAACCACCAGGGATTTCAGTGAATTTTACTTTCAACAATTTTTACACTACGACAATGAAAAATTGGCATTCGAATCTTCGGATTTTATTCATAATTTTATACTCCGCTATGCGATTCATCGACTGAGACAATTTTGCAAAAAAACGTTGAACAAAGGAATTAATTTTCAAGTTTTCTTTGTTTTTGTTTTTAACTATTGGTGGAGGCAAAAATAGTGGAAAAGCTTTTTAGAACATTGAAAACCTTGTTTTCTGAATGAAAAACAAAAAACAAAAAAAAAAAAAAAAAATCCTCTCATTTTCAAAGCTTGTTTGTAACAATCCGGAGCTTTTATGCACTTTTCCACTGCTTTCATTCGTCGAGTGTGTCCGCATTGTCCATTGTGAGTATTCGAGGCAGTTTTTTTTTTTTTTTTTAAAAAAGAAACTGCAGTGCAGGATTTTTCAGGATGCTACGAAACGAGTCAGCGAATTTTTCCAACAGTATATATGTATATCGTTCGTGGAGGGTTGAGATTCGAGGATTTTTTATAATTCATAATTGCGTAAAATATTTATAACCGCAATCTTCAGACTTCCGGGTCTTTCGTAAAAAATTCTCTTATATATTCTCATATACAAACACGTTTAAAGATTCATTATTTAAACTATCTCTATTTATTCATATATATATTTACTGCCTCGAGGGCGTCGGCGTTATCATTTATTCAACCACTGTTTTACTCCGACTTTATAACACGACTCCACAAAGAACGGTTCAGGAAGGTAATCAACGTTTGCTCATTCGCTGATTGGAAAAAGTGAAAATGATTCGTTTCATATTCTAGAAATAATCATGCATATAGGAGGTCAAATATTATCGTTTTACAATTCAACAAAAATTTTACTCTATAGAAAGGATCGAAAATTACATGAATTGCATCCAAGAACTGGTTAAGAAAATTTCAAAATAGGCTTCAAGGATTCAAAGAGCATGGAATCTTAATTAAAATGGAGAATTAGAAAAGGTTACCTTCACAAAATTTATGTCAGAATCAAGATTTGAACGGTTCGAAAAAATTCAATTTCGAAAACTGATGGAATTTTTTAAATTACCCCCTGATTTTTCCCTGATTGCAAAAATTCCAGAATTGCAGATTGCAGAAAGATCGAAAATTACATGAATAAAGATCCAAAAATTGGTTAAAAAAATTTCAAAATAGGCTTCAAGGATTCAAAAATCATCGGATCTTGATTAAAATAGAGAATTAGAAAAGAATTTCTTCACAAAATTTATGTCAGAATCAGGAATCAAACGGTTAAGATAAAAAAAAGAAAAAAAACCTCTGTGTTAAACTGTGATAGAGTTTTTTGAATTTTCCTGCCTTTTTCTGATTATAAAATTTCCTATATTTTTTTCTACCTTTTTTCGAAATACATGTTAAAATTTCTTAATTTTTCCCCTGACTTTTTCCAACTATAAAAATCCTCTGATTATTATCCGTTTTTTTTTTTAATTCCGAGCGGAATCCCAATTCCGTCAATTTTATTTCCATTCATTTTTTTTATTCATTTTTTTATACGGAGCAGCTAAAGAGCGGGAGACTGGTGATTAACCGTGGCGGCGGTCGTTCCGCAACCACTTGGTTTCATCTGGTTTTCCACGGGAATTACCGAGTCCTGGTATTACTCGGGTAACTCGACGTTAGTTTTCACCACTTCACTTCACATAGCGGTTTGGTTTGGTAAAAGCAGGATTTTCGCTTTTCCTTGTATACGGTACACGGTACACGCGCCGTACTTTCCCCATGTATGGACCCGGCCGCCTCTACCCACTTCGCCTCAGTCTGCGGTCTCAGGTCTGCCTCTGGACGCTTCCTTTCCTTTCCGGAGAGAAACTCTCCGAACCCTTAAGGGGGGAACATAGACCTTAAAATGTAAAAAATGTCGAAACCACCGAAAATCATTTTTGACACTTTTTAATGGTTTTCACATGATTTTAGAGAGAATTTTTAATTTTTTGAACACTTTAAGGTTTATCTACCCCCTTAACTCATCGTTTTGTATTGGATTATGACAATTCGGAGCCCTGGGCCGAAACTGAACGTTCAATTTCGAACTCACTTCATTATTGTCCCAACTCGGTGATTATAACGAATCAACTTTTGCCGAAACTTTTATACCGAACTGCTGTAATAATTGATACGTCTTTCTTTCCATAGAGAGAGAAAATGGTCAGGGTAAGACGTAAAGAAAGAAGAAAACGGATATTGTCAACTTTTTAACGATCCCGAGACAAAAAAAAAAAAAAGTTCCATACTTTGCGATATTGTTTAAGAAAAGACGAAAAAAAAAAAAATTAAAGTAGCAACAGACCGTTTTTTTGTTCGGTTCTTTTCGGTCCTGATAATTAACGAAGTTCTATTAATTCGCAAAGAAGACGACTTACCCTAATTCAGTCTGCGAACCTACTGAGGAAAATTCTCAATTTTTGAGGATTGTCTCTTACCTGAAACAGAGAAATGAGGATTTGATTAGTTGAGGAAATCGTGAAATATCTCTAACTTTCTGTTCTTCTGTTTTTGAAACGGAAAGAAAGTTTTTCTTGTCACTCCAAAGATAAGAAGTTGAGTGTTCACTAGATTTTCGAGTTTTGAGGATATGCAAAATTTTCAGAGAACGAGGGACCAGATTTTGATCAATTTGGCCTCAATCGACTCGGATTTTGAAAACTTAGAACCGGCTAAATTTTCGATTCGATCGGTTCAGCAGTCTTTTAATTACCCAGAAAACAAAATTCCAAAAAATTATAATATAAATTGAATCACCTAATTTTGATAGAATTTAAGATTTTTCGGATCGCTGATCACGAATTTTAGGTCAGCTTCCCAAAATTCAAAATCTCGGATCCAAAAAGCTACCTAAAAATCGAAAAATCTTCCATTAACCTTGACAAAAATTTGAATTCTAACGTTTTTTCTTTCGCTGATAACAATAAAAAAATATTAGTAACATTGGGTTTAGTTTTGTGCTTTCAAAATTCAAATTGGATGATAATATTTGATGAGCGTAAAATTGAAGGAATTTTAAGGAATTTTAACACTGGATTTAAAAGTTGAACACCGCGTTCTCAATTTTTCAATCTATGTATTTCCCTCGTGGCTTTATTTTTTCCTTTCTTTTTTTTCATCCCTTCCCGTTCTGCTCCCGAGAGCCGCGGTTTCCTTCGTCCCCAATAAATTCCAGTCTTTTTTTCTCCCCACTCCCTCATACTTTCTTGTTCTCCGAGTCTCCTTTGTCCTCTGAGCTCTTTGCCACTATAAATCGGAGAAATTGGGGTCTGGCCAAAGTGTCTCTCGACGATTTTAATTCCAAAGACTGTTAATTAGACTCGCAATAAGGAAAAGTGCTTCGGACAAAAGAAAAAGGTCAATATTCTTTCACTTCGACGGATTCAACAAATTTTCCGTACTCTAAAAATCAACTAAAAATCATAAAAAATTGACATTTTCAAAAATTACTTGACGTGAGGTTTCAGGCCCACGGTTGATCCGATTATGTCACTCGACGTCTCATTTTCTTTGAAGAACGATCCTTCATCGTGTGAATGAGGAAAATTCGAAAAACAACATTTTCGGACCAAGTTATCGGCATAAGAGTGACTAGATTGTGGCTAAATTTCGATAACTGACCATAACTTATGACAGGATTTTTTTTTCTCAGTTTCCCTCATTCACACGACGAAGAATTCCTCTCCGAAGAAAATAAGACGTCGATAGACATGATCGAATCAACCGCGTGTCCGAAACCCTTACGACAACGTAACGAACTTTTGATAAGATATCAATGATCCTCTCGTCTTATCACCGATACCGTCAATCTTTCCCGATTCGTGAATGAGACGAGATGAGATCGGTAACTGTACCAATTGGTACGCGGTAGTGATCCGTTAACTCGTTTTCCTGGTGCAGCTGGAGCCATTGATTGGATCCCAGATTGCAGATTATCCGTAACCGTATAGTTCGAAGCTTTGCGGATACTGGGACAAAATCAGTTCTACATACGCAGAGCAGCTGTAGATTATAGTTTCACGTCCCAGCTGCTATCTAATACCAATCTCAAAGGAATTCACAGAGTCCAGCTACCCCTCCCCCTTTTTTTACAATTTATAAGAAGAAAAAAAGCCAACCGCAAATTGAAGAGAGCTTTTTTCAATTTCTTTTTTATTCAGATCCTCAAACAAATTCCAATTTCACTATTTCTAATTTGATCAAGATAATTCAAGACACGTGAGAATCATGTTTAGATAGATGATTCATTAGCCACTAATTAATCATCGATGTCATGTCGTATTTTGAGAATTTAAAAAAAACGGATTAGTACTTTTTGAACTATTCAAATAACGAAATTCTAAAAAACACAACAAAAATGACGATATCTTGAGAACGAATCAACGGATTTCAATGAAATTTGGTACCATATGGTATTTTCGATCGCTGATCACGAATCTGAAGTCAGTTTTGCAAAATTTTCATTTAGCGTATTCGATATGCTGCAAAAAAACTAAAAACATTTGGATTTGGATGAAACTTGGTACTCGTAGGTTTTTTGGGTTACCGATCACGAATCTGAAGTCAGATTAGCGAAATTCAAAACGGCGAGTCCGATTTGCTGGGAAAATTACTAAAAACATTCGAAATCTTACGGAAATTTGTACTCGAAGGTTTTTTGAACCGTGGATCAAGAATCTGAGGTCAGATTTACAAATTTCAAAATAGCTGAGAATAAAATAAATAACGGGAAGTTCGAAGGCTGGCTCATAGTCAGCCCAAACCCGCTTGTTTTCTTCAGGAATGTCGCAGCTGGAGATTAAATTTTGTGAGGTCACCGGGTCAAGACGTCTAATCTTGTCTCATGGGGATTTCTGGATGCTAAATGTTGACCTAACTTAACCCGGTTTAAAGCTTCTCTATCCAGTCCTGGTCTATACATATATGTCGGCATCAAAGTTATGAGGTGAATTCACGATCCATGCAGAAAGCCTTCAAGCTAGGGCGAGAGCTAGGGCACGAGCTAGGAAGGCTAGTAACTGTGGCGTGAGTGTATATTAGGTAAAGAAAGAACGGGGTCAGATCCAGCGGCGTATAGTACGGGCTAAGCCGGTGTTTTCTACCTGTCTCATCGAGCTAGCCCTCAATCTGACAACAAATTACTCTCGTTTCTACCTTGCAAACCATAATTACGGACAGACTCTTGTGTGTCATTAAATCAGCGGTGGTTCGAAACGCTACCCACGCATATAGCGAAGAGGCTGAATAACAGATTATAAACGTAGAGCGAAATATGATAACGAGACAGAAAATTGCTGGCTTCTTGGCTAAAGAGACGCGTGTGTGGTTTTTTAAATAGAGATAAACTGCTATTCTCATTGGATACATTATTTTTTACACTCTTCTCTCAGGGATGACCTAGATTTTTGCTTCCCCGAGCATCTTTTCGAATTCCCGTTTCTCTGTGTTTTTAGAGAAAATAGGAAGTCATTGGAAGCACGTCGAAAATGAAAAGTTCAGTTTTTACTGGTATGTGATTAAATTTTTTCGGGGGACGATATCTCGGTAACGAGGAACCGGATTTTGGTCATTTTGGTATCAATCGACGCAGTTTTTCGAAACTTAGAACTGATTAGATTTCGGCTTTGATCGGTTAAGTACTTTTCGACTTATTTGAACAACAAAATCCTAAAAAAATACAGTAAAAATGACGATATATTGAGAACTGATCAACTGATTTGAACGAAATTTGATACCACATGGTTTTTCGTATCACTGATCACAAATCTGAAGTCAGTTTTGTGAAATTTGAATTTTGTGCTGCGAAAAACACTTAAAAAAATTCCAAATCTTACAAAAATGATCAAGAATCTCATGTGAAATTTGCAAAATTCCGCACAGGAATATGAATAATCAGCCCAAACCCACTTCCTCTTCGTCTTCGTCTACTTTTTATTTTGTTTTTTTGTGTTTTATAGTGGACTGAATGAGATGGGAAGATTTGTGTTTGTCGGAATTACTCGTTGAACGGGCTTTATTTTTCTCAGGCTCGAAAAGGGGTTTTACAGGGAACCCTTGTCTACTCTGCAAATATAACGAAGGTATATAGTACCTTTATACACACACAGTAGTAGGTATTCCGTAGGAGTAGCGACTCTCCGTCGAGGTGGGCAGACCGACGCGACGGCCCCCTGCCTACATACACACGCCGTTTACCTACATACCTAATGTTTGTTCAAATTAACTCACGGTAATCGAATTCAACCTGCTACCCGGTTACCTGCTACCTTCTATTGGACCAGACATAAGCTTGGCGATGACATGAACGGAACAAACAATTAATTTTGTTACAACTATTATATGCGAAACCTACACGCGTTTAAGCTTAGATACTTTTTTTCAATCGCAGGGTTTCATTTTCGAACCAGATCAAATTTATTCCCGAGAGGCTTTAAGGGGGAGAAGTTAAGCTGAAGAAAATTAGACCTCAAATTCGTGATCAGAGACCCAAAATACTTGGGAGAAACAATTTTTATGAAAATCGGACATCCACGTTCTCTTCAGTCTGAATTTTGATTAAAAAAAAAATACTGTAACGATTGAATCTAAATTTCAAGGAGTTTTGGGTCCACAAAAACCGCGTCGATTGAGTGAAAGTTAGTAAAAATCGGTTGATCCATTCTTGAGATAGCAGCGGTTGAATTTTCGCTGTTGTAAATCTTGTATTTTTAATAACTCAAAAACTACTTTACCGCATGAATCCGAATTTTGACGAGTTTCAAGTCTTCAAAAACCACGTCGATCGAGACTAAATTAGTCAAAATCGGTTGAATCGTTGTCGAGTTATCACAAATTGAAATTTTGTCTTCAATATTTTGTATTTTGAATAACTCGAAAGCCACTGAACCGATTAAATCCAGTTTCTAATCAGTTTTGAGTATTAAAAAACCACGTCGATTGAGACCAAGTCAGTAAAAATCGGTTGATCCGTAATCAGGAAATCATCAGTTGAAATTTCTTCCTCAAAAACCACTGGATCAATTAAATCCAGCTTCTAATCAGTTTAAAGTTTTCAAAAACCACCTTAATAATTGAAACCAAGTCGTCAAAAATCGGTCATTTTTTTCTCGATACAGGAGAGCTAGAAATTTTTGTTACATTTTAAATTTCGAGTCTAGTTGGGTTGTTTATCGTGTTCGAGACTCATTGAGAGTAGAGAGAGCTGGATAGTTGTACGTTGTCATTAATGCCTCTAGGCATTGGCGTTTCTGTACCATCCTCAAAATTTATCGCCCAAGAGTTGTAGCGAATATCTAAACACGCCAGGGTCTAGTTAATAAGATTGATGGGCCGGACTAAGGGTAGAGGTGAAACGGCTCAAGGATACCACCTAGTCGCGTCGAAGTTGGTGTCTGTTTGCATTACCATAGCCGGGTAACAGCCCGATATTTTATGCATGAGGAAATGACGGAAAAAGAAGAACAAGAACAAGAACAAGAAAAAAAGAAGAAGAACAAGACTCAAGAAAGCGAAGAATGTGTACGTAAAAAAAAAGAGGACCAACAAAAAAGGAACAAAATTGTCCAAACAATTTGTTCCTTGGGTCCCACGTCACCTTATTCTTGATCCCCTCGTTTCTATCAAGAGAAAAAAATTGTCATCAGACAAAGACTTGGGAAAATTGTCGAGCTTTTTGACCTTCGATCGTCAATCACTTGGCTATGATTAACATACAATGACGAACAATTCAAAAGCTGGCATCCTCGACCTCGAAGAAGTCGGACAAGTTAATACTGCGAGGTTACCAGGTGGTTAGGGATCGATACACGGTTGCAAATTCTGACTGGTTTGGTTCACTGGTCAGCGTAAAGCCGAATATTTCACTCGATCGAGTCTCTTGCGGTCATTGAACAGAATTCCTTGAAAAAAAATCATTCGTGTAACCATAGACACTTTTGTTCATTCATTCGTGTTGCTTTTTGAAATGTTTAGTTGTTTTTTCTTTCAGGAAAAATTAATACAGAAAAATATGAAAAGCAGAAAAAAAAAAAAAAATGACAAGTATTCATGAATCGAATTTACCGATGATGATAAGAGCGTTTATTCAGCCGGTGGAACGCAAACTGTGTAGAATAATTTTATCACTCTGCTGACCATCCGTGTGCCGAATCAGCAAGCTAGATTACAACGTTTTTTAAGAGTCAGAGTCAGAGTCAGAGTCAGAGTCAGAATAGAGAGCGGAAGCTCTGAACGACTTTAAAAAGCGACTTTAAGAAGCATTTTTCACAAAAGTGACTTTTTTCACTTGAAAAAAGTGAGTAGTAAGAATTCCTTCTATTAGCTTGTAATTTTCAGAAGGAAAAAATAGTAATAGTCATAAAAAAACGATTTTTCAAGCTTTTGGAATTGAAAATTGGTTCCAAACAATTTTTTTTCTCCAGATTTTCGATACACGATTTTTTTTTCTGTGATTAATATGCTTCACTTTTCCTGATTAACGAAGGAAAAATTAATCAATCAAAAAGTTTTCTGCTAATTTTGATAAGAAGCATGAATTATCCGAACAATTTGGTATTTGAAACTGGAAAATTTGAAATATGATCGCTTTCAGTGAGATTTGATTATTTAAACAAATTTCAAGTTTACAACATGACATTTTTATGGGAATCCAAAACAGGAATTATGTCATATTTGAAGACATTATTTAATGTACGGTAAAAATTGGCGAAAAAAAATGCGTCAGCAATGGAAAAAAGGTGATAATTATGTAGTGAAAAAAGTGGCTAGTTGTACCAGTTTCTGATTTTTATATACTGATGAGAGCACAGCAAAAAAATACTGAAAGTTCTAAATTCTCATAGTTTTATCTGTAGAGTCGAACAACTTTTTTAACTTTGTAAATTTTTCACTGAAATTTGAAAAACGGCCATTCAGACCAAAAAAAAAAAGGAAATAAAAGAATTGCGAGCCATTTGTGACGGATATTTCTAATGAAAGAAGAAACAGGGTCTGAACATCAATCGGTATTTCACCAATCTGATCTTTGAAACGTCCCCAAAGAGTATAGATTTCGAATACATTGACAAACTGTGATAAAATCGTGGATATCGATTCAACGATTAATTTTACCCCGGTTATACAGAAAGTAAAAAGAAGAAGAAGGAGGAGGAGTAGATTGAACGATGAGTATAAAGTTTCTTCCTCGCTTGGGTTCGATTAATATTTCCACACCGTTTGAATAATATCTGTGATAATTTGACGCCGATAACGGTGGTTGATGACCCTTAAAAATTGACAGAGATTAAAAATAAAGGCCAAGTCTAACAACCAGAGAATCGATCGTTCGTAATTAAAGAAGATGAATAAAAATCGATTACTCGCTGCGATAAGAGAATAAAATGCTTCGCATGAACTTCCGAAGACACGCGAAGTCACAGTGCAGATAAAAATTGCGAAATCCAGACGGTATCTGAAAAGAATAAAATAAAACCCGTGGTGTCAAGGCGCGCGCGGTTCACCGCTTCCATAAACATCTTATCTCTGACGCATTTCCTCCGAACAATCTCTAAAGAATCTTCGTACAAAAGTCTCATCGTCAGATCTCACACGGTACGATGCAGTCGTTCCCTCGTCTCTCCTGCTTCACACTTCTGCCGATAATCGCTATATGCTTAGATTCAGTGATCGGTGTCTGCATCGACGCCAACTGTCATGAAGGAACTGTTAGAGTTTTTGATTCGTGCGAAATTGGGGAACTGGTGAAGAGATCGCTCGGCGATCGAAGTAAGTCGAAAAATGATCCGAACACTTTTTCAATCACCTAAAAATCTCTGCTTATTATTCTTCCTATTCCTCAGATTGTTACGGACACGACAAAATATTCGTACCCGATCGAACCTTGGACCAGCCTGGAAGGATGAAGATCGATTGTCCTAATGGATGGGTCTTCAACAGAGAAATGCAGTGCGAACGCGAGGGGTGGGAACCCAACAGCGGACCTTGGGAGGTAGATAACATCTTTCACACCTTCTTTTACAGTTTGTGTCATTTTTTTCTTCAGTTTTTATCATTTTCTGACAGTTTTTGGCTCCTAATTGTTTCAGACGCATCACTACATCGTGAGGGGACGTAACTTGGTGATATCTGTGAAGCGATCCGAAACCTCCTGCAGGTACAGATACCTGAGGATCCAGTAGGATGAAAAAACCCTTTTTTTTTCATTATCAAACAGTAAAGAAAATTTTTGTTTTGTTTTTTACACTCTGTATTTTATATTCGTTATAAACAATAAAGCTTACTTATCTCTATACGAAGCCTTTTTCTAAGACACAAGTACGCAAGAAAAATTAAATAAAATAAAAGTAAAACAAAACTTTTGTCGTTACGTTTTCTCTAATACACAAAAGATGAAAGAGGGAGCTCTAAAAATTTTAATCAGACTTCTTTTGTCCTTTCCGTCGCATTAATTACAGTGCCCCCTCCACCACCAAACCGTGACAAAATGTTTACGCCTTGTTAGTTCGTTATTATTATTATTATTATTATTTTGTTTTTAGTCAGAGCAAAAGAGTTTTTTCTTTTTTTTTTCCAAGTTCAAAATACGCTGCAAGCTCATAAAAAAGAGGAGTAGAAAGTTTCCCCCATTTCACAACCTTGTCGAGTTGTTATCGTCTCGGATATCACCCCCCGCGTCACTGGGGTGTATCTCTTATCGTCTCGCGAAACACACAGTGGATTCGAGTTTTGTTCATTGTTCACGTCGAAAACTCTTCCGAAAAGAAATAAAATAAAAATTTACACAGAATTTAAACAAATAATATTGATGAATTATATAACGAAATAACGATAAGTTTGTAAAGAAACAGACAAGAATAAGGAATTTCGTCGGATAGTTTTAAGTAGAGAAAGCATGCTTGGTCGGACATACCCAGTATGTCCATGGCGTTGAGTCTGTGCGCTCGTCGTGCTGGCGGCAGTGGAACTGGCGCCGTCTCGGCCGGACGTTGTTCCTGGTTCCAGGACTGCACCCCGACCCACCCCGTCGCTATCAACCCGAACCCCAACCCCAACCCCAACCCCACGACGGCGCAGTGGGCGTGTTTCGGTTGGTTCGATGTGAACGGGGGCATGAAGGGTAGTGTAGGGGTTGCCGAGCGATAAATGGAGGGGATGAAAATCGTCGGGGAGGGGTTGGAGAAAAATTTTACGATTTTCCCACACCCCACCCCTCGACTGGAACGATTTTTTTTTTTTTTTTTTTTGAGAAAAACGAGCTTCACCCGAAAAACAATTAGCACGAATAATTAATTACCCTTGTCCTCGGCGGAGGCGAGCGGTTGACAATGACTTTGCGTGTATGAGAAATTTTCAACTTTATGTAGAATCTGAATTCTCAAAGTTTCGCAAATGCGACATTTGACGAGGATATTCCTGAATCTGGAATTTTTGTTTATGGGTCCTCAAAAGCGAGAACAAGCCATCCAAATCCAACGAATGTTCTCATAAATATCTTGTTTTTTACACTACAATTTTTGACACTAGTTTTTTTGGATTTTACGTTATAAATTCTTTACACAGGATACAAAAAAAAAAAAAAAACGTTGAGTGTCTCAAAATGATCGATGTGTGTTGATTAAAAAAAGCGCAAAAAGCACAAGAAAAAATTCAGAGACGAGGTTTTCAACACATTTTTTGAACAAAAGTTGAAAATCATCCTAGACGTTCTGGAAAAAAAACGTCATTATAGCTCGAACCTATAAAACCTTCGTTTTAGATGAGTTTTCCTCACTTATCGGTGAAAAAAATTTAGCAAATCGACCTTAAAGACGATAATTCGAAATTCTTCAAATTATTTGATCGATGAAGAAAATATGGATTCAATAACTTTCGAAATTGTAAATTTTTAGTCATTTTTGATGGGTTTTCTCACATTTTCTCATATTCAAAACACTTATTAAATACAGATTTTGTAGATAACGTAATTGAGCCAGTCAACTGCTTTTCCAGAGGATAAAATTCCAGGGGTCTGAGGGGTAGAAATTTTGACATGAGATTTTTACAAAATTACATCACACTCATGATTATAAACGTGAAGATCGAAGTATTTGGATAAATTTCTCCAGTTTTCACTTCCAATGATTATAGATTGTTTAAAAATTCATTCAGACTGTCTAGTTTTTACTTTTTTGGTACTGTCTTTCTTTTTTCTCACATAATGAGACGAGCTTCGAATCTACCCTCTACTTCTTCCACGTGTCCGTTAAAATGTATAAACATCGACCCTCATCTCGACGGTCGAGGTTTTTATATCTGATGGATGTGAAGAATTCGTAGTGATAAATTAATGGAAAAGGCAGCAGGAGACGGAGGAGGAGGTAAAGAATAAGAGGAGTTTGTGAATGGAGGTTGGATGAGGTCGGAATGGAAGATCGAATAGTGATAATAGGGCGGTCGCGTGAAGGAGGGTGAAATTGCATCGAAATAATAGAAGTTGGAGAGAGAAAGATAAAGCAAGAGGGAGATACGAGGTTCTCGAAGCAGTGTTGAAGCCCCATCAACACCTATTTCAATCTCTACATCTAGCGATGATTCCTCCACCTTCCTAATTGGACCGTCCACTTTACCCCGGTTACTTCTTGCGTGAAAAGCTCGTTTAGAAATTCAACTCCAAGTTCCCTCGAATCCGACCCCCGGTCTCCGCTCAATTCTCGTTTCTCAATCAAACGCAGAAGTTCATCGATTAACTCGCTAGTTCAATATTGTCAAACTACTCGAAGCTTCGTTTTGTGTTGATTCATGGTAAAAATTTACTTTATTTTTCCTACAAAAAATAAAAAAAAGGAAGACCGAGACATTGACTAATGGACGATCCCTCCCTGGGTCGGTACAAAATTGATGCCCCACGCCAGTCGTTCCTCCAAAAACGTTTCTGGGAAAATTGGCCTCCTCGCTTTTCAGCATATGCTCTCGTCTTCCGCCTCGAATCTAATTCTTTTCTTCTTATTATTCCAATGTTTCTAGCGAGAGAATCTGATGTTAGCCCCCGGTCTCTCGGCTGAGGCTGAGGCGTGGTAGAGACGGATCTGGTGGCAGGGTGAGTTATCTCCTTGATAAATACCCTCGAAGAACCTCTCGCCACGTCCTGCAGTTTCGAAGGGAGAAAGGATTTCGTTGAATAACGCATCGACCACTACTCGGATGGCCAAGAACACTTTCGTATCATTGCGTTCTCCCTTTTTTTCTTCCCAGAGGTAGTTCGGTGGATTCTATTATTTCTTGGAATCATTTACACCAAGGGCGGTTCATTCACTCAAAATTCAAGTGATAAAAAGTCATTCCGTGGTTTCGGATGATTTCACATCATTTTTAACAGAATTTTATCTGCGATTATTGATTATTTTTTATGACTTTCCATCGTTTGAAAAGGATTCAGGGTAATTACACCTGATATCCAGTCATTTCAAAGTGGTTTAAAAAATTCTTTAGCTGTTTTCTAGTCATTTGGAAGTGATTTGTGTCTTATTTCAACTGATTCCAAAAGTAAAATCAATATCTTCTCGCTTCATACTTGAAGATCAATGATAAAATGGTAGATCTACGGGGTCCGCTACAGCCCCACGTAAGAGTAAAAATGTGCGATCATAATGGATACGATTATTGGCAATAAGTGTGAAATTAATTGTATTTATGAGTCACACAGACAGACACATCGACGGCCGCTATTAATATTGTCTCATGTTTTCGTTTCCATTTGGAAAAGACCTATCTGAAAATGGCTCGGGGTAAAAGACTTAAGTCCTGTGTATAAGCATAGGAGATAAGTCTTTTACCCCGAGCCATTTTCAGATAGGTCTTTTCCAAATGGAAACGAAAACATAAGACAATATTAATAGCGGCCGTCGACATAGAAGGTCGATTTCGGAAATTCGATTATACGATCCCATTGTCACGTTTTTAGCGACCAATCATTACCGTTTGGCATGCAGGCATTCACGTTCCTGGGGTTCCTCGGTCTCCGTGAGACCGTTTCCCTAGGGCTAACCGTGTACGGTATAGACATATTCACGGTTTTCGAGGAGGAGGAACCCTGGCGCTGACGCTGCCGGCACTATATTGACATACCACGGTTCTCTAGATGGGCATACTTTGACCACGACTTTATAGTCCGCTGGTATCTTGGAGAGCGTCGTTTCCTGAATTTATTATCGGCTGCGAATTTCATCGGGTTCCTCAAAGTTATGGGGATTTAATTAAGGAAAAATAATAGACGGTATCGGAGACACGTTTCGATCTAATTACTCTGCCTTGGATGAAGAAAACAGGAAATTTGAAAACATAGAAGAGCTTTGGAAGGGATTGATTGGCCGGAAAATTTGAAAACATAGAAGAGCTTTGGAAGGGATTGATTGGCCGGAAAATTTGCAATTTATCTGAACCTCGGATTATCCCTGTTAACAACCCGACCAACTCGCTCGTATTTATGCAGCTGAGGGGATAACTGTGCCAATTCCGCCATACTGTGGGGATAAGGCGAAACTATTAGCATCATATTTGCATCCGACGCTGTGTCGCCCAGATGGAAACAGAAATTTATGTTACACATACAAATGCAGAAACGGATTCTAATTTCATCAGTCCAATTATTCTCGACACCATTTCGAGTGTGTGTTTCAAGTCTCTGTATCTTCTGAACGGTTTATCAAACGCGATAAAGTCTTCGGATCTTTTTTCAAGATAATTTAATCAGCTTCAAAATTGTTAATCATAATTTTTCTCCCAGGAAGATCAGACGGTCAGATATCACCAAAAAAACGACGAAGAGAGTAACAAGATTGATGAAACTTTCGTTTGATCATCTTTCAGCCCGAATATCTCACCAACGATCAGTTCTACGAGAAAAATTGACCGGATCTTTTTGGTAGTAAATTTTATCAGCTTCAAAAACAGTCTGGAACATTTCTTCCGCAGAAGCAGCCAAAAGTGAGATATCGTCCAAAGTACAGTAAAAAGCGTTTATCTAGTCTACTTCTTTTCGATCTTGTTTATCTTCGAAACGGTCTATTTCACGGAAAAAAGTGATACCATCTTTTTTGTAGGAAATTTAATCAGCTTCAAAATTGATGAACATCATTTTTTTCATAGGAGTAACCAGAAGCGAGATATAAGCAAAACTAGAGGCTGAAATACATACTAGGTTCAATTTCAAAAGGAAACTAGTTTTTTTTTCGTTCGGTTGGTTCTTATGTTAAGTTCAAATTATCTTGATAAGAATCTGGTGTCTCACAAGTGAGGAGAGAGATTCTATCTCCTGATTGTATTCGCTGTTCTGAATAAAATCAAAAGTTTTTACAGACTGTAAGGTAGAGGTCTCCGAGAAAAAGAAACACGGTTAAACTGTCGCCGTTGTTTAAGAATCCTTTCAGAAGATTGGGCTGGGCAGACAACCTGTTGCACAGGGTATAGGAATTGGTCAATTAATGCCTGTAATAAGATAACCAATAAATTGCAACGATTCCATTATTGCTGCTAACAGAGAGCGAGAAAAAAAAAGGAGTAGATAAAACAAGCCTCAATTCCACGTCTCATATACAGCATGTAAAGGAGCTTTATTTTGCAGGGTGGATTTCCATGACCAATAAAGTTCAATCGTCCGGATCAGGATACACTACGTGGCCCTCCGGCAATATATTGGGGTCTCTCTACACCCCCAGCGTATCCGTGTATCTATCTGTATATCTGTAACGCAACAAACTTTCGACGAAAGGTTATTCGAAAAGTTTAACGTTGACTTAGAAGGAAAACCTGCTGCGCCCATGTAGCTACTTATTGGAGGAAATAGATCCTTGTATCGTCTAAGTATCCAATAGAGGCGACCTGTCTCGTCTCGTGCCATAGTTCAGAGTTACCAAACTGCGACCCTTCAATCCTCTTGATTTTTTTTTCTGCTATAATTTGATTCGCCAAAAAAATCTTGACGACGAGATAACATTTCTATCACAGTTAAGGATCGAATCCGATAAAACTGGAAGAGAAAGTGGTTCGATTTCCTTCTTTTTTTTTTTATTTTTTGCTTCTTGAGGGGATGGAAAATAAAAGGACGACTTATACTTTACGGTTTAAGCTTTCAGAGTAAAACCGCTGATCTATGGAGCCCCGAGCACTAACAGTTCCCGGACTCGGAGTCGAATCACGTTCTACATTTCGCACTTTCTAGTAGCCCCCGCCTAGGGCACCTGACTACACTACCCTTGTGACACTGTAAATCAACCTTAAACCATGACTGCCTCCCTTACAATCAAATCTACTTAGCTCGGGGTCCGAGACGAGATCGTAAAACACTGTAAATAATGGCTAAAACGATTTTTACCGTTCCTTATGACCGTGGCTTCGAGAATGTGAATATCGACGGAAACATTGGGCAAAAGTAGCTGCAGATTTTTTCCTGAATACTTTTTTTCACACTGAACTTGAGCGAATAATTTCTTCTAAAAATATTCGCTGTGTGGTCAAATAACTTTTACAATTCTGAACGTTTTTATCCGGCATCCAAAACGATCTACCGTTTCGGATTTTTGATATCTTGCCTTTTTTGCTGAATTGGAAAAATCGACAAAAGCTTGAGCTGATTCAAAATCGACATTTCGAAGTTTAATTACTTTAACAATTTTCAATATTCTCAGCTGAAATTTGGAGCACAGTCTCAGTCCACAGTCCCGATTAATCAATTCAACCGGTTTTTTTGGATCAAGCTTCAAATATCCATTTTCAGCGGCACAGGCATTAGAAAATCACTTTACGACGCCTTCTCTTGATCTATAAAGTGTCACTTTGTACACCTAACTTAAAAATCGGTTTTTTTACTGCAGTAAACTGCCCTAAAAATACTTTTTAGGGCAATTCGCTACTTTTTATGACAGTTTTAATCCGCAGTTCGTACAAAACTCGACTAAAATCAACTAGAAAAAGAAAGATTGTGTCATACGTGGACTCTAGCTTGAGGCTCTCCTTCGGCACGCCAACGACTTTCACTAAAAACACGACTGCACCTAAAAACAGTCACTTTAGGCACCTGCCAGACGAATGTATGTGATTTACGGGTTTGAATTTCCGTCAAGGAAGGTGTACAAAATGCATACTTCCAGTGTCCTGCATGGATGCTATTCTCACCGGAATGAAAATGTATTCTTGAAGCTTGAACCAAGCCGGGTTTAATCTCGAGGATAAACAAAGGCTCATGTGCCCCTGGCGTAATCCCATCAGGCTGCCCCCACCCCGAACTTCCACCCTTCCATCCTTCCATCTGCATCCCCACTGGGTATCCTCCATGGGTGCTTAACTTACGTTACGTTATGGGTTCTGTACACTCTGCATCCCGATCAATTGGTATTGGAATCAGGTATAGACATAGATATAGACGGATAGATGGATGCCTAATGCGGACTATCGGTATGCCTGATTACTTTCGATTAATGGAGAACTATCAAACTGCGGTTAATCGCTAACGCGACACTGATCCAATTCATGAAACACCGGTGTACATAAATCCACTGATTTTGAGGATTGAAATCACGCCAAATCTTCTCACGTCATCGTGCGAGCGTAACGGCTTGGTGGACGGTTGTGATTCACGAAATTGCGAAATAGACTCGGCTGACTGTTCCTGACAAATTTCTTTTTATTCCATGAATTTTTTCTCACTTTCTATGATAATGCTAAAAGTTGAGGAAAGTAAAAAAGCTTCTTCTTTCAATTTCGTATAAAATCGTATAAGAAATGGCAAACTTCATAAAACATTGAGAATTTGAAACAAAATTCTGGAAATTTCGAAAAAAGAGAACATTTGATATATATAAGGCTGGTTTTTTCTCCTTCGTCGAAAAGTTTGAGCCAAAACAGCCTGATTGAATAAAAAAAAAATGGCAAAGTTATTTATTTCGACTGCCCACATCGATTTTGACCGTAAAAATTGCAATTTCCCAGAATCCGACTGATAACAAATTGACGAATGGAGTTTGGAATATTTTCTCCACGCTGCTACTCTAATACTCCACTGCATAATGTATCTCTTCCCGCGTCCATAACCAGCCGAAAATCCATTACGAAATTATCTGCTCCGGAACGTTAATTTATTTATATATATAGATTTGCCGAATAATTATTATTTTAATTGGACCAGATGGGCTTCCATTGGCTAGTTTCACGCATCGTAGCTGTTAGCCAGTCCCTCGGGTATGGGTGTCCAGTCCTGTCCCGAGTCCTGGTTTCGATTCGGCTGACTAACCACCAGAAACCCGCTTCGCTCATCCGACGCTACCCACATGCTAAAAATTAATCGTTCGATCTTAAAATCATCTACAATATTTTTCAAAAACAAACAAAAAGTCTTTCAAATTTGTAAAAACTTGGAATCAAAATGATGACGAAGAATCAAAGATGTCCAAAATTAATCTCAGACCGAAAAATTGATTCCTTATCAAGTGAATCGAGAAAGATCATTTTTCGGTTTAGATTAGCATCAGTTTTATCATCTCTGCGATCTTTTGTGATCGACCAACTCCCACGGAGGGCGATAATTCCAGATTTTTCGAGGCGCGAACACATGGCCAGTTTGGGGAAGAATTTACTCCCGTATTTTTTATCCCACTGAGACATGGGTTGGGGTTCGGTAATGCGATTGATTCGACTGGGATTAATTGATCGAAGAAATTACCTCCACCCCTCTCCTCTTTTTTCTTCGAGATTTGTGAGCTCGCATAAGCTTTCACGTGTTCGCTATTCGCCTCTGTAAAACATCCGGTTCACGTGCGGCTACACGAATAACTGGGCGGCGAGAAACCCGGTCAAGGGGAAGCAGGAATTGGCTTGGTGCCATTCGGGGCACTGCGGATATCGGGGCTCGGAGCCCGAAAATCGGGGCAGGGATTCCCCGGGCAAAATATATGATATTCTAGCAGTTTGTGGTGATTCGAGTCAATTCTCGTCAATTTGATCCTTTTTCATATTTTTTCATTCAAGATTTATGGTGGCCGTTTTTTTTTTTTTTGAGAAGAATCCAAAAAAGAAAGAAAGAAAGAAATTCGACGTAGTGTGTGACAAAAATTGTGGCAGATTTATTTCGCAGACGAGTTCACTCGATCCGCGAGTGAACTGGCCATTTATCTATCTTCTAGGCCCATGCTTGAGTATTGGCTGAGGAATCTCTCTTTTTCTGCTCGACCACACCTTTGCTGGATATGGATGATGTATTTTTCGTTTAAAATATATATCACGCGTCTTTTTTCTTTTCTTAGAGAGAATATCGCATCAATTTGATCATTTTTCAGCTTTTTTCCTTTCACGATTTATACGGGCTCTTAAAATTTTTTCCTTTTTGCAACTGTGTGAAAGAAAACGCCAAGTTCGTCAATTTTTAGATTTTAGACCGTAGGTGGACACTAAAAATTCATAGAATTTCTTCTACTTTCGCTAAATTAAGAAATTAATCAAAGATTTTCAAGTCTGTATAATCAATTTCAATGAATCCAGAAGTTAATTGAAAATCTGTGTCTCGGTTAGAAGGCTACAAGAACTAAGAGAACGCTAAAAAAATTGAAGAAAAAAAGAATCTTTGAATCAATTTAGAAGCAAAATTTTTTAGTGGGTGCTTGAAAGGTCGATTTCAAAAGATTTTCCATCTTCTTATCAATTAATGTCAAAGACAAAGAGAGACTTGAAATATTTCGAGGGCGTCGATTTTGACGCGACGTTTTGAAGCCGATGATTCGGAGATTAACCGTAACGTTTCACAAATCGTTAGTACGTAGACCCCTACGTATCCGTTAAACGGGATTAAAGTCAGTCTTGCAGAAACGCGATACGCCTCCCGCCGTCGTTCCTGGATGCGGTGAAACCGCGACTCGAAGTGGAAGTAAATCTTTTCGCTCAAGAAACCATCTTCCTCAACCGGTTAGACACAATACACGTCAGACTCGTCCGCGGCATGCGGGAAACAAGCATGAACTGTACAAAGTTGATTCCAACTTTATTCCGACGTCACCACTTGTCAACCCTTCGATTCTATTCGACGATATTGAAATTCGAGGCAACATTGTCGAAAAATAAAAAAGTACAGTGTAAAAAATGATCATATTGAAATTACAAATTCGGTATAGCAAAGTGAATCGATTCGCTTGCTCTTTGAATTTATGAACAAATTCTCAATATTGTTATACGTTAATCCCAAAAATACGAATTTAGGTATTTGTGCTAATTTTCCTATACGAAAAGGAATGAAATTTACAAATCCTGGTGATTTGTGGAATGAAATTGATGTAAAACATCCTGAAATTTCATATTTGTGTCGTAATATTGATCACTTCATCTCAATATTGATA
The DNA here is from genome assembly GCA_018257835.1 of Euura lappo. Taxonomy (NCBI): domain Eukaryota; kingdom Metazoa; phylum Arthropoda; class Insecta; order Hymenoptera; family Tenthredinidae; genus Euura; species Euura lappo. The sequence goes on along the minus strand of JAEUYN010000500.1, from coordinate 444,693 downwards.
CGGTTCTGTTGAATTTATGAAACTGTTTTTGAGATTCAGTCAGTTATCAATAGTCCATCCAATTAGAAGCGTGAAATTATCATTTTTTGGTTCATTCTGCAATATTTGATGATCCGATTCGGCAATTATTGCAATGGAAACCCATTTTTGAATGAAATTATCATTAATTTCAGTATAATCTTGGCTATGAAATTTCAGAACGATTTTGAATTTCCAAAACTGTAATATGAATATTAATATGTTGAAAAAAGTTTAATTTTAATATACAAAAAGTGTATATTAATTGCTTCACATCCATTTTCATGAAACTTTTCATAAAGCTTCCAACACATTTTTCCAAGTTTCCACAAAAACGTTTTTTACAGCGTAGTCAGGTTGAAAAGTCCTAGAAATCGGGCTCCTGCAACGTTCGCATTGTTCGCATTGTTACTCGACTGGCGCAAACGGCACGGGGGTTGCGGCGGAGATAAGAGAACCACTCAAATTACGCTCTTCGAGAGTTTGAACCGCGCTAGCTGCAGTTCAGGGCTTGTAGATAGTGCCTGGGCTGGGATTTCTGAGAACGAGAGATGCAGATCGACGGGGTTTCCGAAATGCACTCAGGATTTCGAAACGAGGAGCATAAAGTGAAATATGGGGGGAACGAGGGTGAAATGATGACCTTTAATCGACGGTACACCCGAGTGGATGAGCGGAACCATTCTTTGTGGAAAAATTGGCTCTTCTTATCCTGTATTGGCACCGTGAAACGGGGTGGTGTTTTATGATCGTAACTCGGAGCTTATTTTCAAGTTCTTCGGTGTGAAAAATTGAAAATCGTTCAATGCTCTTAAAGGAGGGCGAACAAAAAAAAAAAAAAAAAAGACGACCAAAGATGGACCGCTGCCTGATATTGTTGAATGGCTTTCGAGAAAAATCTTGCTTCCCCCCATTTCACTCTGACTTTATTTCACACCCTCAATTCCGTAGCGTTAATATAAGATATCCAGAATCTCCCTGATAAAACTGTAAATTTTTGGTTTCTAAGGAGGTACTAAAAAAAAAAAAATTCCTGTTCAGAAAAAAAAACGAATTTTCCACTCAAAAATTCATAACTTTTTCAATTTCCAATAGTTTTTCCCAAAAATTCAGAACGAGACACTCGAGTTATGGTACTTTGATAAAAAAAAATTGTTTGCAACTCTAAATTATTCTAAACTTTCTAGTTCTTCAATTATTTTTCGACAGAATCTTTTCAGTTCAATTGATAGACTGACGTGAAAGCTCGTTTGACGTAGAGGATCGAAAATTTATCGGACATTATTAAGTCGTATATCCAGCCTGGCGGTTATCCTAAACTCTGCAAGGGATCACGAGCCCGTTAATAATTACTAACTTCCTAACCAAAATTTGGTCCCGATGGTTGAGGTTGGGCCAGCGATCCTAAAACGGAAACATAAACTGTTCATTATTATTTCGATAGGCCTTGATAATTGACGGGTTATCCCCCTGCCGCTATAAACTATTGGTCGGGTCAATCATCCTGCAGATTCTCTAGTTTCTAGAATTGTTAAACATTGTTCAAAATCGTCGAGGGAATTATACAGACGCCGATACAGTGATGAATCGTTCTTCCGTCATTCGTCATTCAACTCCCACCGGAATTTCGCGACGATCAATTATACCTATATATATATATATAACTTGGATAAATCATCGAAAGATTTTCCTTTTCCCGAAAGATTGAAGAATAAACTGAGACACCGGAAATCCACCGGAAATACTAAATAATTTACAAATAAATTATTCAGGGTGATGGTATAAAATTCTGGTTAAAAAGGTGGAAAGAATTTTGAATAAAATCAAACGCAATATGGCTACAGAAAATTGCTGACAAAGGGTGTAAAAAAGGGTGGTTTGGTTATCCCGGTTGTGGAGTAAATGTTGCAGCGCTTGCGATACCCCGTGTTCTCTGTTTGTTTCGATTTCTGGTGGAAGAAGGGATACGCGGTACGTGATACTTTCGCAAATGATGTCCGTTCGGAATTACCATCGTTTTCGTATATTCTAGTTCGATTCATAGTCTCGATGGTATTATTCGAAAAGAGCAACGTTTTCTTGTCCAGATAATCCACGTATCTACGATTTTTCGATCAGTTCCGATGTCGATATTCTGTGTTGAGTTGATTTTGATTTTCTGCCAATTTTCTTTCCGTTCATGTTGATTCAATTTTTTGAATGGAACTTTGGTGCAAAATTTGTGTCCATTTCATGTAAATCCTTTTATTGAATTTTGTCTCAATATTGTTTCAATTTTCTTCCAATTCTGAGCATTTCTTTATTTTCTTTCATTCAATCATGTCCCGATTTCTAGTCAATTTTGTTCCAATCTTGTGTCTCTTCTTTGACTCAATCGAGTCTCAATATTGTTTCAATGTTCTGCCAATTTTAACCCAATCGAGTGTGAGTTCTTTCATTTCAGTAATTATTTCTCAATTTTCAGTAAATTTTGTTTTACCACTTGTTTGAATCAATTTAGTCACAATATTGTTTTCAATTTTGGCTCAAGTTTGTGTAAATTCTAATTGATTTTATTCTTCAGGATGAAAAACAAATTATTGTCCTATTAAACAAAAATTAACCCACGAACATCGTCTTTAGGGTTTCGGTGGCGTTTCTTGCGATATCGGCAACAGCAGGAGGAGCAAAAAGAAAAAAAAAGACTGTATAATTGAATATTCCCGATAGTCTAATGAGAGTTTCTTAGGTTCTGGTTTACATTAAGGTGGTGATCAGTGGTAAACCGCGAAGCCTCCGAGAGTCTGAGCGGGTGTTAATCCGTTGTAAATTTATACAATTAACCGAAAGCTTCTGTACCGTGGATACAGTGTCTAAACTTCCTGACCGATTGAAGGCACTTTCAACCCCTTCGCTTCGCACAACAACAAATACCGTGCGAGGAACGAATTGTTATTCCAAGATCAAGAGATCAGGATCGAATTCTCTTTTATAAACGATTTTACAAAGTGGAATTCAAAACCGGAGCCTCTCTCCATTTTTATACCTTTACTTGTTCTTTTTTTGTTTCTATTTTGGTTGTTGTATCGTGTCGTGAATTTGAGATGATCAAAATTTATGGACTATTATTTATTGCCTCGACAGACTATTTCGGAATATGCAATCCGGGTCTCGGCTCGACTCACGATCAAAACGTCTCCCCTCCTCCTACCCTTTTCCCTAACCCGCAAAAATTTATGGCAAATAAATTTCCTGTCTAAGGATGTAAACGATAAGCGCGACGTCCATAAAACGACACGCCATGTGGTGCCAAACTCTGATATTCCACGAAATCTTTACTTTTTCTCAATACTTCGTCAATTTTCGATGCGAAAAGAAGCTTTTTTTCGTCACTTTTCAATCAAATTAAAATTCATTTCCTGAATGTGAAGATACAAGATCACACTAAGAAAAATAAAAATGTACAGTTATTGCCAATTTTTTATTGAGAGGAGAAATTCTAGCCTGAAAAAGACATTGGAAGCTTGCAAGCACCCAACAAAAAAATGAATTGAAAGCTTGCAAGCGCAAAAAGTGAATTGGAAGCCTGCAAACACAGAAAAATAAATGGGAAGCATGCAAGAAGCAAAAAAAAAAATGAAATTGGAAGCTTGCAAGTCCCAGAAAGAAAAAAAAATGAATTGGAAGCTTGCGAATAAAATTGTGAATTTTTTTGTTCTCAACAGTTCGACTGTTTGTACAGTGTTGAAAACTCGAATCGTGAATCCCCTGATAGATTTGAGCGCGTAGAAACACCCGGCGTTAATATGTCAGCGACTTTTGCTTCCCCGTGTGTACAGTTAACCACCGTAAATCAATAGGTAACGCTGCACTGCGGATAGAACGTGTCGATATATCCACTTTGGACTGGAAAATGGATTTTCGACTACCGCTTTATAACATGAATCGGGTTTGCAGGGTGGATACGTCTACATACCGTACGTTTGATGCTGACAATTTCGAGAAATCGATTAGTTTTTGGGATAAAAACGAATCGTGGAAAAAAAAAACGCGGAACGAATAATCCTTTTTTTCTACCCCCTCTATCTATCTTTTCGAGGAACTGTGGAAGTCTAATTTATCTCCAATGAAAAAAAAAAGAACTTCATTTTAGTTTATTTTATCGGCCCATGCGAAATTGCCGCTGATAACGGTGTGGGAATAATTTACAAATCCGTGATAAAAATCGTTGATGTGATAAATCATATAATTTTATGAACGAAATCATCATCGTATAATTTAGTTTGTGAATTTGAACAATTATATGAGAAATCACGTGATAAATCAAAAAGGCGTGGCTCTCTGGATATAATATTAAACAAATTACACAATAAATTACATGGCTGACATTGATCACACGATTTCTCATACTTTATAACCGATAAGCCATGATTTTTTACATATACTGTTTAAATTCACAAGATAAATTCGTTCCTATCATTACATACATGATTCGACACATCAACATTTTCACTAGTGAAGTGAACAACTGTCTAGAGGTTTGAGAGAAAAAAACACACATTTTTTTAATCGACGATTGAAACGAGATTAATTGATCTGTAGAATTTAAAGATTGTCAAATTTTATCGGAAAACGATAGTTTTTTTCGTTTTTTTTTTCCGTGGTCAGAACCCCGCCCCGATTCCTGCAGACCTGGTCGATATCGTCCGATCATGACTGAGGGATAACATAATTTGAAGATCGTGGCTATCGCGGTTAGGATTGGATATAGGATGTAATATATTGGCTAGGTGAAATTCTCTAGTTCGTAGAACTAGCCCCTGGCCCCTAACCCGTCACTGGTAGGTACGCGTACACGTCGTTATATCTTGAACAAAGTGGAGAACTTGGGTAAACTCATCCACTAATTTTCGTGCGAGACTCGAGGTAAACCTGAGCCGAGACGAACCCAATTACCAAACCTAAATAACGTTAATTTCGTTGCTAAGTTACATCGATCAACATCAAACACCTAAATTTTTTTGCAATTTTTATCACCAAACATTTGTCACAGTTTAGTTTCAATCTTGTGTCAATTTTGTTATCTTCCTCATCTAAATGAGGATAATTACTTTTCCAAGTATCGATGGAGATCGAAAACATGGAAGTTGTTCGTTTGATGAAGAAAAGAAAGGTAAAACGAGGGGAAAAAAAAAGAATAGTCGGTAAAGTTTTTCCTGCAGTGTTCAGAGTTTGGTTTTGCCGGGAATAAATTTCGGTCGGATTACCGAAGCATGCGGTAGATACGGTGCGGGTGCTAAGCTAGCGATTTTCTGTCAACTGGGGCATGTTGGAAAACTTCTGCCCCCTTTTTCTACCCCCATTGCATCCCTCAGAAAACCCTCTTTATCCCTCAATTCTTTTCACCCTCTCTCAACGTCCGCGTCCTCGTCCCCTAACGCCAGGGAATCGGAATCGGAATCGGCTTCGGCTTCCCTCTCTTCACCGTTACCGGTATAACCTTCAGAGTCAAGGAAGTCCTGTAGTCTGGTCAATGCGGGTCAGGGGAGCTTAACCTCGCTCTTGGCCAACGTCCAGAAAACATAGAATTTCAAAGCTTCAAGATTCTCGGATAAATTCAACGAAATCCTGATGCCCCCCCCACATAGAAATTGGAAAGATAAATCAGACCGGTCCTGGTCAGTTTGAACCGAAAACGTTCATCTCACAACGAGAAGTGAGCTTTCAGAAATTTTTTATGAAAACTTCATGGGATTTTAGGAGACTTCGAAAAACTTCTTGAGCAACTTTATGAAATTTGAGACTCGTGAGACTCCCAAAAAAACTTCATAAATTTCGAGGATTTTTGAAGACATCTGAAGAACTCAATGGGATTTGAATGGTTTCAATGAGACTTTCGTCGAACTTCACTGATTGTGAGACTTCGCTGGACTTGAAAGATTTCAAAAGACTTCGTATGATTTCATGAAACTTCATCTTTGTGGGATTTTATGAGACTTTGATGAACTTCAACAAGACTTCGTTGAGCTTCATGGAATTCGTTGGACTTTAAAAGACTTCAAATAACTTCATGAATCCTCATGGGATTTACATGAGACTGGTTTTCGTTTTTTTCTTTTTTTTTTTGTTCAGGACTTCAGATATTCCAACGATTCCAAAGAACTTCAAGGTGCTCTGAAATATTCTGAGGGATTTGAAACTAGACCTCACCTGATTTTATTGATTTCGCGATACTTGGATACAAATTAATCCAATTTTTCAAGCACGTTAAAATCGCCGAATAAAAAGGTGTGACACGGAACAAAAAACGTCTGTGGTCTGATGTAGAAATTTCCGGAGCACTGAAACTAGCTCGGAGCGAGATTTTATCAGTGAAACCACGGTTATCTAGTTGCATGTAAATACAGACTACACCCACGCTTGTCCAATCTGCATGCATGTTGTACCGATGTACCTGGACAGTGGTAACAACACATCGTCGTCCTGGGTGCAATTCTCGTCTCTTTGTCATTTTTTCTCGAGTTACTCGAGGCGTTTGTAAATCCTAGTCGCATGCAGTCTTCCATCTGGGAATATTTCCTCAAGATTGATATAAATTGCTCGGATTATTTATTCCGATGATCGTCTCGACTCCTAATTGGACAGTTTTCGTTCATTTCCTGTGCCATGGCTGACGTTGCGAAATATCGGATTTCTCAATTTATTATTGAAAACTATTCAATTTCGATGGTGATCAATGGTAAATTCGGATATCGAATAGTATTTTTGTAGAAGGGTAGCTGGATGAGAGGAGAAGAGTTTGGATGGGTTATTTTCCGTTAGTTCCACTTTTCCTGGGGGTTAAGGGGGTCGAACTACACCGCGAGATAACGTGTGAGGGTTAATTTGATTTTTATCTCGGGTAATATCCGGCTGCGTCCCGAGCTCTCATCTGGTAATTGCCAAACTTTAAAGGGCTGCGGACATACGGCTGATTGGACGAAGGTCGGTTACCTTGCCCAAACTACTCCACACGTATCTGGAGCCCGCTGCCGCGTTCCTACGCCCATTACCCGAGTTGCGATCGTTTTGTATACTAATTAAACAATTACAGGTTTCGTTTCGTTTCGTTTCGTTTCGGTATATTTGAGAGAGATAAAATAAAATTGGACACAGGGTAGGTATTCGAGTTCCTAATCAAACCCACAAAATTGGACTGAATAAAACAGAGTGTGTTGAGTAATAAGAGCAAAACTCGTCCTTCGCTTTGAAGAATGGAAGAAAAGAAGAAAGTCACTTGAATTAAGCTTCATTTTGGGGAAGAGAAATTCAATTTATCTTCAAGATTGTGGCTTTTGAAAAATATCGAACTTTACATAAAAATTTGTCATTTTCAGATACGTTTTTGACCATTTCTCAAAAACAAAAGTTCAGACCCGAAAATCCTGCTACCAAAGCTTGTATAATAACGACACAAATATAGTGTATAAATTTTAAATCGATCGGATAAACGGTTACGGAGATCCTAATCACGGTCACTCTTCGCGAGCTCTGATTCCATGGCGTCTGGTGATCGCGATTTTCAAGATAAATTGGATTTTTTTTCTTTTGAATTGGAGCTCAATTTGTGTGCTTTTGAATCCTGTATACCGATTCGGATTTCTTTCAATCTTCACATGGTTATTATATTTTAGAGGCAAATTATGTACATAAATACAACGTTTTGTTCATTTTTAGAAACGTTTTTGACTTTTTTTAAAAAACAAAAGCTCAGATCTAAAAATCATGCTATCAAAGCTTCGATAATAACGTAATAAAAATAGTGTATAAATTTTAAATCGATCGGATCAATGGTGCCGGAGTTTCCAATCATGGTCACCGTTTTTATTGCAAGCTCTACTCCCTCGGCGTCTGGAGACAATTCTGAAGACAAATTGGAATTCTCATTTAAAAATGTATTTCAAGTTCTCTTTCGTTATTCACCAGATTATTCAATTTAAAAGAAAAAAAAAAGAGGTAACATTTTTCCAAGCCTCCTCGCATGGCGATACTCTAATTCTTACTCGATAAATTATTCAATCGTGAACATATCCACCGGTTAATACCTCTGAAGCATAACAGAGTAGAATAATTCCTTCGTTCTCATAAGCTTATATTCCCCAGGTTTTTATTTTCAAAAGAAGCAAAGGAAAAAAAAAAAAAAAACAGAGCTCCATATACTCTGGTACAGAAGCTCCTTCTCGTGATCCTCTCCTCTGCCAATTATCGACGTTAAAATTTCACGACAAGGGAGATCACGAGAAGAGCTTTTTCCTTCTGTTTTTTATTTGTTCAACACCGTTGTAAAAAATGTTCTCGGTTTTATTTCCTCAATCCCAAACATGTTATCCTCGTCGTACCGTTGATTGAAAATTTAAATATCCCTGACAGATTTTTTTGGTCTACCCCCAGGAGCGAAATTGGCTGTCGCCGGCGAACTTAGTTTTTTCATTCATGCAGAAAAGAGAAATTTGCCCAACCACTCGAAGCGAGATAGGAACCCGGTGTTTTCGTAGCAAATGTTTTTACAATTATATCTCGCGATTTTCATAGTCGGGTGATTCGCGGAGATGAAAGATAACATTCAAACAAAGGGCTATCGTCCCCGGCACATCTGTAGCCGTATTTCTTTTAATTACATCGTTAAATGTGTCGTAGCGATCGCACGAATTTTTCTACGCCCAAAAAAAATCGAGAATATTCCTTTCGGGATCCGAAAGTCGGCTTTTGCCAGAGATAAAAACCAAACATGATGTTTTTATCCAATTTCTCGATATCCTCTTCGCCGAAAGCTCCGGGGGTTCGACCAGCCCTACGTGTGAACCTAAATTAAAAATTCCGTCTCACTCGCGTTGCGGCGATTGTGAAACAATTTTTACCACTGTGTTTTGCTCCCTAAATCGTGAACTTTATATACCTCTTCACTCGTTGACCCGATTATTTGGGATTATTAAATTGAGAATTTACTCGACCAAACAATTTTATTTGTCTGATAAAATCGCGCGATAACTGGAGAAACTGAAAACGATGTGACAACGAACGATAACGCGAACCAGCAGACTATTCGCTTTATACTACTTCCTCCCCAAGCAGTTATAGAAACGATTAAACTACTCCGATTCACGTCACGTTTATAGAACGGTTTAACTGTTAAACCCATTATAGGCAGACGTACCTGGGATAACTAATAACATAAGCTTTAACGAAAGCTGAAAAACACAAGCTTTTACTACTCGCGGTGAATTCGGTCACACACTCGAAATTATTCGGGGAAATATCGTATCGTCTTTTCGATTTGGAATAGGATGACCAGTCCCTAGAATCAATGGTCACAAATAAATAGCGAATGATCGCTTTCGAAAAGGAATGGTCACACATAAAGACTGAATAGTGACCAAAGTGAAAAGTCAGCCTTGAGAATAGTTGCTTTCAAAAATGAATGTTCACTCATAATTAGTGAAGAGTGTCTTAGAAATTAATGGTCACACTTGAATAGTAAATTTTCACTCCTAAGAATGGATATTCACACCTAAATAGTGAATTGCCAGTCCTGAAAATGAATGTTCACACGTGAACAATGAATTGTCAGTCTTCAAAATGAATGGTCACACCTAAATAGTGAATTGCCAGTCCTGAAAATGAATGTTCACACGTGAATAATGAATTGCCAGTCTTCAAAATGAATGGTCACACCTAAATAGTGAATTGCCAGTCCTGAAAATGAATGTTCACACGTGACCAATGAATTGTCAGTCTTCATATTGAATGGTCACACCTAAATAGTGAATTGTCAGTCTTAAAAGTGAATATGGTTAGTCCTAAAAATCAATTTGGTTACTAATATGGTGAATGGTTGCTCCCAAAAATGAATGTCTACTTATAATTAGTGAAGAGTCAGTCTTCAAAATGAATGGTCACACCTAAATAGTGAATTGTCAGTCCGGAAAATGAAAAAAAAGAAAAAGTAGAATGGAAGTCACGTGAAATACTGAACAATCCGTTGATACTATAATACATCGTTAGCTCATACAGCGTTATTATGCTTATCGCAGAGTCTGAGCTAAGTTCGGTTATTATCCTTAGTCCCACGATATTATTGCCCTCGTAGATCCTCGGCTACGAGGCATAGTGTGTAATCGCTATTTCGTATACTTGGATATGTTTCCCCAAGACCAAGAAACGGCACCAGCAGCAGCAGCAGCAGCAGCAGCAGCAGCAGCAGTGCCAGCAATCGCACCAGCAGTAACACCAGCACCGAGAGAACTGCGAGGACTGAGTACCGAGTTCCATTGACGTACATTAGAGCCCCATTGTGCTTACGGTTATTGTGTGCCTGATTGCTTCTACCCGTCGCTGTATGCGCTGCATTACAACGCTGTTAGAATCAATGTGAGAACTATGTTCGTGTATTATATCATAAATATATAAATAAAAAACGTGAAACCTTCCCAAGAAATCATCATCAATGATCACAATCCAAGGGTGTGTCTCCCAGTCTCGAATCCTCACCGCGATCATGGAATACATGACGTCACACAGCTTCCTCTTCGTACGATGCGACTTCGTGACGAACCACGTCGCTCATCCCTTTTGTTATAATACATATAGTTTTCCGGAGACCATCGCGCGCGCTCCAAGACTTTGCCAATCGATACCCTCCCCCCTCCCCCCCCTTCCTCCCCCTTTTCACCGGCAGTATTGTATTTTACATAATTAATCCACCCCTCCCCCGTTTCTCCTCAGCCTTGGAATGACTCGACATCCCTGCTCGATATAATCGCGTTCAAATCGATTTCCCTCGTCCCAGTATCTGGTGTATCTGGCCCACGTATAAAGTGGTAGCCCTCTTTCTTCACTGTGGCCACTATCAAGAGTTTAAAAAAAAATTCCCCTGACCAAATTTATAATTCTTCCCTGACTGAAATTCGGACTAATTAGTGGTCATTCGAGCATGTAATGAATAATGCTTTGAATCAATGGAGAAAGGAAATGATTTTTCATTCATAATTTATACAAGCTTTTCTACTATTTCCATTTACCAAGATTTCCGCGCGAGGAAGACGAAAAAAATCGCTAGGGATTTTTTATTCTGTCTCGTTTCGTATCGCTATAAATTTCCCTGACTTTTCCATGAGTTTATAGATTCTCCTTCTTTTTTTTTATTTACTTTTTTGTTTGTTTGTTTTGTTTTCACTTATACATTAATTTCTTCTTTCAGGCGAGAAGCTATGTTTCACTCAATCGAACAGAGTTTCACAACGAATGTTTCGAGTAGAGGTAAAATCGAGTTCTAGTTCTCGGTTTTTCTCTGTAGCATTTGAAAAAAATTCCTTCTCTCGTTTCTTTTTTTTCTTTTCTTTTCTTTTTTTTTTTGCTACTTTTAGCAGAGGTTCGTCGATCGGAGCCCCATTGCATCAATTATTTCTCGAAGTAGAAAAGGGGTGAGTTTTAGTTCAGTTCAATGCAGACTGGAATATATTACCGTTTGACGAATGGATCTAATGCTGCTGCTGCTGTTGCTGCTGCTGTTGCAGGAACCAAAAATTCTCAAATACGTCAGCATTACGAGACGAATTTTGAGGAAACGACGTCACGATATTATATAGCAATGAATCCAACAGTATCGGATTAAATTTTGTCAAGAGATTATCAATCAACTGTTATTCAACGGTGCGTTTATTTTCCGACGATACCAAAGATTTTACGTTGATTAAAAATTGTTACGATCGTTTTTTAGTTTTTATCAAATTACGAAAAAAAAAAAAAAAACTCCAAGTCGAAAAACTGGAAGCGAATCGAGTCTGTCGGATTAAAAAAGCTCCCCTAGCACGTGTGATAAAACGTGAAATTTTACCGACAGGTTTCACAGCTTAAACGTATAAAAATTCACAATGAAATTTGCAAAAAGAAAAAAGATTAAAAAAAAGAGGGAGTGAAATGATGCAAAAAAAAAAAAAATAAGAATAAAAAGAAGGTGAATAACTAGAAGAGTATAAGAGAATAAAAAGCTCGCACACCGCCCGAAGGCCAGCAGAGGCGAGTGTCTAGAGCTTCTAGAGCTGGTAGAGCTGGCAGAGCTGGCAGAGCCTGCTGGGTGACAGCCTCGGGCGGACGGGGTAAAGCGCGAACTTTATTATCCCCACGGAACAAGATTTTGCAACGATAGCTTTTTGCGCTAAAGTTTCAAACCGGCGCTCTGCCCGCTCTGCCCGTTCTGCCTCCACTCGACACCTTTATACTGCTGCAGTGCTGATGTTACAACGGTGCTGATCGTCTGCCGGTGATTATCGTACCTGATGCAGACGCTTTTCAATGATCCGACGTCATTAAATCCCGGGAAATATAATGTCACATTTTAATCACGGATTTCTTGGAGCTTTTAGTCTTCGAGTATTTACAGGAATCGAGTTCCTTTCGTTTTATTCTAGATTTTTCCTTTTTCCTACAGTTTTGAGACAAGTTTTGACATTCAGTGTCGCAAAGCTGATATTTTTTTATTCACGTTTTGGTAATTTTTGGACATTTTTTGTTCGCCCAATTTTTTTTTTTCTCTTTTCGGTTCAGTTTGTCTAATTCAGAACCAATTTTCAGAACATTGTTCCGAGTTTTTATGGTTTGGAAACTATATTTACATTCCTTTGGGCCAATTGTATGGATCTTTCCAATTATATTGAGTCGAGCCCATACTTTTCTCAGTGTGTTACAGTATCTATGATTTCATTCCAATCAATGTTGGACCATGTTGAAGAATATTGCAGTTTTTGGACCGTTTGGGCCATTTTTATGAATCATTTCAATCAGATTTGGTCAATCTATACATTTTTCAGTGTATTTTAGTGTCTTTTAATTCATTCCAATCAATGTTAAATCATATTAAAAAAATATTGCTCCCAGATTTTGCATTTTTTGGACCATTTGGGCCATTTTTAGAACCGTTCGAACTCGATCTAGTCACTGCTCCCACTTTTTAGTGTATTTTAGTGTGTTTCAATTCATTTCAATGAACGTTCAACCACATTAAAAAACATTGGTCCAAGGTTTTGCATGTTTTGGACGATTTTGGCCTATTTTTTGGCCTGGTCTACCACGTTTAACTCAATCCCTTAATGTTTAGGTGTATTCAAATCGATTCAAACCACGTTATATAATTTTACTGTTCTGAACAAGTTTCAAAACTGATTCGAATCACTACGTCCAATTTTCCGGATCAATAAATCGCTTTTTAATTAAATCCTCGTTACTTTAGTAGCTTTTAATCAATCTATAGCTCTCTCAAATCATCGCTCACTTGAATCAAATTTTCACCACTTGAAAAACCTGCTCCGAGAAAAAAAAAAAATTCACCACTATTCCAATTTTACATTCAATCTCTCCGAATTCACATAGATTCTAACTCAATATCCGCAAATGACTCTCTTAATTATTCGTGTCAAAATATATTTCTTGATATTCGAAACAACGCGAATGTTCGTTGTGAAGTTACAAATTATATCCAGGTGTAAACAATGTCAGGTGACAGGGGGCGGAGTGAGGGGTGAGGGGAGGAAGCCAATTAGCAATTTCTCGATTCCCTTGTTGATAGCGGGAGACCGGAGGGAGCGGATGGCTTAATAATACATAAGGATGGAGGCGAAGTTGAGAAAAAAAAAAGTGGAAATTCAAGTGGCTAAGAGAAATACGCGAAACACAACCCCTCGAGGGCTGCAGGAGTTCGGTACAACAGGAATACAATTTTCAATTTAGAAACAACAATCTTCGTGTCTCGAGTTAATTTCGCTCTCATTCACATTCTCATTCACTTCGGGCTACAGATATCTACGACATCCTTCGACAATCGCGTGCAAACTCGAAAGGATTCGTAACGCGCAAATGTTTCGCAAAATCCAAACCCAGGGACTTCAGAGTCGTTGCATATCCTTGGGGGTCCCGAATTAAGGCACAATTTTTCTCAAGAATAATGATTTTCTAGATTCATGATCATTCAGTTTTTTGTTCCCCATTAGAATATCGTTTTTTTCTTTTTTCACTAATTATTGAGCTTTCGCAGGTCTTAATCATCAATTATTGTCATAATTAGTGGCTACGAGTGTGAACTCATTGTGAATATTGGCACACCGAAAGCTCTGCTAGAGCTAAAAAATTCTGAAAAACATTCCTCTTTTTTTTTATATCTAGGACGTTGGGAAGAAAAAAACGCGAATATCGTTTGTTCGTTGACTGAAGGGCGTTGTGGGTCTTTCGCCAAAGAAGATTACCGCATGGTTACTTAATAAGAGTCTTAAGTACGGCTTCACGTGAGCCCGTCAACTTCGCTCGCAAAAAGAGAGAGAGAGAGAGAGGGAGAGAGGGAGAAGAAAAAAACTGGTATAAAAGCTCGAGGAGAAAGACAACGCGATACGTTGTTACAAAGTTATAAATAGACTGAGGTATTTTTAAATCTTTTTTTTTCTACCCTTGTCTCGTTGCTCCCCCCCCTTTTTTCGTGTCATTATTGTTATTATTGTGAAAGAAGCAAAGGGAGCAAGAAAGATACGTTTTTCATCCCTTGACTCGTTCCGTGTGTCAAAGATATGTGCATTAAACGAGGGGATGGTCGAGAGCAGCAGCCACTGCTCGAGTACATTTACCTTTACCTTGACTTTCACCTGCGGGCCGCAGGGTGGGTCGCTACAGCTACGGTATTTACGATCCGAGTAACATGAGAGACGTTTCTACGTTTTTTAAACGTTTTTACTACGTTCTCCATTTACCAGAGTCGAAAAACAGCCATATTTAACTTCGTAAATTTCAACTATACCGAGAAATGCGACTCTGTGTGACCCCCTTTTTTTACAACAGAACCACAGAGAGTCAAAGACACAAGCAGAAACAGAAAAACTTGTGTTTGATATTTTTTTGGGGGGTTTTGAGTCAATTTTTGCAATATAGAAGAGTAAAAAGTGACACTGAGTAATTTGAACGATAATTGACTCGATAATTATAATGTTTTTCAAACATTTTTTTAGTAGAAGGATTCTGGTGATATCGTTCAATATACTATTTAATAATTAATCAATGATCGATTTATTTTTTTATTGTTCTTTTTTTTATACGAAGAATCGAGCAATAGAAGCGCAAGAAGTTGGAGGAAATGAAAAATGAATTATTGCAGTTATTTTCCCCTCTCTTGTAATTGATTAGAAGAGAGAATTGGAGGTAATGAAAAGTCCTGCGATGTGTGAACGAAGAAAACGAAGTAACGACTTTTCCAAAGTTCGTGGATATTGTCCCAACAGTATTTCTTCGATATTGTCTCAGGTCACATTTTGACAGAAGAGAGAAAATAAAAATAGAAACTAGAAACTAATCTCGAAAAGAGTAAACTACGTGGTTAAAAGTCTAGTTTTTTTTTTTTTAAACACTTTTCTCAATTTTTGATGTGGCAAGTTTTCGATCAAATGAGATGGAAAATTCTCTGTAAAGAAAATTCTCGTGATGAATTTTCTGAACGTCAAGAAAAGAAAATAACATCGAATTTAAAATCATGCAGGGACAAATCCGACAGCGATTTTCAATTTTTCCAAATGTCATTAATTATCGCCACGAAAATCACTAGACAATTAAAAATCATTGTTTCATTGATTCATTACCTTTCGCTGGTCGAATGGTTGATTAGTGAAAAAGTATTCCACTATAAATGCGTAGTCTTACCTGAAACAGAAGAAAAAAAGGGAAAAATTAGAACCTGTTAATTGGATGAGAAGATTGCTCTAATTATATTTGTCTTAAATTCTACGCAAGTATTTTTTCCAGTCTATAGTAATAATGAAATAAAATATACTGATTAGAAGAGTGAAAAAAATGTGTGATTACAGCTTTCAGAATTAATTACCTATGATACAAAAAATCATTACATTTGGTCTGAATTTGATCATTTTCATCTCCAACATTGAATTACTGATCAATATAATCCGGAATCTGTAATATAATCCGATTGCCATTTTCGTCCCTCGTCGTGAAAAAAAAACCGCTCGACGTGATTATGTCAAAATTTTGTATAAGATAGATTTGGAAAACGAGTTTTCGGTATAAAGTCGTTAGAGCCACATCACTCAAGATATCAATAGATTTCGAAAATCCCCAAACCCCCACATAACCCGACGTTGCGACGTTGCGACGTTGGAAAGGGGTTGCAAAATGAGGAATTCGGAGTCCCTTTGTTACACCGAGTTTAATTCGTACAACAATTTGTCATCATCCGCATCAAGGGGGCAGATAGATCGACTGAAATTCGAAAACTCTTCTCTGCAAAATCGTGAAGAAAAAGGAAATTCCCTAAAAAATCCAGAACCGAATAATTATAATAATTATTATCATTCGTTGATCAGCGTGCCTGAAACAATCAATTTTTCTAACAATTTTCTGAATTTTTACTCGATTGATTCATTTAAAGTGTAGATTATTTCCCTGAGTATAAGGAAAGCTATTTGTGGTTCAATACACACACACACACATACACACGGATGCAGAGACCTATCGGAACTTTTTTTTTTCCTACTTCCCCCTTTATTCTTTCTTCTCTGTCTCTGTGGTTTTTTTCGTTTTTTTTCATTCATCAAGTAGAGATTATTCCCCAGCAACCATTATACTATACGAACGAACGACGAACGACGAACGACGAGAACCTTCTCTGCCAGACGTACGGTATAGTCAGAATTCATTGGGGAAATGAAAGAGTGGTTAATTGTCAACCGCTGAAGCTCTTCAACGATCGGCAGACTCCGTTATTTGAATAGTTCAAATATTTACTCCCTATATATATATGTATATATATATATATATATATGGAGAGAGCTTTCCTCCACCTCCACCTCCAGCTACTTCTGCAACTGCGACGAGAGAAACACAGTCCAGTTCAACGGAATCAACGGAAGTTGAATTGAAAAAAACTTATCCGAGGGAACAGATTCGAATGAGTATTCCGTGCTTTTTAGAAAAGAAACATTTTTTCAACAATAAAATATTCATTACAGAGCTTTCAGAGATTTTGTAGCTTTACTTTCGAATTTCTTTAAACCTCGATCGATACGTTGTACAGATTTTTTTGAAGACATTTGTACAACCGGAATTTCAAGCCCTTTCAGACTTTTTTTTCGGGAGCTTATTCGCAGCTTTGGAAAACTGTCCGAGGTTTCCCAGGTCAATCAGGGCATTTCTCATAGTTTCTAAAATATTCTTCACAGCTTTTTTTTCTGAGCTTTCGAGCTTCTTTGTAGCTTTTTCCTTCACCTTCCACAACCAATCTCCCGTAAGATTCGCCACAGTTTTTCCAACCTCGAGATTTTGCAAACATGTATTTTCGAGCTTACGCGGATTTTTCCGCGAACTCGTAAGCTTCCGGAAGCACACCGTTAACAGCTTCTTCGGAGTTTCGTTTTTCCCCCGAGCTTTCCTACTGTGGTTGTAACTTTTCTATGATATTTTCTCAGCTTTCGCGAGCTTTTTTCGTTATTGTTCTTCTGAATTGTCTATTTTTTAATTCATTAACGTTCCTAATCGCACAGGATCGCAGATGTATACTTTTCCCTTCGCTCTCGCTCTTTCTCTTTCTTTTTCTTTTTCTTTTTTCATCGTTCTCCGATAACGTTGGATCGTTCGCAAAGCCGGAAAACCGGTCCGTAGCTCTGATGTCAATGCGGAAAGAGGGACGACGCATCACCGCGCTCCGGTCAGACAGAGTACCGAATTAATCAAGGCTCGCCTGGTACCAGTTATACACGGAACCTACACAACGAACTACCCCGACGCGGACGTGTATCCCTCTATCCTCTGTATCCGACTATCCGGTGACTGGTCTATGTGCAAAACAAACGCGCACGTCGGTGGTCCCATAGAGGATGGCGCGGGTATCAGAGAAATGAGGACGTTATATAGCATAAAACGAGGAAGCAACAAACAGTTTACACAGGATTTCATATGTACCTTCGTTCTCTCTCTTTTCAACTCCAAAGCTCTGAATCTCCCGATCCTTTGACACGGACGAAAAGCAGACAAAAAATAAAACGAATTGAAAAAACTGTATTCATAGGTAGAGACAAAATAAAAACTGACTAAAAGTGATAAATAATTATCAAAATATGAGAGTATTAAAGAAGAGATTTAAATTACTGTAATGATAATCAAGTTTTTTAGATCTTGTGTTTTACGCATTACGTTTATATTTTCTGACCAGAGGACGATAGCTCGGAGAGCATTGTTTGCACAAATTTACAATAACAATAAATTAGAAATGCGGTTGAGATACGTGCGGAGGGATGATGTATAGAGATTGCCTATCACAACCCCGAGGGTTTCAAGTTGGCAAAATAAAAGTACCGAGGGATAAGCGAGTCCACCTGTACCGAACCGCCCCGGTTATCTCGATAACAGTTTACGATAAATCGTGACGCAGAGTGAAAAGAAAAAAAAAAAAATTGAATCGAAAATTGAAAATAGAATTCAAAAATCGAAGACGACGATGTAGAAAAAAAAAGCTCAGACTTGATACAACGATTTGCATAAGCCGCTTGAAAGTCTAGCACGGATCTTTATCCTGTGGGACTGATCATCCCTGCCTCGTGATCCTGTGGCAACGTAGACACACACGACTCCCACGAAACACGATACGAATTTTTAAGACAGTCTGGTAAAACACGGTGGTGGTTGAATTCGAAATGAAACCCGGACCTTGAGAGGAATTTCACAGCCGAAGAGAAAATGAGATTTTTTTTTTTTAATTTTTTTTCACAGAGCTTTCAAAGCTTTTGGCGAAACTTTTTCTGTGCTTTCAAGAATATTTCTTTCACGTCCAAACTAATTATTTTCAAGCTTACTAAAGTTTTATTTTTTATTTTTTAACACTTTTGAGAAATTTTTAACAAACAATTCGGGCTTTGAGAGCTTTTTGAAACGTTTTGAATACTTTTTCCGAGCTTCAGAAAGAATTTTCCCATTTTTCTAAAGCTTTATCGTGCTTTCTCAGAATTCTCTGAATTATTTAGGATAATTTTCACAGTTTGCCAAAGCATCGAAGCTTTGTAGAATTTTTGGAGCTTTTTTTATCATTATTTTGACGATTGCTTAAACTCATTCAAGCTTTTTTAGAAATTCTTTCAAGTTTATTTTACAAGTGTATCGAGAGATAATATTCATAAATAAATGTAACCGAACAGACACCCTTCTGTCTTTGTAAGTTTATCAAAATGATTCGGAGAAGGAGCGGATAAAGTAGACGGAGAACTTGGGAAGAGTTTCATTAAAACCTGACGTCAAATGGATACCAAAACATTCGTTTATTATAAATACCGAAACATTAACTTGAGTTATATTCCCCAAGCCAAGAAAGAGATATTTGAGTGATTGCTATCCTTAGCCAAGTTGGACCCCAGCCGCACTTACACTCTCATCTCATCTCTCAGCTGAACAGGTGATCGACGATCTACAATTTTTCTCAAAAAGACCGCGCGACGTTCAACAAAGCGTCTCTAGCGTCTGGGATTCTCGCGTATTTCTTTATCAGTCCGGTGAAATTAACAAGAACAGCAAAATTAATTGGTAAAGATCAATAAAAAAAGGTCCTCAAATTCAGTTTTTCCGCCATATCTCGGCAACCATTGATTCTATCGTCACAAAGGTTATTACAAAAAGTGAAGATCAATAAATTCTCTACAACAAAGGTAGAATACATTTTTTTCATATCTTGACTAGTTTTTGCGTAATAAACGGCTGAAAGTGTCGATATTTGTATAGAACCTTGGGAGAACTATGTACGTATTCACCATTGTATTAGAGAAAAACTATCAAAGATAAGAGGAAAATGTATTGAACGTTTGTTGCAGAGAATTTAGTAAGCTTCACTTTTTATAATGACCTTTGTGACGATAGGACCAATGGTTATCGAGATATGAGGAAAAAACTGAAATCTAGCCCCTTTCAAGATGGGGGCTTTTAGTCCATTTGATATTATGCAAAGATTTTCGCTAATCAACGTTCATATTCACAATATTGTGATTATTATTATTACTATTATTATTATTATTACCGTCTCCCTGATTTTTAAGTCGCGTTTCTAATTCCACGACACGAATGATCCGCATCGAAGAATCGCCACTGAATAACCTGAGCTGAATATCAATCGGGTGTCTTAAGCCCAGACTGGTTCGTGTGGGTGGTTAAGGACCCCTCTTTTTTTTTAGCAACCCATACCGTTTCCCCCATCCGGTGCCAAAACCCCTTTGCATTTATATTGGGTTCGTGGCAGTTTTCTGCGACACCACTTGAACCCTTGGATTCCAAGAATTGCAACTTTCCTCAGAGATAGTTGAAAAGAGAATAATTTTCAAAATAGTCTCCGGTTCTTTGATATCTGATATCTTCATCGACGTTATCTGACACCATTTTTAAATGCTTGAAGTCATATTGTGCCAAAAAAAAGTAACTAAAACTCTGAAACAATATGAATTCAAATTCCGCCCTTCAGAATATCCGCAATATTTTAATATAAATTTTTTACACGGTTTTTACAAAAAAAAAAAAATGTCTTATCCATATCCTCGGTCCCACCGAGGCGCGGGTCGATGGACGAACTGTGAACAGGCGTGGCCGTAGTTTTATTGGCCCCATATGTTATCTGCATTCGACATAAAGTGCCTGGCTATAAACCTACCGGACCCTACGTACCTACATTCGACCGTTGCCAATCATCTATGGATAAATCTCTCGATAAAAATTTTTCAACCCGTTTCACGGCTCAGGGTAATAAGAAAATAAGAAAGGGGGGGCAACCAATTGATATTGGTCCCGTACGCGATACCGGTTACGGACTGACGTGAGCCGCTCCACCAGCGACAACGACTGACAGCCGAAGGTTTACGAGAAGGTTCTCCCTTTATGGAGGCTTCCTCACTATCGCCGTCCCATTCGCCAGAATGTGCAGGGGGTGAAGGGGGGGGGGATGCAGTATCGAAACAGTAGGGTAACAGCCTGCGATAGACGCTGGGCTTATCGCCGATAGATACTCGACGATTGTGTCGTGATGAATTGCTGCTGTTACGTTTGAAAATCGGTGAGAGACGTCGGATTGATTTACTCGAGGTATCTGAGGTGGCCTGAAATATTGAGATTTGGATAAATTCTAGGAGATTCTAGATTGTTTTCTGACAAAGGGAGAGCCGAGCGAGTCCTGAGGCATCCTGTAGATGAAATTGGGTATTTTGTTTCCCCAAATCGAATAAGAAACGACGAATCGAATTTCTTGTTTCTAGAATAAGAATAAAAAAAAAAGAACAATCCTCTTCAGTCTGTTTATTTGCAGTAACTGACGATGAAATAGTATCCGGAATTGGTTGAAATTTCAGTGAGAGATAAGAATCGAATTTTTTCTGTATAAGATTAAAATAAGAGAAAATGGGATAGCAGCGAATAAAAGGTCTTGTTCTCAAGGATTTTTATTCTTATCGTCAGACTGAAACCGCGTGTACGTGATAACGCGGTATTCGACATCACGAGCGACGTCTCTCTAAACTCTAAAGAGTTTAAGTCAAGTTTAAGTTGAAGTTGAACGAAACTTGTGGAGAATTGTAGAACGTTAAAGTTTCGAGTTAAAGATAAACATGACAGCGGGGTTGGCGCTGATGTATCAAACACTGTCGCGAGATATAAAGTTGACTCTTACTTTCACTGTACCTACAACTGACGTACCAAAAGAATAAAAACCGTTCCAACGGTAAAATTCTACTTTGGAAGACACAAATTCTCATAAAGTTCGATTTTAATGCCCGCAGTATGGAGTAATTTCTTTCAGAAAAACGAAGACAGTTGAAGCATGCGCAGATCAAAAATGATCTACTTTCCGCACTACTTTGAATTACCTTGAATAGGGTCTTTTTTTTTTTTGTAAAAATTGGAGATTCAGGATCATTCAATTTTGATTCTGACTCGAACGAAGCATTTGGGATAGAATGTATAACTTAAAAATCATTTTTGAGACCCCAAAATCGTTTTTGCTTTATCACAAGGATTTTCAGAAAATCGCAAACTAAGTCAGTGAGAAAAGCCGAATGAATATTGCAAAAATCGTTCAATGCGATCAAATTCAGTTAAATGAAATACTTCGAAACGACGAACCCTAACTCGTTGTGCAAAACGGTTCCCGGGTTCCTTCCCTTGGTGCATAACCTACTATATTTTTTATCACATCGTCAAATGATTCGAGGTCGCTGTTGGAAGTATAATTGAGGAATAATCAATTAGAGGGAGGTTTTGCATTATGGAATTACCACTTTTTCTCTTGGGACAAAATTGGAGAAATATAAGGCCAGATATAACAGCACCTACACCTGTAATGGTTTTAATCTAATCAACCCGCGAGGAGGAGGAGGAAGGCTACGGGATAGTTTCATTATCCTGAGAGTGGGTGTACCGGTGTCCTCGGGCGACTAGGTAAGACTCGGTGAGTCTCTCTCTCTCTCTTTCGTTTCCGGACCATTTAATCCGCGTAATGCGAGGAACCGAGGGGTTAAAACTATCCGCCACGTTTGGTACCGTCGATTCAACGGGTGCCACCATCGGTAGGATTGCATTTGAAATTGTAATTCCTCGCCCGAAGACGTTCCGCAGTTACGCGAGGAGCGATAATAAAAGTACTAAAAATTGTAAAAATAAAACCTCCGGTTTATTATACTTTGTTAATTCAAGGATACAATGTTCATTTTCACCCATGTGGGGGTTCGTCAAGGGGGTAGATATAAATACACGCGATTCGATGAATAATTTGAGCTTGTAACCCTTGAGACGTTCGACTAATTTGCATCTAAAGTTCACGGCGCGGGTTGCGAGGTCGAGTTTCTCTCCGGGTTTTTGGGCTGTGGCCATGAGTTTTCCCGGTTTCGTTACCCCGACGAGTCGTAAATTTCTTGGACCGAGGTCCCATTCCGGGGACCTTTTCTTGGTCTCTCAGTAATAAACGCCCCGGGACTTTGGCGAAAAAGTAGATCGAGCAGAGACTCGCAACTCGACCCACCCCGCCGTATACCGGTCACAAATTTTATCCAGAAGACTCGAATGGTATATATGTACGTGTAGTATATATGGGTGGGTTTTAGGAATACTGAATCCTGCACGCGATATAGCGAAGACTTAAGAAACGGGACAGCAAATGGATTTACAGACAACGATCCACCCAGAAGCAAGTCGGCAGAGAACGGAACACGAATCCTTTTTATCATAAGATTAATCGTTTTATTTATATAGGTACTCTAGTTCATTTACATTTTTCAATTTTTCACAGTGGTATGCAGATAACAGGTAACCGGATTACACAATTTTCAGCCTTATTTTGGAGAAAAGAATTTTTCTTCATTTTTACAGACGTTTTTGTGCGTTTTTCAAAAACGAAAGATCGGATCCAAAAATCATGCTATCAAAATTTGTATTATAACGATACAAAAATAGTGTATAAATTTCAAATCGATCGGATCAACGGTCACGGAGATCCTAATCATGGTCACTCTTCGCAAGCTCTGATTCCATGGCGTCTGGTGACCGCAATTTTCAAGATAAATTGGATTTTTTTCTTTTGAATTGAAGCTCAATTTGTGTGCTTTTGAACCCTGTATAGTGATTCGGATTTCTTTCATTCTTAACACGGTTATCATATTTTAGAGGAAAATTATGTACTTGAATACAACGTTGCGTTCTTTTTTAGAAACGTTTTTGACTATTTCTCAAAAACAAAAAGTCAGATCCGAAAATCCTGCTATCAAAGCTTGTATAATAGCGTCATAAAAATAGTGTATAAATTTGAAATCGATCGGATCAACGGTTACGGAGATCCTAATCATGGTCAGTGTTTAAATTCTACTTCTTCGACTCAAAATGAAGTTTAGTTTCGAATTTCCTCGATCCTTCTCAAAGTTATAGTATTTTGAAGTGACGAAGAGAACATTTTCTGGCCAACTGACCTCTAAAACTCGACTGTAATTAATCCTGTCTACGGCAAACTCCTAGAATCCCTCAATCTCGGGGAAACTATAACATTCAGAGGGTTGTAACCGTCGTGTAACTGGCATGTAAATTAGACCGGTCCGAAGTGTCCTTCCACCCAATTCAGTTAACCTCCTCTTGAAAATTTACCGACCTTTGACCCCGATCCGAGGGTGTTATAATGAAAGAGCTCAAGATATATATTTCAAAGCATCGATAAAGATTTCTGCGATTTTGGATTCGAGCTAAATTGAGGGATTCTAGGGCACTGCTCCCCCGGTTTGGCCTGCATCCATACAACCACATCGAGTTGGAAGACTGCCAACCATAGAATCCAAAATGGCGTCTTACCCCTATCCCAGTTTCCCCCACCTCAATTTAACCCTGAGGCAGTGACGAAACTATCCAGAGATAAATCCAGATATCTTGGGAACTATCTAAAGCCTCGCGAAGCCAATGCTGCACCAGACCGAAGGACATTTCAATTTTTCTTCTTTTTCTTCCCACCGGTGCTCCTGATTCGCCTCTTTTAACGGTCCAAGAACGAATTTACGATTTTCAACTTGGACTAATGGTTTGCCGATCGGATAATCGACCAGCGTCTCGCCACTGGGTAATTAGGACGACTGACGTAATTTCATTCGCTCCTAATAGTCTTTTTTTCACCACAAATTCAAGATTTCTTTTCCTTCTAATTCTGTGTTTTTGAATTAAACAAATTTGTAAAAGTGCTTAAAAAAATTGTACAAAATTACTGATTTTTAGGTCTCTAGGTTTTAGGGATGATCAATTTCGGATCATATTTATTTTCTTTTTGGTTCTTTGAGAGAGTTTGATAGCAGTTTCATTTTTCAGCGATGATTCTGGGTTATCTTCGTCAACTGCATCGCTGTGGGACTATAGACATGCATGTATATTCAAGCCGATATTATCAACCCACGTTTCAGCCTCGGCTGGTCTCGGGTTTATACTCGACGCCTGGTGGTAATATGGAAATCCACCAATTTCGAATGGCATATCATAACTTATGCACGTTAAATTCACGTTGAATATCAAACCTGGAGGAAATTAACGTTATCGAAACGGTAGTTCGGTACAGTTTTATTCAAAACCTTAGGAAATCCTCTCAAAAATCAAGAATCATCGCTTTAAAATAAAGAGCTACGATTTTTCCCCCTCAATCTCAAAAAAACCAAACAATTGAAAACTTCTGGATTGAAATTTTTTATTCTAAAATGTGGTTCTTGTGTATCTGAATTATACAATTTGGGGACCAAATATGAAAAATCGTTGACCCAATGCTCGACGTTTGGTGGCCGAAAAGCTCAGGTTTCATTGATAGCGAATTTTGGAATTTAATTCGGAAATGTCGAGAGCTTTTTTTGGTTGTTTTAAGCTAAAAAACAAAGAGTAGGAAAAATTTGAGATTTCAGTGTGAACAAATCTGATTTTTTTTTAACTGGTTTTCTAGACATTCCAAATAATCTGGAAGACAAAAATTTTCTACTTTTGATCACTTCACTTTCGATCGATTACAAAGGATGAAAAAATCCAGTCGATAGTCAGAAGCTGGGATTTTTTTTTATCATAGTAATTAAATGAGTCTGATTTTTATGGCCTTAAAAAGAACGTATAAACTCGAAAATTGGTTCATATACAGTTATACAGTTGATAAGAATAAACTAAAAGCTTGAAAAGCTCAAAAAGCTCGAAAAGGTAGTCTGATTTTTAAGCCGTTAAAAAAACGTATAACCTCGGAAATTGGTTTTATACACAGTTTTACAGTTGATAAGAATAGTGTAAGAGCTTAAAAGGCTAGTAAAAAACGTATAAACCCGAAAATTGGTTTATATACAATTTTACAGTTAATAAAAGATAATCTAAAATCTCTATCTATAATCTCTTCTATGTGGAAATGAAAAATATAAATTTCAAGTTCGATTTTCCCTAATTTGCATTATCATACTTTTACTACGGTAGATTTATAGATAAGATAAGAAATCCGAGGCATAATTCTGAGATTCTGAGATATCCACGTGAAAACCTAAACAGGATAAAATTCTGAGCGACAAACCCTGATCACTCGCGTTGACTAATTTAATATTCTTAAATTTTTCTAAATTCTTGAGGAAGTAGTGAAGCGAACCGAACAAGATACTGGAATCGCTATACGGTATCTGGCCACGAATGGTCGACCCGGACCCAGGGGTGGGTCGACTGGTGGCTAGAGAGCAGCGGTACCCCGGGTAGACTCGCTATCTCGAACCTCAGATTTCGTTCTCGCGTTTGAAACCGCAATTTGGACAGTGATCTACGGGTGCACGTATATCTACCCAAAACTATTCAACATTAGGGTCACCTGCAGTCGGTTTCAGAAACTGAAATTGAAACTCGTGTAACCCACCCACCTATTTCACTTTAATGAGAAACTCTTTACGCGTATATATACATTTTTTATATATTTTTTTTTCAATGAAATTTGTCAAAAAAATCGACAACTATTTGTGATCGATAATTCTTGGTATAGTTTTTTCAGGTAAATATATATAATATATATATTAACGTGGCCCTTATTCAACAACTCGATCGTATATTAATCCAATTATCGTACTTGGCGCATTGCGCGAAAGCTACTTCGCTAATTAGTTTTACCTCTTTAAGTCCTGCGGGATATCCCAGCGTCAACTAATTCACCCTCGGTAAATTAAAAGAGTATAACGAAAACGCGTGAGTTCAAATTAATTACCGAGTAAAACTCACAAAAAAAAAAAAAAAAAAATTAGCTTGACATATATTCTCATAATTGATTGAAATCACATGCGCGACCGTCGACTAAATTTTTTGCATTTGGAGATAAATTTTTTTAATATATCGATAATGAGACTGCAGACTGTATAAGAAAAAAAAAAGAGTAGACGTTGAGTATTTAATAATTACCGCTCAATTACAGTAGAGGAAAAAAAAAAATAGAAGAGAGAAAGAAGGAAAAAAAAATTTAATGATGATGTGAAAAAATGAAGAAAAAAACAAACTTTTGATTTTAATTCGCCCCACTTCGCTAATTAATATTCCACGTGGATTAAAAAAGTTTCATTTACGACGTGCACGGGGGCGAGCTAACCGTGCAACGCTGCATACATGCTCCATTTCCAAAGCCGCAGACACGTAGTGGGCTGGGGATATATACGATATTAAAAAAGTGATAAATATGCGATAAAAAGAAGAAGATTAAAAAAGGAGAGAACACATTTTTTTACTTTTATTTAAACACGAAAAAAAGAGGATATATATATATATGCTATGGAAGGAAGGCATCAGTTTGCGGACGACACCGACTCTGCAAACTTTTGAATTGCTCTTTTTAGCTCAAACCCCCCTGGCCCCCGAAGGTACCTAGATACGTAGGTAGGGCATAATACGTACCGCAGAGGTACACAGTATGGCACCGCAAGAGGACACCGCGTGTCGCGGTGGTTTACGAAACGTTTTTCGACCGAAGGGTGCTGCGCGAGCCTCGCTATTTAATCGTTATGTCTCCAAAGGTATGTTACAAGCTGCTACGTTCTCGTTTTCGTTTTTTTTTTTCAATTTTATTTTCCAGCTTTTCGTAATTTGAAGATTTTTTTTTTTATTTTTTCACATTATTTTCGTCCACGTTCTTTGAATTTGAGGAAAAAAAAAATCAAAAACTGTCATATAATCACATGAAATTGGAGAAAAAAAAAAACAACTTTATATGAAATTAATATTGATAAGATCGTATGAAATCGTGGAAAATTAGATATAGGTTACATATCAGGTTGGAGGAAAAAACTGTATGAATTTATATGAAATGATAGAAAACTATGTAAGATTCTACAGAAAATTCTAAAAAAAAATTTCAGTTTATCAAGTTTTGTCACTCAACACGATAATAATAATAATAATAATAATAATGATAAGAGGAGAAGAAATATTGAGAATCCCGAAATTATGCAAAACCTACATAGATTCATGTAAAATGAACACATAATCATATAATTCTATAATCTAATATGATATCATATCACGTGATCCTTTGGAGAGAAAAAAGGTACTTTTTTCCCTCACCCCCTTCAAGTTTTCTGTTTTATTCTCGTTTTATTTCCATTTTCGCTTTCTTGTCAGCATATTCACGAGCAGGGTACTACCCCAAGGGTGTGTAAAAAAAAGTATCCCAGTGAAGCAAGAGAGGAAGAAGAAGAAGGAGATAAAAAAAAAACGCACACACCTACTTCACCACAACATCAGACGCTGTCGTGTTTCGTCATTCGAATATAGAGCTACCCCTAGGTGGCTCGTGGCTCGTGGGTCTTGGCTCAGGGTGGGACCAACTCCCGAGGGGTATGCGTCCAATTACTTTTGTCCAGGTTGATGGAACGGCCGAGGAGTTTGTTAGGACAACGAATTGTTTCCTACACACAAGAATTACTCACTGTTTTCTTCATATTTCTCTTACACTATAAGTTATACGAGCTTTCCTCCTATTTCTCTCTATTATTATAGTTTTTTTTCCTCTTTTATATATACGCCAAGAATTCAATTAGAATTCTCTCTGCCCCCCTTTTTTTTCAGTCCAAGTTAATAATCGTTGGACAAAAAAAAAAGAACGGTATGTAATAAAACCGGGCAAAATAAGTAAATCGTAATTTTTTTTTCAAAATCTTTCAAAATTCTTAGATATCGAATAAAAATGAAGAAAATCTTCTTCGCTTGTAATAGAATTTGAAGAAAAAAAAACTGATTTTGTTTTTATAATCGACTATTTCGAGAAAGAAGATATAAAAAAAATTGAAGACGGGGGTTAGGATGTTCAAAAATCAACTGAACCGGTCAAGTGAAAGAATATAGGGTATATCTCGACGATACCCTCGGCTAATTGACTTTGGGATACTTGAAACTGTGCGGAAGGAAGTGAAGAAAAGAGAAGAGAAGAGAATAGGAAGTTGGTACGGTTGAAAAGAATAAGACAAAGAAGAAGAAGAAGAAGAAAGACTTTGGTGTAGGAGGTCGGCTGGTAAGAAACTGCAGGGATCTTAGTAACAACTTCGTCACGGACTACAGGATTTGCCAAGAAGCCTTCAGGGCATCCATCCACCTGCAGGGTGTTGTACTTTTTCACAGTGTCAGGAGCCAACCACCGAAGGATGTACCGTGCAACGAGGATAGTCAAGAGACGAGGGAGGAAAAAACTCTTGAGTTTCGGGTGAAGTTTAAGCTTTTGCGAAAAGCTTTTATCGGGTTCCTTTCGGTGACGGAAAATTGGAGGCTTTATCGTCGTCTTTCTTCCCTTTTTTTTTTTCGATTGGAAGTCTTTTGTAACCTCCCTTATCCTTATCCTTCTCGCCTTGCACCCAAAATATTCAAGAGAGTAATCAAGAAAAGCTAATTAATTCCGAGACTCTGATCCCTTTTGATGAAAAATTTGATGAACCATTTTTTTTTTTTTTTTTTCACTTCTTCAGATACAGAAATGCGAACTTTGTGGAGAATTGGATCGGAATTTTCCGAAAATTTCACGTTTTTCGTCATTTTTCAAAAACTAAAGCTCAGATAAAAAAATCATGCTATCAAAGCTTGCATAACAACGTCATAAAAATAGTGTATAAATTTCAAATCGATCGGATCAACGGTTACGGAGATCCTAATCATGGTCACCTTCGCAAGCTCTAATTCCGTGGCGTCTGGTGACCGCAATTTTCAAGATAAATTGGATTTTTTTCTTTTGAATTGAAGCTCAATTTGTGTGCTTCTGAACCCTGTATACCGATTCGGATTTCTTTCATTCTTAACACGGTTATCATATTTTAGAGGCAAATTATGTACCCAATGCAACGTTTCGTTCTTTTTTGGAAACGTTTTTGACTATTTCTCAAAAACAAAAGGTCAGATCGGAAAATCCTGCTATCAAAGCTTGTGTAATAACGTCATAAAAATAGTGTATAAATTTCAAATCGATCGGATCAACGGTCACGGAGATCCTAATCATGGTCGCCGTTTTTATTGCAAGCTCTACTTCCTCAGCGTCTAATGGTAAGAATTTTGAAGATAAATTGAAATTCTTCGCATTCAAAATGAAGCTCAAATTTCGTTCTTTGGAAGCTCGAATACCGATTTGAGTTTCCTCAACTCTTCGTGAATTTATTGCATATTAAGTAAGTTACCGCTCCGCGAAAGTTCTAACTTTCTGAATTAAAGGACCCGACCTCATACCACACGACCAGTTTGCGGTAGAGCGAGAAAAGCCTATTACCGGACATATTATATATATGAGGATGACGAGACCTCGAGAACCTCACGGTTTTCCAGCATCATTCTAGCCTGATGGGATTTTCTAATGGGCCAGACCAGGTTGAACGACGTTGAACCATCTGGCTCGTGCAATAATAAGACGCTAAGGGTAATTTTGGAGAAGGAGCCAAAGAAAAAAAAAAAAAAAGTAACAAGTATCACCTAAATTCGAAAATATCTTTTCTATTTTTTAATTTTTTTTTTTCTGCTGATGATGAGATTTTACGACGGGCAGTTGAACGTTATTAATACCGTAGTCTTGTTAACCCCTAAATTTATGGCAGTAAAAAAAAAGGGAAGAAAGAAGAATTAAAATTAAAATTCGGGCATCCTTAATACCGAAAAGTTCCTAATGCTCCTGCATCATGCTCAACGTTTGTTGGGAGTTTCGTACATTTATTAGGTATGAGCTGAGTTTTATCATGAAACTTCTGAGTGGCGCTGGGCTAAAATTGTCGAAAATAGCCCCTGAGGGCTCCGTGAGTTCAGATTTATTCCTATAATTTTTAAGGCTCAACTCTTGTCACTATTTTACTCGCTGCCCCCCCTATTTTTATTACCTCGAGGCGTTTTTTTTTCTTTTACGAAAAAAAGGAGCTATAATTTTTGGAATACATTTTTTTTTTTTTTTGGAACTGAATAGAAAACCTCTTTCGCCCTATTTGGAAACGTAGTTGAATATATTCAGGGGGGATGTCAATTAAAAAGTCGGTCTCGAGATCAGTCGACGTACTTTTCTAGATAAAAAAAAATAAAAAAAAAGAAGGAAAAAACTCTTGACTCATTAAAATCGTTCATTGAATATCGCGAGATATTCAATCCATTATTATAGACACAATGAGACTCTGAGAAGTCGCTTTTCGAACAATGGATTTCTACTACGCCACCCATCGAACTCCCCCCAAAATCTGGAGGAACAAGAATGTCTCATTGAAATTTTACCCCCCCCTCACTCATACAGACGCGGGACGAAGTCTGATATGAATTGTAAACCCGTGGTTGAAGTGCTATAGCGACTCACGTACGACTCGAAAATTGAAGAATTTCAACTCATTCAAATTGAAGACGAAATTCCGGATCTGAACTCAAATACAAAAGTTTTTACGTCATAATTATTTTCTTTTCGTTTTTTTCGGAGAATTTCAATCTTCATGATAATTCGAATCATGGATATAATTTTAAGAAGAATATTTCTTATTTTTAGCAAAAACTTGAAATTTTGATAGAAAATCTTATACAGTCCAGTTTTTTTTTTTTATCTAGTTTTGATTATAATAATTGAGGTTTTAAAATCTGGGATTTGAATTCGTTCAAATTATAGAAAATTGTCACTTGAAATTCTATTATTCAATATTACGAAATCCAATGGAAAATTTTTGTTAGATATTTTTGAAATTATCAATTCATTCTGTTTGATAAGAGTTCAAAATTTCATCCCAGTGTGAAAATTCAAGATCGATGATTGCAAATTGAAAATGTTACCAATTCAATTTTTTAGGAAAATTAATTCGAATGGTCCAAAATTGTGAAAGAATAAAATTGATCTTTGAACGAAAAATTATGAATCAAAATCAAAGTGTCGTTAAAAAATTTTAAACTAAGATTTAATTGCAAACTAAATATTTCGCCTAAATTAGATGAAATTGATTTTTTAATGAATCCAAATGAAAATGTGATTCCAATTTTTTCGGTTTATTAGAATTTATGAGAATTTTTATATCGCCTAGTTGATTGATAAATTTTTGCAGAATTTGATAATTGAATAATTACATGACCGACGAGTGATAGTCGAACGTGGGAATAGAGATATTCTCACAGAGCTCAGAATGCATATTTAATCTTATCACGCGTCTCGCTCCTTATCCAGTATTCTCGCCTCCATATAGCAGATTTTCACTCCACATTCGCGCGCGGAATATACTTATTTCCACGATTTCTAACTAAATTTATAACACTTTCGTGTCCTCAGCGTTTGCCTGGTTGTGACGTAAAACCGATAAAATACACTTCTGATAAATAGAGAAAAAAAAATATTATCCCCTACGTGCCTCGAGATAGAAAATCCGTTTTTATCAAATACGTGAAAATCGCACATACCTATCCTACCTATACATGAAATCGAGGATCATCCAATAGTCTCAATTTTACCTTCGTACACTACTGTCAGAAATCCTGTATACCTTCACAAAATCCTCTTCTTCCCCAATCGGGTTACCAGAAAAAGAAAACGTTATGAAATAAAAAAAAGGGACAAAATTCTCTTTTTACGTTCAACTTGTTCAATTTTGAATAAAAGACTCGGAAAAGAAGAAAGAAAATTTCTTCACACAGAGGAGACTAAATTTTTCTAGCGAAACGCATCACCTGGGAAAACAAAGCTTTTTCTGATTGGCAGAGTGACGTCGAATTTATATTCATATCTATATTAATTGGTTTTTTTTTTCATCACTTAAAAAACGGAATGTTGGAGAATTTCGAGGCGACACGACAACGAGTTGCCAGATTTTTATCAATTTGGTCTGAATCGACCCGGTTTTTTTTTTTTGAGACTCAGAACTGGTCAGATTTTTTATTCGATCGATCCAGTAGTTTGAGAACTATTTAGATAACAAAATTCCTAGAAATATAATAAAACTGATGGTTTTCATCAAAATTCAAGATCAGATTTCCAAGAATTTTCTATATCGGTCCAAAAATCTAAATAAGATCAGATTCTCACGACACCGAAGGATTCTTCGAGCCACCGATGATCACGGAATTTGATGTTGCGATTTCAAATTTCAAATTGATCAATAATGATAATATTTTTCGAGCTTGCACAGTGGGTAAAAAAAGAGGATTAAACAAACTAACAATCTATGCATTTCAACTTGACTCGTCATATGATCAAATCCTGAGGTTTTATTCCTGAATGAACTAATAATAAAAATAATAATATCAATATTGTAATAAAAATGATCCAAAATTGATTTTTTTTTTTTACATATATACCCTTCGTCTTTCAGTTACTCGGAGCGACGAGGACCGTAGGACCATATCCTGCAGATTTCCATACAACATATCCCATTTAGATACGTGTGTGTGTGTGTGTGTGTGTGTGTGTATCGGTGCAGGCATCGGATATACGGTCTAGTCGTCGGGAGTATAAGGCCCGAGAAACACGTTCAGAATTTTGAATTATTGTCTAATAGACCCAACACCCCAGCATACATAATACATTCGGCATTGTATAACAAACAGGCATACAGGAATAAATCTGGAAACATATAGTCTGCTATAATATATACGCGGGTTCTGATTTCACAGCTGTCCGCACTGTGAAAAATATATATGTATATATAATCGAGAACGTGATATTCGATAATCTAAATAGAATCTGAAAAAAAAAAGGTTACGAGATAAGAGAAGATGACGAGAAAAAAAAAAGAATAAAGAAAAATAGAGCCAATTAATCCTATATTCTCTCTCGCACGCGAATATGATGACAATTATATTTTCCACAAATTAAGTAAAATTTCGTTACTCCGGATTCCCATGCCGTAACTCGACTAATTGCCTGTGGGTCTGGTTACGACGATGCGATGGACCCATTTTCAAAGTTTTGCCAACTGGGAGGCACAACGATGAAAATTATTTCCCCTGCATACCCTACCCTAACACCGAGAAAATTTCTAAACGAATTTTCCAGTACACGTGTGACGTAGATGTAATAATAAATATATACCTACTGACGAATAATGAAAGAAAAATAATGATAAAAAGTAAAACAAATTAAAACTTGTCGTTTTTTTTTCTTCGTCTATATGTATATGATATTTTATCACCATTGGGGTCAGCAACGGAGAAAACACGCAACGTCAATCTCTTTTTTTCCCAACCCTCTTGAATGGATTAAATACGCGCCCTTGGATTACTCGTTTCGGTGGAAGTAATTAATAAGCTCAACGCAGGTCATTGCACATTTTTTTTTCTCCTCTTCTTTTTATCTTTGAATCTTATCGCTTTTGGTCGTTTATTACTTTTTGAATTTCTTTTCCCTTTTCATCGAGAGGCTTTCGATTTCAAGATTGGGAAGTAAAAGAATCCTGAATGAGGAAAAACAGTATCTTGTATTACTGAGACTTCGATAAGTCGGTAGTAAGATTCTTCTTAGGATTTACCTTTTTTTTCAATTCATTTCGGATAATCAATTACTGAAAGTTGGTAAAAATGTAAAATTCTGTTCAAATTGGACGGAAAAAAAAAATAAAAATTATGTCCAGAAGCTTAAAAAGCAGGATTATAATAATTTGACGATTTTCAGAATCTGAATCGTTCGAATTCCCCTTCATATAGCGAATATTTATTCTGAAACTGCACCACTTGAAAGACTTGGATTAAATCGACTCGAATCCTATAAAAACAGGATTAGAATAATCAGACAATTTTCAAAATCGAAAAACCACAGGATTTCGTATATCATTTGAAAACAGCTTTAAAAAAAAAAGAAAAAAAAATGAATTTTTTATATAAAATTCACCAAAATCTCTAAAAACATTTGAAAAATGTGTCAATTTTCGAATCATCCCCCAGAATCCGCAAAGTCCGATAAAATAATATATTTCTCAGGACCTCATCGGCTCCAGTTTTCCAGTATCTCGTGTGATCCGGGTTTGAAAACGGGGTCCGGGGATTTACCGGCCCTGAGGAGGATAGAAGGGTGGAAAATCTATTCCACTTCGCACCGCAACAATTCGACGTACCTACGTCGCGTTTCGCCGCACCCTGAGCAACGAGAAGGAGAAAGAGAAAGAGAAAAAAAGAGGAGGAAAAACGCCAGAAGAAAGAAAGAGAGTCGAAACTAAATTCCCTCGAAGCCCTCTGCGGCGCCAGCAGAAGTCCACCTGATATATGACCAGGTTTTTTTCGTCCGGCTGACCAGGACGAAGGACTGGGTCCAAGGACTAGGTATATCCGCGGCTAAGACCCTCCTTCCCTCCTATTTTCATTCTCATACCATCGCTTTTTATTTCCTAATTCTTTGTCGATCCCCGCACCCCGCACCCTATCCGCAGGTCCTCG
The DNA here is from genome assembly GCA_018257835.1 of Euura lappo. Classification (NCBI taxonomy): domain Eukaryota; kingdom Metazoa; phylum Arthropoda; class Insecta; order Hymenoptera; family Tenthredinidae; genus Euura; species Euura lappo. The sequence goes on along the minus strand of JAEUYN010000500.1, from coordinate 409,308 downwards.
TTCACCGCGGTGGTCAACGGAAGGGATAGGATGAAGAACTGGAAAAATAACCAACCCACTATCGGTCTGATCCCTGCCCACGATATACGACCGGCTTCTCCAGCCCCTGCTTATCTACGATCTTTACCATTATTCCGAATTTCATTTCAAGTTCTAGAACTGAACGACGAGGAATTGAAAATTTCAAATTTACATTAAAATTTATGCGTTTTTAAAGCTCCTTTTCATCAAGATCGAGGAAATATATGTATTCAAAGAAACTGTGGAAACTGTTTGTCCCATTCTTTTTCTTTTTTTTTTTTTTTTGTCCTAATACTCCTTTGTAATTTTACGTTTTGCGGATTTTAATTACACAGGATCAAAGAACTTGCTTCACATTTATTTTCGCAACGGGCTTTGAAGCGAAGAAACTTTTAGCCAGCTCAACGTAAAATCAACATTTTTCATATTTTTTTTTCCACTCTTTGATTCTTGAAATTTGTTAATTTTCGACAGAAGCTTTTGTTTCATCCGAAAAACAAAAAAAGCTAATTTCTTATATTCTAACGTTTTTCAAAACTGTATTTCATAGCAAGAATTTCCTTGAAGATTTTATCACTCTATCCTTCAATTTGCATCGAAATTATTATATGTTATATAAAATCCTCGGTTTTCTGAGCTTGCATGCAGTTCTATAATCCGTTGAACAAAAGCCGCAGAAACGGGGTCCCGCACACAGAATCCGAAATCAATAGTTTGCGGTCTGCTGGCAGCTATTATAACGGACTAACACGACCCAGCAGCCAACTCCTGCTGCACCAATTGAACAATATTTATCGAGATTATGAAACCCCCGAGCTTTTTTTTCATTTTTTTTTTTTTTTTGTCTTTCATTTCCTTTCTCTGCCCATTCCTTTTTCCTTTTTCCTTTTTTCATTCGATATTACGCCAGAAGCTATTTCTCGTTTCGATATAATATATGAACAGGAAGTAAAACACAGAATCAGCTGTTGGGTAAAAGATAACGGGGGCTCGTATATCGTTCAGCCAACTTTCTCCACTCGGTGTTGTACAAACGATATCTATATCCCTCGTTGATGAAAGACGGATTACAAACACCACGGGGTCTCGTGTCTCGTGTCTCGTGTCTCGTGTGTCGTGGTACGCGATATTATTTCTTGAGCAAACACCCCCGAACCAGACCGGAAAGATATATAGAGAACCGCGAGAAACCACCGCGTTAATATCAAACGTCACTGTTTTTTTTTCTTCTTCTCCTTTTTTTTCTTTTTTTTTTTCACTCAGGGAGGTGAAAAAAGTGTCTCAAATATTTATAGAAGTAGAATTTATACACACACGGTATTTCGCAGGATTGATTTTCCTCTTGACCATTTTCCAATTATTATTATTATTATCATTATTATTATTTTTTTTTAATGAAAATAGGAATCATATTTTTTTTTAGCCCCAAAAATTGATTTTTATTATCATAAGAATTTTCTACGAATCAATTTTCACACATTCACACATTCACAGAAATTATTTTCACCGAAAACAAATTAATATTGATAAAAGCTGAGCTTTTTTATACACACAAGTGTTTCGATATTTTGGAAGAAACTTTGACATCACACTAGTAAAGAGATGAGTCTGAATTTTTTACGAATGAAAGAAAATCAGGGAAAAATTAGTGGCACAGTGAAATAGAAGAGACGAAAAAATAGAAATAAGAAGAAAAAAAGTAGTTCGAGTAAGAAATAGTATAAGTGAGATAAGATAACGTGTCAATCCGCTAGTAAGGCTACTACTGTCGCCTTTTCGTCCTTCTCGAAAAAGGGGGGAGTTGAGGAATATAATAATTGCCGAGGTACGTGACCTGGGGACAGAATCTCAAGAAATAATTCAAGAAATACAATGTCTATGATAAAAATCCTAGAATCCAGTATTTCAGATTCATTTTTCTATATAGAAAAAGAAAGACCGATCATCTGTTTTTTTTTCAAAGCTCTGTAAAGCTTCCTAAAAAATCGTTTTATAGCTATAAAAAGCTCTGAAAAAGTTTGACCGATGACGATAAAGTTTCAATAAATTATTCTATGGTTGAAAATTAATCTAAAAAACTGATCCAAGTGCTTTTTTTCTTTCAAAGTTGAAGCAGAAGCTCGAAAGCTCTTCCAATTCAGCGACAGAAACGAAGGAAAAGCGTTTAAAAAACCATTTCGTAGCTTAGACTGTCCTCTTGGAATCGCTTTTTTTTCTTAAATCTCTCTACCATCTTTCATACCGAGTTCAGTTATCCTCTGTTGAAGCAGAAAAAAAGCTCCGAAAAAGTTTGACCGATGATTGTAGCAGACGAGGATAAACGTCGAAGACGATCAAATTTCGAAAAAAGTATTTTGCGGTTGATCCAGGAGATAAGTGCAAAAAAGCATTTCAAAGCTGAAAAATAGATTTAAAAAACTGATCGAATTTCATTTTCGGAAAATTTAAAGCAAGGGCATCGAAAGCTCCTCAGCCTCCGCGTCACAATACACGACCTGCGTTAATTTAAACTCCGTTATAAGTAGTAATTACTTAGATTAGGTGGGACATAGGGGTCGCAGTAGGTACATGCGGCGGTCGTATAGAGGAGACGGGAGTACAGCGTCGCGGCGCCCGCTCCCGCGCCCGCTGCGCCGCGGCACCGACTTTGTAATTAATAGCCGACGTTGAACGTTTGTAGAAACTAATTCTCGCACTATGGGACGCTGGAAGCTCTGGAGAAATTTATCTACTCCGAACCATCGGAACCGGTGTGTTTTTTCCATAAAAAAAAAGTTGTGGGTATATCGACAGCCGGTTAGTTTATTAAAATTCGGTTCCGAGAATGAAAGTATAAGGAAGTTGAGGAAATTGCGGGGGGTTCAATTAAAGTATGAAGTTATGCGAGAATAAAAGTTTCAAAAAATGTGGAAAAAAAAAAAATTTCGCGAATAATTTAACACAGTTTTACCGAGCAGAGCGAATAAGTGAGGATTCGGCATTAATAATGCATACCGAGCTGCTTTCATGGTTGATGCAGGTGGACTGGGAATTCGGAAATGAGTTAATTTTTCGCTCAATTAGAATAATCAGTATCGCAAACAGCACAGAGAGCAGTTTGCCAATCGGAAGGGAATAAGTAAAAGCTTTTCTGGATTTTCACGAAGAAGAAGAAGAAAAAAAATAGAAACAAAGAAGTTGAATATCGTTCACTTTTCCTGCCCCTTTTCTTCACTAACGTGAGTATAAAGGCTGATCGTCGATCCCGATTCCTTTTTTCCCTTCCAGGTTAGTCGACGAGAAAACCAGGGTAGGATTTGTAAAAAATGACTTATGGAAATCTCGTTAGAATAAATAAACGTGAGATTTGGTTCCACGAATTCACGATATCGCGGGATTTTTCCTAGATTCTCGTGTCACAAATTTCATGTGAATTTTGGAGAAAAATTAATCTATTTTTTTGACGAAGCACATTTTGAAAATTTAAAAACGTAGTAGTGTTTTTTATTCGGTAGCTTTTTCTTTTTCTATATTTAAAGGATCATGGTAATTAATAATCAATTGTGTAATTTTGAGAAGAGAACATTTTTCAAAAATTTAATCCAAGCCGATTTTATATAGGCAGAATTATGAATTTTCAAAAACTTATAGCCAATTTAATTCTAGCCATTTGATTTCTTTTACTCCTGTAAAATTGATTTTGTTAACTCGATGAGTCATTTTCAATATTATAATGCGAAAAACTAATATTGTGCAATTTTTACCCCTTCATGTCTGCTCCCAAAATAATTTATATTCGCTATTAAATATTCAACCTTTTTTTTAAATACTTTTTCAAATTACCAGACATTTTCTCTTAGCCCAATTTGTACTATAATGACTCGAAATAAATTAATCAATTCTTTCCCTAGACTTTATGACCCAATTTTTGCTTTCAATTTGCTTTTTTTCGATGGCAAAATCGTTCCTAAAACAATGAATGAGACTCACACTCGAACGAATCTCTTCACTTATTTCAACAGGCGAGACAATGGTACGTGAAAAATTCAGACTAATCGAAATCCAGATTAATAAAAATCCATTCAAAGATCCACAAAGAGGAGACAAATATAACCTAGGGTAGGATAAAAGTTTGGGACTAAAAAAAAAACCAAGAATGTGTATAAAAATACTAAAAAAAAATTTATAACATCGACTGAGAGTGAGAAAAAGCTCGTAGATAGTGACAAAAAATTTCATCTGCTGTAACACAATACAAAAAAAAAAAAAAAAGAAATGTACATGAAGGTAACGAAAAAACTAGAAGAAAAGTTTTTCGAGTTCGTTTAACGATACGAAGCTTTTCGTTCGTATCTTATTTCTTTTTTTTTTCTTCTTGTTGAACATCGAGAAGCCATCAGTAGAAGGAACAGATGGCAGAGAAGGTTTTAGGTATATAAGGTATAGGAAATAAAAGTTCTTCATTTTATCTCTTCTTCTTATTTCTCGCTGGTTTCTCTCGTATCTTATATATATATATATACTACTACCGTGCATTTAGCTTCTACGCTTCTACAAAGCGCAGTCGACAATTAATACTTTTCAAAGTAGACAAAGAAAAAAAGTATCGAAACTCGCGCAACCCTCTTATCCCCGACCCTCAATTGCCTCGATGTAACTCGAAGCGAAGTAAAAGAGAGAGAGAGAGAAAAAAAGAACTACGATACCGAGAAGAAGAAAGCTTCGATCTCTCTTCAAGCAGACAATTAATGATTCTAGGTACGATTTTTAATGATCGACTTTTTTTTTTTAATTTTATGTTAGAGGAAAAATCCTATATCGAAGCTGTTATGAGAATTTTAGGATTGAAAAAGACAAGATTCTGTAGGAATTTCGTGTTATTTGATTGCGAGTAAATGGAGAAGAAGAAGAAGGCGAGGGAAAAAAAAATTGTGGAAGAGAATAGAAGAGAAGCGTTGGGGCAAGGAATTTATCAGGGAGTCATGGCGAGGTCTGGTTTCAATGAAATTCCATTTCGCCTTGAATTGGAACTTAATAAAGCTTCATACGCACAGTCGGTCCGCCCGTTGAGAATTTTTCCACTTCGAATCAACCCCTCCACGAATTGAATACCGTTGAATGCTCATTTACTCGGCTCGTCTTCGCCTCCACCCACCACTCGGAAAAACCTCCTCTGCAGGAACCGATGGAATCTTTAATATACTCAGAGGACCAGGCGAACAACGAGGGAAGGGAAGGGAAGGGAAGGGAAGTGTTGTTCAGGCGCCAACACCCCGCAAAATCACGCGCCTTTCGGGGTCACATTCGCCAAAATTTTCACATAGGCAATTTTCGGTCCAAAAAGTGTTTCGAAATATCAAGATATGTAAAATTCCACTAATTTTCTCTGGTGGTGATGAAATTCACAAAACTGATCAACCAATTGACTCAAAATTACATAATCTGCGATTTACCGTAAGATTTTAGCGATAGAATGATTAGTTTCTTAATTAAGATCGTGAAATTATCAGTGAAGAAGTTTTATTTTTTTTTGGTCTCCATTTTGCCTAATTTCGAAAATAAAATTGAATAACAGCTTCTATCCGATGTTTTTTTTTAAAGTATCAAATTTGGTTCAGGCAGAAAGATAAAACATCGATTTCTCACTAGGTTTTTAGACAGTGGGATCATTTATTTGTGAAAATGTCGTTGGAATCGTTCAAATATTCCAAAAACTACGGATTTTGTGAACGAAAAACGTCAAACAATGCTGTGAGAAAGTAGCCATCGACCGCTGCGCCGCCAGTCGTGAAGTTTACGCGACGCTCGTGGCGCGAAATTCAAACCGTCAATCAAAAAACTTCGTTTATTCAAAAACTATCCACAATCAATTAGTCAAGATGATTTTATCTTCGATCCTGATCACCAAATGATCGGATAAAATCACAGAAAGAACAAAAAAAAAAAAAAAAAAAGAAGGAAAAAATGAAGGAAATTTTGATTTGATTTAATTTGATTTTCGAGTATGAAAATTATTGCGTCAAATTAGTGAATTTTTTATTAATTATTCGTTCGCATGAATTGGTTCGCGCTGCAGTGATCCATTAGCGGTCGGGTTATCAGTGATTGAGCATCAGTTCCGTGATACGAGAATATAATGAAGCCCTGGGTTTATATGACCAGAGAGTATATGTATATGTATATATATTCGCGGTTAATTAGAATACCGATTCTCGGGACAGGAAATATGATATACAAAATTTACGATCCCGTTGCCCCGATTATCGGGCAGAATAGATTTCCCGGAAATGAAAAATTTATTCAGAATAAAAACGTGTATGAAATGAAAACGAGCTGGGATCTACGTTCTACAGACTTCGAATCGTACATAGCTGCCACGAGACTATGATATATTTTCAAAATACTTTTGGGACCAGTTTTAATGACTCAATTTATTTTTGACGGGTCATAAACCGTTGAAATAAGATCTTCTTTTTCTTCTCTTTTAAACCCTGGGTTCAGAGTCCCGAAAGAAAGGAAAAAAAAAATATATATATATATATATTCCTCCTATTAAAGCTGCTTAGATAGCTACTTTATTTCAACGACTGTGTGTTACCGTGCCAGTTTACTTATCTTTCCAGGAACGAGGGAAAATCGCTGTTAGATTGTTATGTGGCTACACACACACACACACACACACACACACGCACACTGCAAATGAGATTTTAATGATCGTCTTAGAATAACTGCAGCGATAACGACTTCTGGCAAGTTTTCTTGGAACTTATTCAGAATCCTCGCACGATACTCTGTGTATCACTTCAGGATCCAAGAATCAATCGATGCATCAATTATTGAGATAATTATTGATAAGCTTGAATTAAAAAAATTTTTTTTGGTCCCCTTTTACAAGTTTTTTCAAAGAAGTTTTTGTTTCTTTTGTCTTCCTTTTTCTCCTTTTATGATTGTAAAATAGTCCAATTCAAAATTCCTTTCAGCAATTCGTGTTTTGTGATTTCAAGATCAAAAAAGCTTCATTTTGGAAACCTGAAAACCTGTCAAATTGTTCATTCAAAAGCTGAAATATTTTCTCAGAATCTCTTTCAAAGTCGAAGAAATCTAAATCGAAAGAGAAACTAGAGCTTGAAATTAAAATTATTTTTATCCTGATATTTCCAGTTGAAATTCGTGTTTCGTTCATCAATTTGTGTATACTCACCAACCAACCCCATCTTTCGTACAGAAACTAATCAGTTTCATGATAGTCTAGACGAAATAGAATCGTTGAGCAATCAAATTAAATAACACACGGCAAACAAAAAAAAAAAAAAAGGGTCGAAAATAAAAAAGAAGGTTTTTATTCTTAGTTTCTGTAATTTTCTATCGTTTTTAGATGACTGTGAGCTTTCAGACTAAGAACTAATCTGTCCGTAGTGCGCGACTGTCTAGACGAAATAAAATCGTTAATCGATATAATTGGAGCCTAAATGGGTGGAAAAAAAAACGATTTTGGACATTTTTTTCATCGTTTATAATCACTTGGGGAGCTTTTTCACTAGGAATTGATCACTTTTACGATAATCTAAGACTCGAAGGAAAATTGTTTAGTGAAAAGTTGAGTTCTTACTTGATCTCGACGTTCTAAAGTCTAGAAAATCACTTCCAAACTTTTTCAATAGACGATATTCTAGTCTGAACATTGAGATTTTCAAAATTCTTGTACGCAACCTGAAGTTTTATGAAATTTATCAAATTCGCGCTTGGAATACAAAAAGATCTTCTGATACTTCCAGATTCTATTCCATAATTCTGTAAAATTTATTAAAGAAATATTCAGGAATTTTCCAAATTCTTATCCAAATGGTTTTTCTGGTCTTTGACCGAGAATTTTCTGATTGAATTTCAGAAAATTCGAACCGACTGAAATTCGACGACCGAATGAAAATCAGCTTTTTTTTCGATCATTTTTTGTTCCAAAAATGACAGAAATTCGCATTAAAATCCCAAAAGCTCGGATTCACGTACCGCCTACGAGCAGAAATAAAAATGCAACTGCAAGTGCAGGCAAAGAAGACGGATAACGACGTCTAAATCCCTCGGCTGCAGTATCCGCGTGGCTGCAATATGCAGGCAGGATACGAAAATGCAGACATCTGATTCCAACCCCCATTCCGAATATATATATATATCCTTACAGCACATACCAGCCGCGTTGGTCCGCATATATTAGATCGGATGCCATCGAGAGCAACGTGACTATGCGAGTGATAAGGTGGTCGAGGACGTTCTTATATAACATGAACGAGGAATTCGATATCGAAATTTGAAAAAAAAAAAAAAAATGTGATCAAGGAATTTTAACCACAAAATTATCCGGATTCATCGAATTATTGGTGTAACGATGATAACAAGTATCGGTGAATTTATACAGAATTTAGAGAATTTGTAGAGAATTTTGCGTAACCATATACGATGAGCATAACTCCGATGCAGTTATGACCGCAAGCAACAATGTTTTCACTCATCCCCCAAAATCCGTGACCATAAACCGGAAGCGCGAGGGGCGTATAATTGAATATCGGTAATTGATGGTCGAGATACACTTCCTCTGATATTATTCGTTATCGCAGATAATTTAATATCAAAACTATGGTATAATAATTTTATTTTTTCAGATTCTTTTTTTGTTTTTTCAAAATTCTCTCCATTTCTCCTCTCGGTTCAATTAATCGATCATATTCGACGGTTATAATAACAATAATAAACGAAAAACCACCCGAGGCTGGAAACTCGTTTAAATTTGATTAAAATTATTATTAGCCTTATACAAATTTGCTATTCTTGTTTCGCACAAACCACATGATATCTTGTTTATCTTTACTCGAGAGAAACTCGAGGCTCATCTCTCTTATATCTCAGGATATTTGATCGAGTTTCAAATTGGCTCTCGCACGTTCAATTAAAAGTATATAATAAGGAGTTGAAACTAACGGGATCAAGGATTTTTTTTACCTCTTTCTACATCCTTTTTTGATTTTTTATTACAAAGAATCTGAAGCATTTCCATTTTTTTTCATTCAATTTTGATTCCCAACTCGACAGGGAAAGAAAAACTGTGAAAAATTAATGGCTGAAATTTAATTGTGGGGAAAAAAAAATGGAATCAGTAAAAAATCCAATCTCTTATCCTGTACTTTCGTTAGTTTTTTTCTCTGTTTCAACGAATAGTGAATGAAATCTGTTAGAGTGCATGGAGTTTCATCTGCCACATGAAAGATTCCGCACATGAGTCAAAGAACACGAAGAAGACCTTTTCTTTATTTCCATTCGTATAAAACTCCCGGTCCTCGAGTAGAAAAGAACTCGGCTAAATAAAATGGCTACTGTTTAAGTCATGAAGTGTCGAAGAGGTCAAAAGACTGAATGAAAATGGAAATACTGCGAAACTGAAGATTATAAATATGTATGAAGATTCGAACCCGAAAAAACTACTCGAGGACACGCGTCGCTTCTCCAAACGATTCTTCTTCTTCTTCTTCTTCTTCTTCTTCTTCTTCTTCTTCTTCGTTTTTCACTTCGCCTGATTTTTCGAAGAATTTTAAAATCTCTCACGTGGACTCTAATTTCTTCTGTCCCCACAAACGTGCCAAGAATCGTGAGACAGAGGAAATTTTCAATTTATCGGTTCAACGGTTGGTCCCATTGGTTAAATTTTTTCTGCCTTTCATTTCTTCTTCTTCTCCTTCTTCTTCATTCGCATCGGTCCTCGAGTTTATTCAAAGGTATCGTCTTCCCGTCACCAGGGGTTTCGTCATTTCGTCCCGATTGGAATCCTGCAACCCTCTTCTCGCCCTCTTCCCTTCTTTTCACTGGCATCAGTTTATCGTATCTACCGTCTGGGGGTAACGGTAAAACGCGACGGTCCATCCCAGCCAATCTCCGGACGGATGCTGCGATCAGCTTTACTGCGATATGTAGTACCTACATATCTACTGGATCAGTCGCATATACCGTTCGAATGACGGAAAAAAAAGAAAGGAAAAGGAAAAGGAAAAAAAAAATCTACGAAGACTATTGGTCAGAGTGGATACTTGACTTATCCTCCTTCCTCTCCTCGCCCCATCATTTTTTGTACCACTTTTTCAAAATAGGATAAAATATTCAACGTTTTTTAGGCATCAATTAATAATAATTACTGAAATTAATATAAGAATGAGAAAGAAACGACGTGTAAAACAGAAACGAAAATTTACCTAGTAATAAAAAAAATCCTCCTGAATATTGGAGGAAGGATTTGTCTTTTTTTTTCTTTTGCTCCCAGCGGTTTAATAAACATGTTGAAATATTTCATAAGCTTTTCTAATTAAAAATATCAATCTTGCTAATGAAGCGGGGAGAAGAAATGTCAGAGAAATAAGGGCCTCGGCTTGGAGGTTCGGAGGTTCGGAACCGCTTACAGCCCCTGCTACATATAACTACCACGACCTTTTTTTTTTTTTTTTTTTTTAATTCTCCTTCCACCCTTAAAATCTGAATCATAACGCATACAGATTTAAACGAGGGAGTTAATCACAGTTGTAATTTACTTTATCTCTTGTAATTTTTTGTGACCTCTTTTAATGTTTCTGCAATACCCACTTAGCTGTAATTTTTCTGATCTTTCAGTTATTTTTACAATTTTCATTTCATCTTTGTATTTGCGATCTTTCTTAACTATTGTAATCATTCTGTAATCCTTGTAATTTTTTTTTTATCATCTTTTACTTATCTTTAAAATTTCCCATGTCATCTTTGTGTTTGCAGTGTTTTTTCTCAATCTTCGTAATCTCTTGTAATTACTCTGTAATATTTCTGTCATCTTCACAATTTTCACGTAGATTGCGATTGTAATTTTCGCGTATATCGTGATCGCCTAATGCCTCCAGGATTTAACGAACGTAACGTCAAGTGGACGTCGATAATATACCTATATAATGGAATCAATACGGTAGAATAATTAGTCTATTCCGAGGTGATGATAATTAAATTAGGATAATACAAGGGAATCCCCTCCCAACGGACCAGGAGTGTATAAATATATATATACACACACACATATATATATACCGTGTAATTAATGTCTCTATCGCGAACACTCGTCGATTCCCTGCAATTTCCATACTATGCTTTTAGTTTCGAAATATATAACTGATTTACCAGTGTTTCAAACCATTACCACGCGATGCCAATGGATATAGTCGATAACCACGCGTTCGCCTACTATCCGCCAGGCATGGATTGTTGATTACAACCAATAAAAAAAAAAATATATTAAAAAAAAAAAAAAAAATTTAAATACCTGAAGCAGCGTACAAAATATAGAAGCTCCGAAAGATCCGATAAGCGAAGCTCTAAACTCGAGATAAATTTCATATAATTCTGGTAAATTTGTGGCTCAATGAGTAAAAAATTGTGTCTCATCGGGTTTTAAATTCACCTTAATTAATTAATTATAATTTCTTCATCTTTTTTAACAATTTTTAGATTCAGAATATTTCTATTTTGAATTTGAAAATCTGACCTCAGATTCTTGATCACCGGTTCGAAAAATCTACGCGTAACAATTTTTTTTTTAGTGATATTTCGAATGTTTCTTGTTATTCAAATAATTCGAAAAGTAATGAATCGATCAAAGCGAAAATCAAATCAGTTCTAGGTTAAGAAAAACAGCGTCGATTGATACCAGAATGATCAGAATCCGGTTCCTAGTTCTCTAAATATCGTCCCGACAAAAATTCCATCACAATTAGAGTGAAAACTCAACTTTTCATTTCCGTCATTTTCGGGTTGATAACGGTAACCTATTTTTTCTCTATGAAGATTGTTATACACGGGGGTATAAAAAAACGATTCTTTTCGTGTTTAATTGGACAAGTAATCCGGGATTCGAGCCCGGTGCGAGGGTCCAATACGTGTGGAGTAAACAGGGTTGAATATCCGTCCATTCGAGTTCTGCAAAGGCTATCATCTGTCCATCGATTCCGAAATAGCCGAACTCAACCGCAGATCCTTTAAGCCCCATTAGCGACTTTGTACGTGGCTGGTATTCCGTGAACTGTGTGCCAGGTTTGATGTTTAGCCGCACAAACCCACCCACGTACCCTGCCAACGAATCTCCTATTTCGTAACGTCTAATGTGCGGTCGGCCGTGGTATCATCCACACCGAGCCAATATCGAACAGCGATTCAATTCTTGTTCGACTCAAGTGGGCCAGAAGGATTGACTTTTTTCTCCTCCTCCTCCTCCTCCTCCTCCTCCCTGTACGGGAACATCTATAACCTCGTGATAAGAGCTGACGTTCGACGTTTTGTCGATAAAAACGGAAAAGTCGGAGAGGTTTGAGGAAAACCGTAACGGGGTCAGAAATCACACATTACTTATATTTCATGGACAAATCTGCGGAGAATTATTTTGTGGTAGATTCAATTTTTGCTATCTGGTACTCGAATTGAGAATTTTGGTGATTTTTTTTTCAACCCCTAAAACTATATCAAAGTTTGATTTTGTTAAGTTAAATTAATTTATAAAAAATTTGATTGACCCCCGAAAAATCAGTTTCTTGATTTTAGTAAATATTTTATACTTGAGAATGACGTGAAAATTGTCGGTAATATTAATATAAGGAGACAATATTTACTATAATTCAAGTATTACTTGATTTTGCAATTAGTACAATATATTTGATTGATATTCTTTTTTTTATGCTCCAAAGATATGAAAATTAAGAGTCATTTTCGGTGGTAAAATTTCAAGTGGATTATAATTTTGATTTTGATACTAGTTTTTCTTAATCGTCAGAAAAAATAATGTTGAACATGTAATCAAACGTTTCATTTTCATGAAAGCTTATAGAATCTCAAAACGGTCTTTAATTCCACTAATTTCGCATTTTCTTTTTTTATTCAAATCTTCATTTCCTTTCGAAATCTCATGCAAACGGTTCCACCGCAAGATCGTCGTGGATCAGAAAGAATGAAAAAATAAATAAATAAATAAAAGAAAAATGCCGAGGGTCTAATAATAATGAGATGATTATGATACTCCGCGGTTTCGTGGCGACCCGGTTTTCAAGTTTCTTTTGGGGTGCGTTGCGTTGGTAGTTACGTACTACGTGCACACAGAGCAGAATGGCGAGTGCGATAAACCAAGCGTTATGGTAATGTATGGTAATGCTTGTAGCTCCCAGTAGCCACATTATGAAAATATTCTTAAATTTACGGCGATAACTGCGGCAGTCCTCGCAAGAAGAAGGACAAGAGAGGCAAAAGTTCGATAACAGAGATCGTTGTCAATTTTTCTTTTTTTTTCTTTTCTTTTCTTTCACCCGAACCCCCAAAGAAAATAATACAATTTTCCGAAAAGTTTTCATATCACAAGATAAGACACTGACCTTTAACGGCGTTTAGCTTGTTTCCAACCATCTGCTTCGCCACGAAAGCCGCCATCTTGAATTTAGCGTTGACTGATGTCCTGGTTCTTTAAGATTTTCCTGTAACAAAGGTAAGAGAAAGAAAATAATAATAAATTCTTAGTATCCCGAGAAAGTTAATTAAAAAATTATAATTTTAGTCAAATTATATTAATTATACAACAAAATGAAACTTGTGCAAATTAAATTTAAGTTGAAAATTAAAAAATTGATTATTTCAATGATAATAATCATCTCAATTATTCGCGGATATATTTTATCGATTTCTCTAGTTCTCCACTATACTTTGGTTCACTTCGCTAATTTTCTTTGTAGAAAATAACAATAGTAAAAAAAAAAACAAAAAAAAACTTTATGTACATAGCAAAAAATTGCGAAAATTATTTAGCGAAAAATTCGAATGAAATCTTAAAAATAAAAAATAGCTGATTATTCGAGTGAAAGGAAAAAATAAAATCTAGTCAACTAATGAAACAAAAAAAAAAAAAAAAACTGTTCAATTTCAACCATGTGGAATTCAGAATTTTTATGAATATCGATTGCACTCTTCAAAGTTGACAATCAATTGTGAAATTTACTATAGAATAACTAACTAACTAACTAACTAACTAATTATAAAATCTGATCAAATCAAATCAAAAATAGACCGTAGAATTATTATTTTTAATCCTCTGATAATCGAAAATTCAATCAATCAAACAATTTTTTTTCTAGAAGTTAAAAAAAATCAAACATCCAAAAAGGCTCGATTATTATTATTTCTTTCTCCGAATTCACTATACACTGCATAATCAATAAAGTAGCTGCTTCTTCGAATCCACCATCAGGGAAAAGGTAAACTGGGTTAAATTTACTCAAACATCGCTTCCGCGTGTCGCGATTCGCGTGTCTGCCGCTGCTGCGGACCTTTGGTGCAGTCGTACAAGAAGGAGGGTGAATATAGGTACGCGCGAGACAAACACAAACATCGCGGAGAGACGAGGAAAATAGAAACTAGAGAGAGAGAAAGAGACTCCGAAGTCAAGATCGATAGAAAGGGTAGAGAGAATGAAGAAGATGAGACGAGAGTCTGCCGCCACTACAACGGGCGTCGAGACGTCTCGGCGCCTCGCGGAAAATCGAGCCCTGTTTTCCCTCCCCTGAGCTTAATAGAACCAACCCCAAGATGTAAATGTCTCTCTGATGTATCCTATGTCTCTCTCTCTCTGCATTAAATAAACCCAGAGACTGTAGTATATATGTTATGTATTATATATAACCTATATATCTTAATATCATTCCTACAGGATTGTGGATTGCCAACGAGGCCGGGATCGTTTAACGCCCCATTTTACATCCCAGTAGGAAATCGAAGAGGATTTTTCAAAAACTGGTGAACATATTATGACGAGAAGAAGAGAAGAATAAAAGGTTATTCATGTAGCTAATTGACGGATTCGTGGTTTGGACCAGAATTTTCAATGTTTTAATATTCCAGACTTGAATTCCATGAATTTGAGAATTATCGAAAGGAATAACAAAATTTCAGACCAGAATCCGAAATCGTTTTGTATTTTATTATTGTAAATTTGAGATATTTGAAAAAACGAGAAGTTCGAAGATCGCAATATTCAGACCTGGATATCACGAACTTGAGAGATTTTTCACTAGAATTGGAGAAATTTTACAATTACACGCAAAAATTTTTGAGATTTCATAATTTTATGATCACCTGAACTCCGCACTTGAACGATAAAAATTCCGGACCTATTCAAGAGCAGGGTTCAAGGAATTTTTCTTTCCTTTTTTAGTTCCGTTCAACCGATTTCAAATACAGTAATTCGATGTAAGTGGGTAAATTAATTAGCAGGAAGTCTTGATTACTTCGTCAATATATATCTTTTACAAACATCAAACAAACCTACACCAGCTGTTAGCGATTGAGTGCCTAGAGGACTTTCGTCTGTGCAGTCTACGGGAAGAAAAATAAACCACCACAAGTATACAACAAACAGAAACAACCGATTCGGACTGACTATGAGCCAGCCTTCGAACTTATCGTCAATTATTTTGTTTCCGGCTGTCTTGAATTTTGCAAATCTGACCTCAGATTTGAGATCAGCGGTTCAAAAAACCTTCGAGTATCAATTTTCATCAGAATCAAAACATTTTTCAGTTTTTTTTTTTTTTAAGCACATCGAATGCGAAAAATTAAAATTCTGCAAAACTGACTTCAGATTCGTGATCAGCGACCCAAAAAACCATGTGGTACCAAATTTCATGCAAATCTGTTGGTCCGTTCTCAAGAAATCGTAAATTTTATCGTATTTTTTGTTAGAATTTTGTTATTCAAATATCTAAAAAATTTCTGCCCTGATAAGAGCCAAAATCTAATCGGTTCTAGGTTAAGAAAAACAGCGTCGATTGAGACCAAAATGATCAAAATCCGGTTCCTAGTTCTCTAGATATCAATGAAAAGTCAACATTTCATTTTCGGGTCGATTACAACCACCCCGTTTTTTTTTCTCCGAAAACAGAGAAACAGGGAGTTAAAAAAGACAAGGAAATTGCGTCAATTGGCAAAACTCAATGAACCAATTCCTCGTCGAATCTGAATCGTGCGATTCTGCCGAATTTCAGTTCAAATTCGCGGTCTCATACTTTGAACAGTTTCTCATCTAAGTAGAGAGAATAGAGTTACCAAGTAGGTAGATTGGGGGATGGAGGAATACCAAAGATCCATACCGCAGCCAAAGTCAAAGGTAATAGGACACCGTCTCTGTAATCTGACCGGTTTCAGAGTCTGAGACACGAATCTGTCTCACATCCATTTGACGAAATTTCATGTTTTCAAATCATCCCCTAATGGCTTGATAAGAGAGGAAAAGAGAAAATGAAAAAAAAAGCTTTTGGAACTGGGTTAAGTCACGTACCGAGAACGTCGACCCTTGAGAGAGTAATTCTGCTTGGAAATCAATGGCAAACACTCAAATTGTATGAAAGAGTAATTTATTACTTCTTTGAAGCAATGCAAATGCTCGACTGATTATACCGAAGAAATTTGAGGTATACGTCAATCGAGACTTTAGATCAGTAATTTTAGAAGAAGAGAAGAGTGAAGACAGTCTCAGAGAGGCTTAAGCTCCCTCAGGAAGGAGAAAAATATATTAATCAGTCCTTTTTTCACCACAGCATGTCTTAAAATGACGTGGAAAGTCTTCTCTTTTCCTTTTATGGTCCAAATAATACAAATAATGGTCAAGTCATTACGCTTTTTACCCTTTCGTGGTCAAAATCGTGTGGTAATTCCTTGTCAGACTTTTTCATACCCGAAACTATGCTGGTCGATCCTTTTTTTCAACTTTTAGAGCCAAAAAATGAAATGGTCGAAGAATCATCCACCATTGTATGGCTAAAAACGACAGAATCAGTCCTTTATGGCTGAAAAATGATATTTCCCGTCATTCTCAAACCTTATTATCGTCATAATCGACGTGGTCAGTCTGCCATTTGCCTTTCTATCGTGCAAATGATAATGATTAGGCCCATTACTGACCATTTTACAGCAAGAAATGTCATGGTCAGTCCTTTTCGTGACCTTTCCATGACCCGAATGGGTTGAATCATTCCTTATCCGTTCTTCAATACTCGATAGTATGAAGATCACGTTTGACCCAAAATTTTCCGGGTTTGAACTCTGTCTGTGTATTTTTCCAAGCTTTACCGAACGATTTTTCTTTGATCAGCGATTCTCATGGTGTTGTTGTTGTTTTTTTTTCTTTTGAGACAGAGGGAAAAGGGAAACTCCGCTTCTTTTCTTCTCTTTGTAGTACATATACTAGTTGTAGTAGTAGCAATGAAAAGGGAGGAAATGGAAACGAAGAGGGTAAAACAAAAGAACAAAACACAAAAAAAAAACCGGAAAATAAAAATAGGGTGGCTAGCGAGTGTAGTAAAAGCGAGGAGAATGAGATAGAGGGGGGTGTGCGGGGGTAAAACACGTCATTAGAATGTTGAAGGAGGTAGACAATTAACCCCCGACGTCCTGCAAATGGGAATCCTGATGAACGTCTCTCCTTAACACCTTCTTTCGAGGGCTTAGCTTAGTATAGCCCTCTCTGCCAACCCTCAAGAGAGAAACCTCCTTTATTCTATTTAATTAGAACCTCCAGGATTAAGGCTTTGCCTAGCTCCAGATCTTTATTGCTCGGATTTTATTACCGGTATTCCGCGCGGTTAGTTACACTCTACCAATTTTTACTCCCATTGCAGACTGACGATTAAAATTCAATTCAAAAGTGTCCTTATCAACAAAATTATCGAAAAAGAAATGAATTTCTTTTTTTTTTTAAGGAAAACTATCTAAAGTGATGAATAGAAGGGAGAAAATTTCCCCGAGGCTAAATGGGGTTGGATAGTGTAATAAATAAAAAAGAAAAAAAAGGTGGTTGAATCTTAACTGTCATCTAATCCAACTATAAACGTTTATAAAGCTGCGATAAAAAATATTTTCCATTGTAGAGGAGAAAAACGGTAGATACATATAGGAGATTCGAGGAAAAACCCCGGGGTTATTTTTTACACCGTGTTCTTTTTTTTATGCTGTGTATTATTGTGGATATAATATACACTCGAGGCTTAAAAAAAAAAAAAAAATGGTGGAGTCTGATAAAGCGAGTAGGTATACACAAAAAATGAAAAAAATAAACTTTCCCTCTTTGATTTTTTTTAAAAAGAATTTTAGACCGTGAATTTTCCCGCGTCTTTTCCCTCTGAAATAAAAATGATCGTTCGTCTTATGATCGGGTGAAAATTGTATCAGATTCTATCAAGTTTGACCGAGTTTATCGAATTTTTGCGTTTTATCAATTTTTATTCAAGATGATCTGATTTTACAGAATCATTAGAACCACAGAAATTGAAAAATGCATAATTTTTTGTACAATTTCATAAACGCATATGAAAATTTGTATTACATTTAATTCGACGTGGGCAAAAATTGATAAATAATAGAAAAACTATTTTTATTCGGATCAGGTATTCAAATTGAATATTAAATAAAAATCGTTGAAAATTATTGAAGAAAATCAAGACCCTCCTCTTCAATCTCCAAAAAATTTCATTCCATTTCATTTCATATCCCAATATTTAATATTGATGTATTGATGAATCAGCGATCGAATAAATGGACGAAAAAAGATTTCCCAGAAGTAGCAGCACGAAAAACAAAAAAGAAAGAAAGGTCGGACGATAAAAACAGTAATTTATTACACCCTACGTAGCTAGAGTCAAGTTTGATTTAAACAAAAAACAAGACAACAAAAAAATTCTCGTATTTGGTCCCTGCATGGGATAAAACTCGAGTTATATTTGATTATTCAGTCGAGGATCGATCGGTACGTGGGAAAAAGAAGAAGAATAAAGAATAAAGAATGAAGAAAAAAAGAAAACTGGGTCATCCAGTACCTTTGCCCTTTGAATCGTGAACCCCAAACCTTTCTGTAACCTCGATAAATAAATCCAGAACGATGAAATACTCTGTAAATTTATTTCTTTCCTTTATTACTTTTGACATACCCTACTTCTTTTTCTTTGCCTCTTTTTTTTTATATAGAACCGTAACAAACCGTGTAGGAAGAGACAAAATCAATTTTATCGTCAAATATTTGAATTCAAATACGATATGATATTGATATTGATATTCATGTAACAATTCTGCTGCAGAATTGGCTTGTATTACTGCTAGAGGTGATGGAATTTTTATGCACCTAGGAGCAGTGTAGCAATCGTGAAGAAAGTGCAGGAGAAAAAAAAAAGAAAGGGAGGAAAAAAAAACCCGAGGATAGTAGGATTTTTCTCTGCCTCGGTATCATTTTCTCGGCAATCAATTTCCATGTAGCTAAGGGTTGGGAGGGATAAAATTTCATCCAATTTACAGTCTGAGAGATACAAGATAAATGTATGTAGTAGGAGGTATGGGTACGAGCTGATTTTTTTTTTTTTTTTTATTTATTCGGAATCTGAAACAGCCAGCAGAAGAGAAGATATCTTCACCATAAGTTCTTCATTTCACGCATAAACGAAGATATTTTATGATACATTTCCAATATTCCATTCTGTTTCAATTCATATTTATTGTATCGTACCAATTTATTTTTCATCACCATTCGCAGTGTCAGGATCATATATCTGAATATTCAAAATTAATAAAATGAAGAGATAAAAAAAGAATGATCTCTCTTTTTATATTTCACAGACTTTAAAACCACGAGACGAAGAAGAAGAAGAACAAAAAAATTAAGAAGAGAAAGAAAAATACGGCAAATGATTCTTTACATATAGAAAAGTGCGAGTGGGAAAAAAAAAATGCGAGAAACATGAGGTACCTATTTTTCCTTTTTCTTCTTCTTTATATCTGGTAGGTAGGTACATAGTGTCATTTTTTTTTTTTTTTTGTGACTCTTTTTCTTTTTCGCAGCACTGAAAATAAGAGCTGACTTTGTTCTCCACAATACCATCCCTTTGTCTATCTTCCTTCTTTTCTTTCTTTCTTTCTTTCTTTCTTTACCGAGGATATAGACACAGACGTTTCTGCATACCATCGAGAGGACTGAAAAATACCCCTGGGATAACTAACTTCGACTGTGTCAGAGGATTCTAAATTACGATTGAAACTCATTTCAATTGAATTAATCAAGTCTAAGATCGAGATTTGAAGACTTGAGAACGGCTTCAATTTGAGAAAACCATTTTTCAGAGACGAAAGCTCAGATAAAAAAAGCATGCTATCAAAGCTTGTATTATAACGATACAAAAATAGTGTATAAATTTCAAATTGATCGGATAAACGGTTACGGAGATCCTAATCATGGTCACCCTTCGCAAGCTCTGCTTCCATGGCGTCGGGTGACCACAATTTTCAAGATAAATTGGAATTTTTTCTTTTGAATTGGAGCTAAATTTGTGTGCTTTGGAACCCTGAGTACAGATTCGGATTTCTTTCATTATTCGCACGGTTATCATATTTCAGAGGCAAATTATGTACTTAAATGCAACGTTTTGTTCATTTTTAGAAACGTTTTTGACTATTTCTCATAAATAAAAGCTCAGATCCGAAAATCGTGCTATCAAAGCTTGTATAATATCGTCATAAAAATAGTGTATAAATTTCCAATCGATCGAATTAACGGTTACGGATTTCCTAATCATGGTCACCGTTTTTTCGCAGGCTCAAACTTCCGTGGCGTCTGGAAGTCACAATTTTGAAGATAAATCTTTTTCGCAAAATAAAGCTTGAATCGCGCACTTCAGATCCCTATTTCTCGATTCGATTTTGTTTCACTCTCAACAAAGTTATTAGACACTTTGAATAGCGTCTAAGTTCGAAGAAACACAAGATAGTTCCAAGATCCCTAGCTTCGATTCAATTCTACTCGAAAATTCGTGATAATTAATTAGATTGTTCGATCGATATAAACTCCCGTTTGTCGAAGACGTGATTAGATTCTGTCTCATATAACCGGTTCGTTACCGTGTTTGTCCAACTTTGAATGCTGCTGATCACTTCGCGGGGTCTCATGACTTCGAACTCGATTTAAAGACGATTTCAATTCCACGCTTCAAAGTCTTGGCGATGGATTATAATCAAATCTACGATGAATACGGACCCTCAAAAAGCTCTTCGTCGTTGTTAAACGACGCGGTCCGAGTAACGGAGTTGAAAAAAAAAAAAAAAAACACCGTCCTTTTCCTTCGAATCGCAATTTTTGATTCGTTTTCACATCGCAAAAAGAAGATTAAGCCTCTTAATCCCGTTTTCACCCGATTATTATGCTCCTGAAACTCGATTTTAAAACCTGCAGAATCAAGAGTTTTAAATTTCAACCATTATAAAGTGTAAAAAAACGAAAAAGAATCCGTTTTAACGATACAAAATTAGAGGAACGAGCCTGATGATTATAAGGGATGAAAAAAAAACGATACGTTCGTAGCAAATCAGAGGGCTGGTAATTGCCCTCGAGGGAGATTTACGTGCAGGGAGTACGATATTTCATCCCTCGATACAGTCTGCATGGTCCAGACGAACCCTGCAGGGTTTTGATATATTTTTTTTATTAGCAACGTTGAATAAGCCCCGGCTAAAGACGAGCCCGAGCCCTGCCCTGATTTGTTCAATTAGGACCAGACCGGAAGTGGGTGGAAGCTGTGGGGTGAAAGCCTCGTAATAATTAGAAGGTAGCCAATTCCTCAAGATTTCTCTCTGACTAAGTTCTCTGACCCTCGACTTTCCTCGACTTTAACACTGACTTTAAACCTTTCGTCGTTAGCCAGGCGAGAAGAGCTTCTGTGATGCGGTACAGGTGTTCGGATTTGGGAAAATTCCCACCCCCTCCCCCGGGTCCCTCAAGGTACACACAAACGAAATCCAGGGAAATCAGATTATCGAAACTTGGAAGGGTTGATTATGGCTCTCGACCCTCAGAGTCAAAGCCGATTCTGAATCTTGTTACACGGCTACGAGACAGTCGAGGTAACCTTGTTCACTAGTCTCTAGGTTTGTTTGGTGATACAGATTTGAAGCGAAGGGGGCGAAACCATCGGAACCACAACTTCAAGTGTGATTCTCTTCAAACTCGGAAAAAATGGTTCAGAAATGTTCAAAGAAATACAAAACTGGCGGTGATATACTTCTCTTTTTCTTTGTCAATCCCGTAACTTTTCCTGCAGTTCATTTTTTTCAATACTCTGACATTCTAATCTTTTTTTCTGATCGTTTTTTCAATTCCCTGACTTTTTCAGACCATTTTTTAAAACGACCCTGACTTATCTCGATCATTTCTTTCTAATACCCTGACTTTTTCTATGTTTTTCCTGACCATTTATTCAATTCCCTGACTATTCTTGACCATACATTTTCAATTCCTTGACTTTTTCCAGACTTTTCGTGGCCATTTTTTGTCTTCAAATTATTAGACAGTCCATGAGTTGATGCATCACTTTTTAAGGTGATAACAGAGGAATTCGAGCACCTTAGGGCTTAGGTAAATAGGCAAAGCGTTCAGCGGGACGTGGGAAGTCGATGAAAACGAA
This sequence comes from Euura lappo, assembly GCA_018257835.1. Classification (NCBI taxonomy): domain Eukaryota; kingdom Metazoa; phylum Arthropoda; class Insecta; order Hymenoptera; family Tenthredinidae; genus Euura; species Euura lappo. Next base: position 386,788 of record JAEUYN010000500.1, on the reverse strand, counting down.
CTCAAGTGAAATACCACAGAACAGAATAACACCACCTCGGGGTTAGAAGTGCTCGACACCTTTGCCCACATTGTATAAAAAGCCCGAAGTGTACGTATGTATGTACATACTGACATACATCGCACGTCATGTATCGCCGGAGGTAATGATGTTGTCTGTGTAAACACGAAACGCGTACCTCAGCAGCTAGTTTAAGAGATAGAGACGCGTGTTTGTTCCGGGGTCTCCGATCCTCCCGATATTCGATCCTCGAGGTTCAACTGGTTTCTTTTATTCATTGTATTTGTAGTTTTATTTCCTCAAATTTGATACATTGAAATTTTACTCTCTGCAGAAAACAAGACAGAACTTAGACATGTTCTTTGTTCAAATTTACCCCAAAGAGCCCAAATTCTCGTTATTTACTCAAGAAACTTGGGACTCTAACTCGCTAATTGACAGCATCTCAAAGGTCACGACTCTCCAATAAATTATACAAGATTAGGCATGAAAGACGGACTCTGTCTCATGTCATTGCGATTAATTCGATTCTTCTAATTTCGCATTATCGTCAGACAGTCTCGACGAGTGTTTATCAATTATTCAAACCGATAATCAACCCAAAGTCTCTCCTAATTCTAGAATGTCTAATTAAATCGCGTGACTGAAGCCCATCGATCAAAGAAACTTTGAGAACTATTGCTCTGACATGTTCATCAATTTTTTTTCCAGTGCTTTTTTGCACCCTGAGCATTCACACCAAATTTCAAATTCAAGTATTAAAAATTGTACGAGTTATTAATTTTTAACGATTTTTTTTAACACTCCTACCTCAAATTTGGAGTCCGGACTCAGTTTTTTTTTTGTCTTTTCTTCACATCTTGCCCTCAAATATTTATTTCTCCGAGTATATATTCGAGGAAAATTTTGTCCACACATCAATTTCGTATGTTGGAGTAAATTGACGTACACTACGACTTCCCTCACGGCTAAAACGGGTAGAGTTGTCAAAAATACAGGTAGAAAAGACGTGAGTGAATAAAATATGGACGTAGAATTCCCTCCGTGCTCATTTTCCATTCTTGTTTTTTTTTTTTTCTTTCCTACGAGTTGGTCCCAGAGGTGAAACAGTGACGTTGAAGGGGTGGCTTCGGAGTGAAAAGTGGTGTTTTTTAATCTGTCTGAGAAAAGAAGAACACCAAAATCGTCTTCCTCGAGGATTCTTTGTTCGGAGTGAATTCAGTGTGTCTTTATAAGAACGCGAATGTGACACGAGGACCGAGGGACCTCTTCTTCTACTTAACCCATGTATATTACTCGAAGTTAAATAATTCAAGAGAAGCTATAAGGTAATCGTGAGAGCAAAAAAAAAAAAAAAAAAAAATGAATACTAAATAATAAGAAGCCACGAGGCTGCAAGGGCTAATAGAGACGGAGGTCGACACGGCTCTAATAATAGCTAGATCAATACCTTGTGCTTAAGAGAACACTCGACCTTACCTACGCTATTCGACACGACACGTGGCTCCCCGATCACACGAGACAGATAAAACCAGCTCTCAAATTTGTTCCTTTCTTGTTGGCATTTCGAATCAGAAAGTGCAATATTTGAGCTTCATTATGAGAAAAAGAATCGAAATTTACATCAAACTTGACTTGATCGTCATTTTTCGAGACGTTTTTGAGTGTTTTTCGAAAAGTAAAGGTCAGATTAAAAAATTATGCTATCAAAGCTTGTATAATAACGATACAAAAATAGTGTATAAATTTCAAATCGATCGGATCAATGGTCACGGAGATCCTAATCATGGTCACCCTTCGCAAGCTCTGATTCCATGGCGTCTGGTGACCGCAATTTTCAAGATAAATTGAATTTTTTTCTTTCCAATCGGAGCTCAATTCGTGTGCTTCTGAACCCTGTGTACCGATTCGAAATTCTTCCATTCTTCACATGGTTATCACATTTTAGAGGCAAATTATGTACTTAAATACAACGTTTTGTTCATTTTTAGAAACGTTTTTGACTACTTTCTCAAAAACAAAGAGTCAGATCAGAAAATCCTGCTATAAAAGATTGTATAATAACGATATAAATATAGTGTATAAATTTCAAATCGATAGGATCAACGGTTACGGATTTCCTAATCATGGTCACCGTTTATATCGGTGCTCTTCGCAAGCTCAACTCCCACAGCGTCCAAAGGCTACAGCTTTGAAGATAAATTGGACCACTTCGTTACAAAATGATGCTCGAAACGTGTACTTTTGAATCCCATCAACTCGGCTACCCTATCAATTCAGAATATCATTTACTGTAGATGAATTCGACGATATATGATATCGTAACGGACTAACGTATGCAGACGTGGAATTAGATGAGGGGGAATTAGGATGAAAATTATGGAAATAAGCAAAAGAAAATTAGCAAAGGTTCAGACTCTGGTATTAAAGGGGTTTCACCGATGGTTATCGCTTGTGCATTGAACCCCCTAATAAGCAGAAATTTCCCTGTTCTCGCCCGACTATTATCGCACACGGACCAAGGTACAAAGCCTGTTACAGAGGAAAACAAGACGCGTGGAATTTTCGTGGGGGATTTTGAAAATTAGTTACGTCCCAGTGAGCTTTCATCTCTCTAACGAAACGGAACGCGGAGGCATCCCTACAATAAGGGTTGTTATCGCAAGCGGCGCTTTAAATTCTCCGTATCCAGTCAGATTCAAGCGAGTTCAAAACAAAAATATATGGAAGTTGAATAAATTATCAGCAGGAAAGTAAATTAGGGAGAGAAAGAGAAATCCAATCGTAAAATCTTCATTTACAGAGCGTATCGCTCTTCAAATTGGACAGAAATTTAAACCACGCGGGTGATTACTACAAACGAATAAACTCAGGTAATTGGCTGAGATACTCTTTTTATTTTAGTAGAATTTAATATCAGATTTGGATCAGACAAAGCTGAGATTTTTATTACAAGTTTATTTATGTATTACAGTGCTCGAGGCACAAGACCTTTTTTTGTTGTTGTTATATCGAGATAACGTGAAGAATGTACAACACATTTTTTGTTATCATGATCCTAGTTTGTTTTTTTTCTACTGAATAAATTCCAGAATAATTCATGAATAAGCAAATAAATGAGTGAATAATTGTAATTTAATTGTTTGAATTGATGAATAGATAAAAAAAAACATTTTATCCTCAATTTTCAATTTTCATCTACATTTATACGACGAATGTGTTTGTTGAGAAAAATAGAATTAATTCAATAAAACTGGGTCAAATAAAATAATTGATAATGACTCACCCAATTCCCTTGATTTTTGTGGAATCGTTTTGGAAACAGTTGAAGAATAGCTACGAACAGATTTTAAGTATCTCGGTCTCTTACCTGAAACAGAAACACGGAAAATACTATAAAAATTGGATCAGAGATTGACAAATTTATTTTCAAAATTATTTAAATTAAATTAAATTTTTTTAATATATATTTTCTTTTCTTTTAATTTTATTTAAAATGTTTATTTAAAAAATACAAACGAATTAATTCAATCCATTTGGGTAAAAAAGAAGGGAGATAATTATTTTATTGTTCAAGAAATTTGTAACTTTGGAATATTTCTATGTTTATTAAAATCGTGTGTATTTTGTTTTTCTTTCTTATTCTACGATTTTAATAACGAATAAAAATAAATGAACAAATAAATCCGTTGAACTTTCTAATAACAATAAGAAAAAATAAGCATCGAATATTCAGAATCCTTAAAGAGCATAAATATATATAAATTAATAGGGGAGAAAATAGTAAAGGAAAAGAATAAAACAAACGCGAAATTTCGTAAACTGGAAGCTCAGATAATATGTAGGAAGCTGTTGAGCCTCGAACTTCCGATTTTGAGGTTAAATAAGACATTCGAACCTCTAATTCAGTAAAAATGCAAGACATAAAAAATCTGAAACAGTCTATTGTTCGAAACACCCAACTACACCCACACACCAAATTTCAGTCGAAAATATTGAAAACTGTGGAAGTTGTGGAGCCTCAAACTTTCGATTTTGAGGTTAAATAAGACATTCGAGCCTCTAATTCGGTAAAAATCCAAAGTGTCTAAATATGACCGCCAGAGAGCGAAATTACCTTGTATTTGTTTTTTGTTTTCTGTTTACCTGGTATCAAAATTCCCGTGTGTACATCGTGTTGACTACATCGCGCTTCACTCGCTAACATTATCTAGTATCTACTCGATTCGGACCGTTACTCACTCGAATTCGTATTCGGAACGCATAAAAACATCAACACTGGACCGAACCCCGTCGGTATCCACCTGCGCCTTTACTGCAGTCGCTGTGTGGCAACGGTTTTCGACAAATGACTCGCGGTAGTTCAGCACTCGACTCGACTCGACACTAACCGCGTCGCGAGACGAGCCTCAAGATGGCGGCGGCTAAACAACTGACAAATGACGATCGGCGCTCACAGCGTATTTGGGTATTCGTTCAGTTTGTTTACTTACTTCATCAACACACGGGAAGAAATCTGTAATTTTACTCGTTTATCTTGACTTCGATCTTCGATTTCCCGATATAAACAAACTCACGCGGTTGGTAAACGGTTCCGATGACAAATGACGATCGACGAAAATTACGGTGTTGAGACAGTCGACTGTCGTTAATAATTGATACTCGAATCGTTTTTAGGACACGAAATAAATCTAAAATAGAATTTAAATCATCTGAAATTGTTCGTTGAATAATAAACGAATAATTATGGGCACTAAATACGATAAATAATACAGTTCCGCGATGTTTCGTAACTCGTCACCCCGCGGCGCCATCTTGCGACTGTCGACTGTCGATCGTCATTTATTAGAATTTAGAAAACCGTCTCTCATTCCCGCCGAGCGACAGTCGGCTGTTTGGACGCCGCCATCTTGAATCAAGCTCGCTGCTCCAGTGCTCCCCCGACCCCCAGTTATGCCTGTTGCCTCGTGTCTAGTGGCAAGGCTTCGGTGCCGCGGTGCCTGTTTTCTCGCTATTCGCGTGCGTGACGAAAACAATACACATCAAGCAAGCAGCCTGGCAGTGAAAAAGCACGAAAAATCGCGCGTCCTGTGAAGAGACTGTCGAGGACACCGAGGTCTTCACGTCTCTAGTGCCGCCGCCGCCGCGAGTGTCGACTGTCGATTGTCAACAACCGTTTCTGCCGTGGCTCATGGCTGTGCCCTGTGGCTCGCGATCTTCTTCCGTTTTTGTCTATGTCGTCGCGTTTCAATATTCGAGCGAGTGATTAAATTTAAATAATAATCGTGTCGTGTGTAATATGAGTGAGTTCGGTCGGGATTACTTGACGCATTTCGAGGCGGTATTCAAACAGCTCGATGCGGAGGAACAGAAACAGGTGAGTGTCGTTAGTCTCTGGTCCCTTTCGTCCCCATCTTTGTTTTGTGCCAAGTGCAGCAGCAGCAGGCTTTTATTAAAGCTGAGATGAGAGGGTTACGCGGGTTTATCGTGTACTGAATACTGATTTCACTTTATTCAATAAAATATGATTAAATTTATACGAGTAGAATCAGATAAAATGAGTAAAAGAAGGACTCCGTGTCAGTGCCTACCTCGTTGTTTACGTCGTGAGGGCCGCCTATACAGCCCGTAAGCCGGCTCGTCCGAATGTTTATATGTATGACACGTGACACTTTTGATCTACGATGTTTAAAATGCTTTGTACTGTTTATTTATTTATTTAGGGACCTGTTTTTTTATATATAAATTCAAAGGCGGTCAATATTATTCCAAGAAAATAACAATTATTGTAAATAAACGTTTAAATTCTCGTGAAAATTTCTGCACAAATGAACAATATTTATTCTGTTCTGTTTATTATTCGAATAGTGCAGTAATTTATCAAAAACATCGACAAAACTCGCGGGGTTTCTGGGAACTGATTGATTTTCTTTTATTTTATAATTTCTCTAAACTGTATTTATGTGTGATCTCGTTTGTTTTCTTCAAATACTCAACTCTTTTTTTTTAATTATTATCTTCTTTCTAATCACACTAAGAAGAATGAAATGAAAGCATAAAAGTGCAACATGAGGTGTTTAATCTTTTGAATCGTAATCATTGATGGTCGATAATAAAATAATGCTATTACGGTTAATAAAAATTCTGATAAATGTGCGTTTCGGAATAACGATTTCATTCTCTATCATCCCTTTAAAGTCCAGCTGAGTGAGTGTGTATAAAATAGAGTTGATTCTGTTAATTTTGTGCGAAACGAGTCGTGAAACTGCAGTCGTAAAGGAAGAGAAGGAAGGAAGCTTGTAAAATGTTAATTGGCGTAATTCTCAGGGTCGAGACCATTGATCGTATAAATTCTCCCGGTCTTTAACTATTTAGATATACACTCCTGCAGCCTGCCTCATACAGACTGACTGACTACAGGCTACGGAGTCGATTCTGCTCAGTAAATGCAGAGGAAATTTCAAATTGTAATAAAATATGCAGAAACAAGTAATTTTTACAGACTTTTCTGTTCGGCGAGGTGAAGAAACTTTTTCAAAAGAAACGAAAAGAAGGTTTTGTCGTAGGTGAAGGTAATTAGGAGGATGTTAGTAAAAGTATGGAGATGTGAAATGTAAAATATTTATAATATTTATAATAATAATAATTGATAAACGGATAGGTATAAATTGTGTATTCTGCAAATGCAGTGCAGTAGTAGCGTTAAGCTAATAAAGTCTATAATCAATCTCTCCCGCCCCTCGCATAATCTCTCTAATACACTACCTGTTTATCCAACATTGCCATGCATAATAATAAAACCTATCTATCTATCTCTACCCCTCGCATAATCTATCTATATCTATCTATCTCTCTGTCTTTTTCTCTCCCAGAAACAGAGTTACTTCATAAAATTACTAACGGAACAATTAAACGGTTGTAAAATGGAACGGTTGATTATACCTCTGAGAACGGCTTGTTTCTCCCGCGTAAAACACACTCTATTCACTTTACATTTCTACACTTAACACTCTGTTCTATATTCTATTTACAAAGGGACACGGAATATCATTCTCTTCTTCTTTTCCATTTCATTTCATTTCATTTCATTTCATTTCATTTTACTTCGATTCCAACTCTAATTCTATTATCAATTTTACGTATTTCTCATAGAGAAGAAAAAATGAAAGCTGATGATGGAAATCGCATTAAAATTCATGTAAACATTTTACCACGGCTCCAATTCGCTTCCAAGCGACTCAAAAGTCGCAGTGAAATCGTTTGATGACGTCACCCAGAATAATTGTAAAATAGGCTAATGTCACTTTAAACTTAAAAAAATCGTTCAAAGTTGTTCAAAATCGCTAAAAAAGACTGAAATTGAAAATAATTTCACTGTGTCTTCAACCGATTCAAAATCGCAGTGAAATCGTTTGAAATCTGTCGAAAAATAAATTTCCCGTGGTATTTTTGCCTCCTCACATTTTTCACTTTAATATAAGGTCTATATACTGTTTTATATAAAACTGCATCGATCAGCGTTGACCCTCCTCCTCCTCCTCCTGCTCGTGTGTATCATTATACATATATACATATATACATATAGTCTTACTTATGCTTCTGGGAGTAAATCCGAACGTCAGAGAGAGAAGCGGTCTCGAGTCATTACAGATAGTAGAACGTGACGAAGAAGTGGCTTGTGGGTAAGAATACATTCATCACGAGGTATTATACGGGAGACAAAGACGAATAGTTGGTCTGGCCGCTCGGGGGCAGTCGGCAGAACCAGAACCAGAACCAGAACCAGGATACAGAGACTCGCGAGGATTCGCGAGACTAAACAACAAACTCCGGAGTTATCATACCTCGTCTCACTTATTCATCCCTTCCATCTTTTTCCATTTATTATATATATATTATATCCACCGAATTCAATAAAACGACGCATCTGGTAGCGAGTCACTTTTCTCTCACTGTTTTAACACTTGTTTAAATCGAAGTCACTTTTTCCAAGATTCGATCACTCAAAGTCACTTTTCTGGTCACGATTTAGTGTCAAATTATTCTTGTATTCTACCCCAATCGGAATGATTTTTTCCCAGTCACTTTTTCGAGTGGAAAAATCACTTTTCTCAATTATTTTGGGAGCTCTTATTAGCAGGAACGGTGAAAGAACCGTGTCAAGTGACTGACTACCACCACGAACCCGTATAGAGTTATAATCCGGAAGAATTATGGCTTTTTGTTTCACTCAAGGGATTATAGAGATTAATATCACAATTTCTCTCTCTACTTTCTACCCTTCAATTAACTCAAGGGATAAATTTATCACGATTATTATAGTAGTCTCGAATTCTGTGTGAAAAGAGGACAAAAATTATACCGACGAGTTTTAACATTCTCCCATTTTTTTAGTTTAGTTTAGAAATTTATTGAAGATTGAAGATTAGAAAATTCTGATTAGATTAGAATTCTTGCGGAATATATAATATATAAACCGTGCATATATTATAATTATATAGTCTCATATTGACGGATATTTCAAAGTCGCCACCATGTGGGAGAAAACTTCTCTTCTCCTTCGGTCTTCCCGGATGTGCGGAGATCCACCTTTTTGCCGAGTTTCGAGGGCGAGGACAGCGGGGATGGTATGTCAACTGATAACGGTCGAGCGACTGCTCGTTCAATCGAGTAATCAAATTCACCGTCGGACTTTATCGAGCGGTGAAGATGGCCGCGAACTCAAAGTACCCGTTTCTTTTTTTTCGCCTACCCAACAAGGATACAAATTTTCTGGATCTCGACGCCGCGCGAGTCTAGAGTTTGAATTTGAATTTCATTCTCTAAATGAGGAATTTCATTCTCTTCTACGATTTTTCAGTCTCTCAGAATTAATTAAAGAGGGGAAACAGAAGAAGAAAAAAATGAGGATATCGTTCGACCTACTCAGACCGGCGTTAAATTATAGTCACGTTCCTAGACATAAAGAGAATGAAAGGAGAAGGGCTGGAATAGAAAAAAAAAAGGGTTCATATACGGTAGGTGTTAGAGTCTCACTTCACTCACGCACGTGACAACTATGTGTGTGGGAAAGCGAGACCGAGAGGAGTAGGTAGATGTGTCAGGAAACGTAGAAAGGAGAGAAAAGAAAAAAGAAATAGAGAAAAAAAAAGGGAAGAAGAAACGACAATTTCCAGAACCTAAGTATGTACGGTTTATATAAGGATACGGAAAAACCTTGTCAAATATTTACCACTTTCTGCTATGTGTTACATACCTAAACCCTCAATTCTTATGGAGATGAGAAATTTATCCTATATATTATCTTGAAATTTTTTTCTATCGACGACCTAGAAAAACTGGAACGAGCTTTTTTAAGAATCTTTATAGACTACATCATGTATTCAATATTTTGTGAATCTCAAAAGTATTTATTACAGTCTCTGAAATCATTGAAATAAAAAAAAAAAGGAGAAATGAAATCATGGAAAAATAATCAATTCAATTAATTGAATTCTGTGAATGTTTCAAAATCATCTGAAGTCAGCAACATAATTTGAAGTCTATAATAAAATTTGAGACATTTTTTCAATCCTTTAAAAATATTCGAAATCCGAGAAATTTTTCATGAAATAATCCTGTATTAGAACTTGAAGAATAGACATTTGCGAATCTTATTAAAAAAAAAAAAAACTCCAAAATATTCTAAAATACATAATTCAGGTGTTACTTTGAAATATCTTTGAAAAACAGGTTGAAATTAGCGATTGATTAACCCCATCCTTGAATCAATCAGAGTCATTAAAAGTACAGGCAAAATCGTTGCGCAGATTCAGGCTTCTTCGATAATAACTTTTTCTTTTCGTTTTCAATTACTTGATTCGAGGAGTTTATTTAATTGATTCGATTAATTAAATACAAAGAAGTACAGATCCTGGTACTATACATGACTTAGTAGCTGTACATAATATATGTACATACATATATATACCAAAGTCTGAGAAACTCTGCAGTTCTGAGTTTTGAAGAGGCTAGGAGGAGGCCAGGGTGCAGCTACTTCTAGGTAGAACTATTCCAATTATCAGACTCCGCAGTCGAGAAGTCGTAGGAAGTATGATTGCATTATCGTCGAGTATTTACCGAGTGGCCAGAAGCATAGCCACGCTGAAATAGTTTAGGGCTGATAAATAACTAATTAAATATTAAACTTTTTCAACATTTAATTTCACTTCATCCCACCAGAGATTTGAATGTACAGATTTTGGGGGAGATGGAAATGAAGAAGGAAAACGATGCCAGAAACAGGCGTTTAATTTACTTTTAAAAGCCTGGGAGTTCTTCTTTTCTTTTCTTTTCTTTTTTTTTTTTTGCACCCTTGAAATCACGTTTTAAACTCGAGGTATTTTTCAACATCCTCGAAGACGTTTAACTGGAAAAGATAAACGAGACGGGGGTGAAATTCTTAGGTGGGTTCTAATACCCGCAATAAAATCTGTTTCTGCCATCTCAATTCCGGCACAAGAAGCAAGGAAATAAGTTAAAAAGACATTAGCACGATGCTGCTTTTTATACGTTTATAAAAACGTTTTTGCAAAACCCCTCGAAACGAATTTAGATTTTATCACAGATAAAGAGGAAATAATAATCGAAGAAAAAGGGACGAGGGTTATATTTTTTTTTCTTCTTTCTTTCTGAAAACATTTTTGGTTCCTTAGGTGTAGAATATTATAAATTCACGATTAACAATGAAAATTCTAATATCGAGGGGTGAATTTTTATCGTTGGTCAATTCTTAGTTAAATTCGAAATTATAACGACGTTGGGTTTAAATTTCAGCTTACAATTAATTGTGATTAGTCTCTTTTTAAGAAATACCCAAAATGATGGTTTAATGAGGGATCTTTCGGTGTGAAACTCGAAGCTTTTCATTCGATCCAATTAGATCCTGGCTGAAAGCCTGAAAGATAAGCTTCACGAAAATGCTGCTAATTTTGAATTTGGTCAAAGTACAAGAATAATTGATCACAAATATACGCTGATTTTTTTCTGGATTATCTTTTGCACACTGAACTTGGACAACAAATTTCATGAAAAAATATTCAAAATTATTCGAGTTATGAATTTTCGTAGTTTTTATTGTAAAGTAGAATAATTTTGACAATTCTGAATTCTGAAACGATTCCGATTAATAAGATCGTCTCAGATTTTCGAAATCTTTACTTTTTACTGAATTATAGAAGAATCGATGAATCTTGAACGCTGAAAAAATCAAAAATTCAAAATCTATACAATATTTTCTTCTGAAATCTTCAGATTTTTTATTTTGTGTCCAAGTGTGTCTCAAAAAAATGACCAAAAAATAAAAAATTAATCACTAATTGGGTCGAGTAAAAATATTCGGGTTTCACACTGAAAAAAAAAAAAAATGTTTTTTCGCGCAAAATTTTCCCTGCAGTGATTTTAAAATATAATTAAAACCCAATCTCCGCCGCTGCTCGACTTTTGTTTGTTGTTCGAGGGTGAGATTAGAGTCAGAAATTTCGTACGGTTTGGAGAAGCGGTGTTTAATAATTTGAACATTATTATTCTCGAAGGGGGTTTGAAAATTCTGATATAAATTCCCCCCCTCAAACACGTTCCGAGTGTGTTTTCTGTTATTCTTGTGTCATGTTTGCCTTCACCCTCCACGTCGACGAAATAAAGCCCTCCACATTTCTGCGCGTGTCTTTTCGAAACGACGCCCCCTTTTTTTTATATTATATATTTTATTATATTATATGTTACGTGAAATAAAAATGGGATTGAATGAAAAGCCTCGGTCTCGTTAAAAGGACCTTTTGAATAAACCAACCATCGACGCATTGCGGATCTGACGTTGAAGACGTCGAACTATAACCTTCGGCACACGTAGGGGTTGTAACCTATTTTCTACACCACGACACGTAACTCGTAAGCTTTTCCGCTTTAACGTCATTCTGATCGTTATTCAATGTCTCATCTTCTTCGTCTTCTTGTTTCTTCAATCACACAAAAGAAAGATTTAAAAAAAAACGAAGAAGACAAAATATCTCGATGACACGTCTTTTATTTTCTCTCTGAAAATCAAGTTTTGCAATATATAATTTATTTTCTGCTTTAAATTGAAGAGTGAAAGGGGAAAAAAAACAATGTTACATTGCAAAGCATCATTTTTTCGTATGTAAAAAAAAAAAGTTTTACTGTTTTTTTCGATGAATCCTGAATCATTGAAAATTGAATTAATTAGCGGGAATTATTTTGAATTAGAATTAAAAAAAAGGGTTGAAACATTGAAATATTAAACTATTTCGATCGAGTAAAAAATAATTGATTCAAATTTAATATTTAATTTCTCGAATTCGAAGATCAATTATATCTTTTTTTTTTTTAATTTTTTTTGTGCTTGAAAAATCGCTGTTTCAACCCCTTCAGGATGACACAGCTTTTTTTCTCTACCTACGTTATTCGGTCTTTATTTTTTTCTAGAAAAAAGAAGGGAGTGTAGATAAGAATGAAAGTAAGAGCGTGAGAGAGAGAGAGAGAAAGGGGGGTAATTTTGTCGAAGATTTTCTTTTTTCCCCGGCGCCTTTAGCTTCTCTAACCTGATTCCTTCATCGGATGAAAAACGCCCGGTTTGATTGATGATTTTATATTTTTTTGACAGGGTTAAGTGATCAATTAGGTTACGACGGTAAAGTCTTACGCTATGTATATACATATATATAAGTACTTTGTACGCCAAACCGTTGATCCTTACGGACGTCACTTTGCCGAGGGAAGTAATCGAGCGGTAAAAAAGAAATTTTCGGATAACGTAGTCGCTTTAAAATTCACGTCCTCGACGACATCCGCTTCATTTATGCAGAGTAGGGGTAGAGAGATACCAGATACGCGGGGATCTCGAGGATAGACACGATTTTCAGGCTTTTTTTCCCTTGGTCCCAGAATTTTTGCGAAGAAGATTAGAATTTTTTTTTTTATCAATTTTCAGAATCGCTTTGCAGAATTATTGAGACACCAGGGATTTTTTTTTCTTGAGAATTTTGTAACAGGGTCCCTTCAAGATTGTTTTGAAAATAAAGAAGATCGCGGTTGTGAAATAAGATATAAAGTTGGATATAAATTTTAACTCCAGAGTGTCTAAAAGTATAAGTTTGTCATATCTACGCGGTAAAAGTTCTTCGCTCAACGTTATGTAGAGTCGCTCAAGAAGAAAATAAAAAATTTTTTAATGCAAGTTTATGTGTATATATGTATATATCGGATGCAACAGACTTTGGAAAATGTATTTAGAGGTACTTGCGGGGTCTTATATGACTTAATTATCAAAAGATTGAGTCTTGAAAGTATGAAATTAAATTATAAAACTTTATCTGTTCAAAAAGAGAGAGAAAAAAGGAGAGAAAAAAACTGAATATGCTCTCAAATTCAGTTAAATAAATTTCAAAAAATTGATACGACGATTTTGTAAGCTTCAAAAGTATAGTAAGAAGATCAATTTTCTTCTATAATTAAAGATAAAAAAGATTGTTCATTTCGACTTTTCCTCTTCAATCTCTTATTTCTTTCAAACGATCAACTTTACGACAAAAAAGGACACTAGATTTTTTGTAGGAAATTTTGAGAGCCTAAAATCGTTCTTTGCCATTTTTTCCCTAGAATAAGATTTAAGGAAGTAAAAGACACTTATCGCGATCGTAAAGAAAACGTTTTTTTCGACTCTTCCTCTTCAATCTCTTATTTCTTTCAAACGATCAACTTTACGACAAAAAAGGACACTAGATTTTTTGTAGGAAATTTTGAGAGCCTAAAATCGTTCTTTGCCATTTTTTCCCTAGAATAAGATTTAAGGAAGTAAAAGACACTTATCGCGATCGTAAAGAAAACGTTTTTTTCGACTCTTCCTCTTCAATCTCTTATTTCTTTCAAACGATCAACTTTACGAAAAAAAAGGACACTACATTTTTTGTAGGAAATTTTGAAAGCTTTAAAATCGTTCTTCGCCATTTTTTCCCTAGGATAAGATTTAAGGAAGTAAAAGACACTTATCTCGATCGTGAAGGAAACGTTTTTTTCGACTCTTCCTCTTCAATCTCTTATTTCTTTCAAACGATCAACTTGACGACAAAAAAGGACAGTACATTTTTTGTAGGAAATTTTGAAAGCTTTAAAATCGTTATTCACCATTTTTTCCCTAGGACAAGATTTAAGGAAGTAAAAGACATTTATCTCGATCGAATGTTGTTGAGCTTGTAAAAAAAAAATCAGTAAAACCAAAATTACTATAGAAAATGATTGAAATCATCGTAATGATCGTATTTCGGTGAAATCAATTACTCAGTTTAAGGTGCTCTTCCGCTCTACTTACTCTTATAGGTATTCGGGACGAATCCGTAGGGTTGATACGTAACTATTCAAAAGTTTAGAGACAGTTTTGCGGTGTCGAGAAACTTGCTCGTTATACCAGAGGATGTAGAGTAGCCTCTTACTTGTACACCCACAGTAAGAAAAGGGTAAATTAACAATTAACCGGAATCCATAGCGGAAACGTGCTCCTCAGGCTCGCTCTATCTATCTATCTATCTCTCTCTCTCCGACCCCGGACCAACCCCTCGTTTAACAGACGTTGGTGATGCTGCACCATCCGCATCCACGTGAACAGTGTAAACTAGATTCAGGAGGGGTATTCGACGCATAAATTTCCCTACAAAATTTGTTACTCATACACCTGTTTATATGGGTTATTCTACGACAATTGGACACTTGATATTTATTTTTGATTTTTTTTTTGATAATTAATTTTACGTCTTCTAGAATTTTTTGATTGTTCCTTTTTTTTTTTATTTTACTTTTAATCACCCCGAAAATGAAAAGTTGAGTTTTTAGACCAAATTTTTTATCCCCACGATCATATTTCGAGAATGAGGGCGCGGATTTCGATCAAATTGGGCTCAATCGACGCGGTTTTTTTTTCCAAACTTAGAAACTGATCAGATTTCGGCTCTGATCGGTTCAGTAATTTTTGAATTAATTGAATAGCAAAATTCTAAAAAATATACTAAAAAAATAATCATGAAGTCAGATCAGCGATATTCAAAATGTCGGATACAATTTGCTGCGGAAAAAACACTAAAAACATTCTAAATCTTATGAAAATTGGTGTACTCGAAGGTTTTTTAAACCGCTGATCAAGAATCATCTGACTTATACCAAAAAAGCCTGGAAGTACTGAAAATCTCTTGGAATTTTTCTAAAAGTGTTCGCTTACTTGAATTGTTTTATTTTTTGCAATTTTGAAACAAGTATCAATATAGATTAAAAAAAAAAATCTATCCACTTTATATATACTTTTGGGGGGATTTAGAACATCTGTCATTCTTTTCGAATTTTTTGATAAAACTGTTGTTTTCGGGACAAAATACATTAAAAAAAAAAAAAAAAAAACTTGCAGAGTCTAATTTTGTATGTGATAACGGCTCGAATATATCCCATATCTAGACTACTAATCCAGCTGACTAACGTGTGCAGCGTAGATAGGAACGGGGTCTGGGATACGTGGCCCATTGCACACAGGGTTGCAACTATATCTCCATCTCCGCCTATAAACTACGGTAGTAATTGTGGGGGTAGCGTAGCACGGTACATAGGAGATTTGTGCATCCTGCAATGTAGATACGAGCACTTTCAAAACCGCGAATATATGTATATATATATATATACACGTGTGGGTGGTCCACATACGTGATTGCAATTATCAAACAACTACAATCCCTCATCCTCTTCCCGTTGTACGCGTACAGTTGCGTCATACATCGCATAGGAAGCATCGTTTTGTTCGATACTGAAATTGTTATTAATTACCCTGTACCCTATACCGATTGTATTGCAAACTTTTCTCATTAATTAGAGTATTTTGGATCCCGTATGAATCTGTGGTTTGGCTTATCTCGGACGCCTCTCTCGAGGGGGCCAAGATTAAACTGTATAATTGCACGTGTGTATATATTTATTGCATACATAGTATATGTATATGATTCAGGTTCTGATCAGACAAGAACCGAAATTATAGTGAAATATGATGAAATTCGTCTTTACAATCTCAATAATTCTCTTGGAAATTGTCTTCCAGTTTTTTGTTTTTTTTATAATTTTGACATTGTTTATGGTTTTTCTCATAATTAAATTATTCGCCTTCTTATGTTCATCTCATTATTGACTCTGCATAATTATCATGGGGTTTAAAAATCAGTTTCAGAGACGGAAATTGATCGATAGATTTTTTTTTTTTTTTTGTGAAACTGAAGTTTCATCGAATTATTAATAAATTTTTTTCTTTCTCATTGATACGATTTCATTGATAGTGACATTGATGTAAGGAAAGAATCACAAAAATTTTCCTATTTTACTCTCTGAGAAAAGAAAATTTCCTCAACGATTTGTTTCTTCTTCTTCTTCTACTTTCATTCATTTTGTATCTTGTAAAAAAAAAAAAAAAATGATTATCTTTCAATTTTCAGTGATTTCGGAATTTCTTGGCGGTACTTTCGACGTAAGAAGAAGAAGCGTCCTTCCAACTGTTTCGAGAGATAATGATCGTCACTCCCTAAAATTGAGATCGAGAAAGGTAATTAGACCTTTTTGACTTCTTTACTTAAATGTAATTTATTTAATTATTAAAATTAACAATATGAAAGCCCTGAGCATAAGGTGGCGTTGGCTTTCACAATTTTAAAGCTTTTGCCCACCATGGACCCACGGTATAGGTACACGTAATACGTAGACTCGGAAAAGAGAGACCCAGGTCCTTCTAAATTGTTGACACGACTCGGCAGCTCTCCTTCTTTCTTATTCGCGTTTGAGTAATTACATAAAGTAGGCACTCACAGGCTCGCCTCACCCGACCGAGCTAAAAGGGAAAGTATATACATAAAGTCTATCCATACTCGTACAAAAACATAAAACAAAAAGTCGGGTATAATAACCGTCAAAGAGAAGAGTCTTGAAGTTGAACACGGTTACTTCGTGGACCGAAATGTGGCATATAATGGGTATATAATACATCCCCCTTTGTTTCTATTGTCAAACAGCCATCGGCTTTTGGTAATCTCAACGAAACGAAATTTAGCAAGCGGGTTTGGGCTGACTATGAGCCAGCCTTTGAACTTCCCGTTATTTATTTTGTTCTCAGCTATTTTGAAATTTGTATAAATCTGACCTCAGATTCTTGATCAGCGGTTCAAAAAATCTTCGAGTACAAATTTCCGTAAGATTTTGAATGTTTTTAGTATTTTTAACAGCAAATCGGACTCGCCGTTTTGAATTTCGCTAATCTGACTTCAGATTCGTGATCAGTGACCCAAAAAACGTACGAGTACCAACTTTCATCCAAATCAAAATGTTTTTATTTTTTTTGCAGGATATCGAATACGCCAAATGAAAATTTTGCAAAACTGACTTCAGATTCGTGATCAGCGATCAAAAAAACCGTATGGTACCAAATTTCATTGAAATTCGTTGATTCGTTCTCAAGATATCGTCATTGTTGTTGCGATTTTTAGAATTTTGTTATTTGAATAGTTCAAAAAGTACTAATCCGATCGAAGCCAAAATCTAATCGGTTCTAAGTTAAGAAAAGCCCCGTCGATTGAGCCCAAGTTGATCGAAATCCGACCACGCGTTCTCGAGATAACAATAACTTCCTTTTTTCTCTGAAAACAGAGAAACGGGAAGTTAAAAAAAAAGCGCTGAAAAACTGTCAAGAAGATCAGGAAGAAAAGCTTAAGTGGAAACCTTATATACCTTATGGACCTTAAAATTTTAAAACAAGTCAAAACCACCGAAAGTCATTTTTGAGACTTTTTAATGGTTTTAACGTGATTTTAGAAAGATTTTTTTTTTCTGTCTACGATGCACGAAATAAAATCTACCGGTAGACCGATTTTAGATTTTCGGGTCTCGAACCGTTTGGTAAAGAGGCCTTTTCGATATGAACAGATAACTTTTTCATAATCTCATTTTTACTCGGGTTATCACGAAAAGTAACGTATGAAGACAGAAAAACGCTATTTTAGTCTAAAAAATGATGAATATTTGGTACAATTTTGATAGGATCAAGAAGTTCTCTGTTCATTTTGAAAAGGCCTCTTTACTGGACAGTTTCGTACACCAAAAAAAAAGTAGAGAAGAAACAAAATCAATACCATTAACCCTAAGATCAGAATTATTCGAGTGATTGAAAGGAAGAGAGAAAAAAGAAACTGTGTGAAAAAATCGTGAAATAAAAGAAAAAAATGAAATAAATTGATCTTCATTCTAATGGACACCCTGAATAAATAGGATCGAAGATAGTGCAGGTGAAAAAAAAACAAAAACAAAAAAAATGGTACCCACAGTGTGGGAAAGCCTTTCGAAAAGCATTAGCAGTTAGTTTTTCTCCATTTGTTCGAAATTCTGGATGACGCGATGAGTAGGTACGTTTTTACGCTTGGTGCGGAAAATGAGAGAAAAAGAGTAGATTTTTTTTTTCTACGTGTGTGTTTTTTTACCCTCTCCAATATATATATATATATATCTATGCATGTAAAAGAGCGAGTGGTTTAAAAACTAGGACACACATCCGCGGGCGTTTGCGAGCTAGAGATATAGAGGTGGTACTCGATGCAGGGTGGAATTTCCTACCCACACACACACACACACACACACACATCAGTCCAGCTTTTCTAAGCACTTTGGAAAATATCTGGTACACATTTCACCCCCCGGGTTTCGCTGTATTGTATCGTATACGGTATAATATATCTGAAATGTGGTTTCCCCCGCAACGATCTTTAAACCTGCGGTAAAAAAATATTTTCGATTTCGTTTTTACTTTTTTTTTTTTTTTTCACTTCCACGTTTTGAAAAAACAAGTTTTTTTCTTCTTCTTCACAAATATACAGAGAAAAATATAGAATATCTCACGATTTTTCGTGTTTCTTTCTTTCTTTCACGTTTTGAAAGAAATTATTTTTTCCGCACGCCGTGCGTAAAGTTCGATTTTACGCACGCAAGCGTCCGTGTAATCGGACTTTACGTGCGTTTTTGATGAAAAATTTTGTTCGATACATGTGCGAAAGTTGTTTTTCGCACTTGTATCGAAATATACTATGTATTTCATCACGCCGTGCGGAAAAGTGCCTTTATATGCACGCAAGCTCGCTCTAGTATAGAAATGTACTATTTTTTCTTTCCAAATCTAGAAGAAAATCTATAATATATCACGATTTTCCACGTATAATTGTAAATCTACATCTACTTTAGCCCACACGTGGGGCTGTCGTGTCCTCTGTCTGTCAGTTCTGAACGTAAAACTTTTTGCTGCTTTATCAACGAACCGCAACCGACGCGAAATGTTTCCCGTAGAATATAACCCAACGTGTATATATCTATATATCTATATATATCTACGTATATTGTATATATATATATATATATATATATATATAGGAGTGAGTAAAGTGAAGTGAAGTAGGTTGACAGATAGCGGATGCCCCGTTAAGTAAGTAAAAAGGGGGTTACGGAGATGTTCGCCTCGTCAATAACGGAAGCTTCGATACGAACAAGAATGCTTCACTTATACCTATAACGTTGAGGAGATACAGCCACCCCCTGCCTGCCTGCCTGCCTGCCCGCCTGCCTCCGAGCTTTACACGTTGTACATTATAGATGGGAGGAAACTTTCAGGTGTCAAAAATGTTTCAGCTTGGTATACCGTAATATAACTATACTGTGCTATACCAACACTGGATAAAACCCTAAAAAGCTTTGGGTAAAAAAAAAAGACTGATAATAATGATAATAATAATTAGATGACCTAATTTTCTCACTTATCTTTCGAGGTGATGTGATTTCAAATTACTATGATTTTTTTGTCTACGATTGTCAATTGATTTTTAGGAAAGTTGGGATTTTCTCAAAAGTGTTTTAAGACGGAATAAAATCATCTAAATCGTGTTGAAATCAATCTTAAATCAAAAATTACTTAATTCAAATAAAGAAAAATGAAAAAATGGGTTACTTTTGAATTTTTTTTTTGTGTGCAGTAAATGTTGGAACACTCGAATCTGGGAAAATTAAGATTTTTCGAGCGAATTAAAGTGAGAACAGTTTGTGAGAAAATTTGATTTCAAGTTTCTTCGGATTTCTGTTAATTTCCGAAAACCTTCCCGAAAAGATTTTGTGAAAAATGAGAAATTTTACTATTCCATTAGAATCGATAATTTACCTGAATCCAAAAATCGGTAAATCGAATTGGGTTAACGTTATGAAATTATAATCCGCTCAAAAATTGAAGTCTTCGATTTTTCCAACAGGGGGAAATTTGCTTGGAAAATAATTCGTGGTTTTTGAGAAACTGAAACTTAATTCTACAACTAATATCTCATCCAGTTATAAAACGATTTTTGAAAAACATTGAATTTACAGAAATTTTGGAATTAATTCAATAAAAATCGATACCCTCATCATCTACTATTACTTAGACACTAATTCATAGTTTTTTTTATTTTCACTAATCCGAGCGAATTGATTGTCCGTCCGACCAAACGGACCAAAAAATGAGAATAAAAAATCGTGTGACCAAAATTCCCCCAGGACACTGGGATCCCTCTATTCCTCTAAGGGTCGCCGAGGGAATATTTTTGCCGAGAATAAAGGGTCGAATTAACCCTCGAGGATACCAGACGAGGTTAGGCCTCGGGGCGGGTCAGTATCGGGTCATCATACGCGAGACGGTCGTCGTAATAAACTGGGTGGAGATCTAATTGTAATAGAAACCGCGGAGCGGGTATCTCGACCGACCTCGACCACCCCGGGAGTCAAACGGAATTCAATTTTGTCTCCTTTATCTTAAACTGCTCCTTGGAGCTCTCCTTCTCGGTCCAGCTCCTTCAACCGATCTCGAGGTTTGAGACGCGTCGGAACCGCGTCCAGATCTGGAAGAGAGGAATGGAACGGAACGGAATGGCTGGAAGGGTCCCTTCCTTCCTAACGCCTCGGCTGTTGATAGGATAAGGGATACTTTGCATGATCCGATCCGGAGCCGAGTACCTAGTACCGAATAAAGTAAGTTCGTAAACTTTGACTCGAATCTTACGTTCCGTTGGTTGGTTGGCTGAGAAAGTACGAGACTTTGAGGGGTTGGCCTATATCCAAGTCCACGAGGATCTGAATCGCAGAATATTATAGATTTTCGGTGGAATTTTAATTCTTTAGGAAATTTATGTCACATCTAATCGAAAATGTGGATATTACATGAAAATTGGAACGATTAAACACTTGTGTCTTAATTTTTATATGACATTTCTTCATTTTTTCTAATGAATCTAGAATATTTCTGGACGTAGAAATGCAATTCTGAACAAATTGGTGCGAAACTATATCACGTCTAATAAAAAATATAGAAATTATATGAAAATTGAAACTATTAAACACTTATTTCGTAATTTCTATGCCATTTCTTCATTTTTTCATGAATCCAGAATGTTTCTGCATGTATTTGTTTGGAATTGAATGTAAAATTTCGCTATGCATCTGATTTATTTTGCCATCAACTCAAAAATAAAGAAATTTCATTAAAAAAATTACGAAACCAGTCTAATTTCTTAATATTTATGCCACTTTTTCAATTTTTCAATCAATCCTGATAACATTTTCGCACATATTTAACGGACTATGTATAATCAAAAAATAGTTCAGACTCTAATTTTGTCGTCTCAATTTTATTTTCATTTTATTCATATGTTTTTTTCGATTTTCTCGAACGAGAAAAGAAAGATCTCATTTTCAGCTGAACAATAAAGTAAACGAAATAGAAAATCGAGATTCGGATTTCCACGCCGCGCTGTATTTGTAGCTAAAAGGGAAGGGAAGAAGATTTTTCACCAGTTCGTGAGAATTCCAATGGAAATTCCGGAATCTGTTATATGGAGGGAAAACTTTGGCTTCTGCCAGGAGGAGAGAGAGACGCTACAAAGTGGGGTTTCAGAGTGGCGGAGAAATTCGAGGGAAAATTTTAATGAAATTTTTAAGAGGGAGGGAAAAACCCATACGTTCTGTATCCGGAGCTCAAAAGATCAGGTTTTTAGAACACCCCCCCAAAAAAAAGAGAGAAGGTTACAAAATGGGAAACGATATAGAAAATATCAATTTTACTACAACATGGGATATGAGAAAATTTATTACTGTTTTCTTATCATTCTTCAAAGTAATGAAAATCGAAGAATTTCATTTAGGTATTGGAAGGTTGTAATTTTTTTTTTTTTTCTCAATATTCTGCCATGTAGAGTTGCGTTCATTTAGTAACGATTGAAGCTTTACAGACGAAAATAAAATCAATTTCCATCATTTTGATTGAATTTTGGAAAACAGAATTTTCATATCTTTCTTAATCTTTCAAGATTCATCAGGTTTCTGTAGATTCTAGTTATTCGACTTTTTCTTCATCCTCTGATTCTCAAACGTGTGTGAAATCGACGAACCCTGTCCTTCTCTATCAAAGTAGTCAGAAATCGTTTGCAAGTTTATATTTTTATCCTACAGAGAGAGGAAATCTCTTTTCCCAAGGGTATGAGAAACCCACCTTAGAGTTTCTTACCGGCTTTTCCTCAAGTTCGATAAATTCTATTTGAAAAAACAGCCATAAAAAAAAGGGAACAAACGAAAAAAAAATGTGCAGATATGCA
This sequence comes from Euura lappo, assembly GCA_018257835.1. Taxonomy (NCBI): domain Eukaryota; kingdom Metazoa; phylum Arthropoda; class Insecta; order Hymenoptera; family Tenthredinidae; genus Euura; species Euura lappo. The sequence continues at coordinate 364,070 of JAEUYN010000500.1, read as the reverse complement.
TGAAAAAGAAATCTAATGAAAATTGACAGAGTCAAGGAAAGTTGAAAATATACTTTCACTGCAAACCAGATTTTAATCGGAGTCAGAAGGTCACAGAGGATTAAATTCTAAAGGTGATTAAAAAAAGTGACTTTAATAAAGAATAAAAAGGAAACTTTCAAAGAAATTAATTCTTTTTCACTTTAATCATTCCAATTTTCATTTAACGATCCACTTCTTTGCTCATTAAAACGTTTCTAATCGCTCAGAATTGGAAAAAGAAAAATTGCATTTTTCTTCTTTGGTTTTTTTTTTTTCTTCCGGTTCTTGTAGTAGTCGTATAATCGTCGTCGTGCCAACAACATATCCCATGCAGTAATTAAAGTTAATTGAAAAAAAAAGCGTAAGGTAAGGGAAAGATGGAGGGTAAGTAAGTGTAAAGACGTTGGGTATCAGGTAGGTATACACGCCTGCAAAACGAACACCGAGGAGGTATTTTTAATCAAGGTAATTACCAACTTTTTGTACATTAGAAATTGTGCAGTGATTTCGCGGTGATAACGATAAGCGACTATTCATATACGTGGTTCTTTTAGGAAATACAAAAAAAAAAAAAAGAAGCTGAAATTTGCTTACTCTTCTTTTTATTCATTTCCAAACTATTTCTTTGTTCGTTATTTCCATACCTCGGTCAGCAGTTTTTTTTACATCTTTCTCCAGAAAAAGAAAAAAAAAAAAAAACGTTGGAAACTCGTCGGTACCAGAAAGAGATTTTTTTTTTTCATTTATTTTTGTGTGAACAGCAAACGTAGTAATGGCTCCGAAGTTTTCAAACTAACAAAGTGGTCGAGTCAGGGTTTGGATTAAAAGCCGGATCGATTAGAGTCCCTCTTTATTTTCTGCAGACAAGGAAGATGAGCGAAGAGGAAGAGGTAGAGTTTCGTGGAATGGAAGGGAAAAGTAAAAGTTTCAATGTAATTTAGAGAAAAAAAAAGCTTCGTATCCTGAGACTCTGTCGGTAAAATCATGATAATAATCGCCATTATCTCAGAGCCCGCGGAAAATATTCGTCCATTATTCACCGAATTGAACACATATCAATATTGATAAACCATTTACGAATGGAAAATCCAGTAAAATATCTGAGCTAGTAAAACACGTTTTAGTACCTCAAACACTGGATAAAAAACAGAATGTTTTAAGAAAATTGAATGAAAAACGTCGTATCTCAATTTGCGATTGAAAAACGTCCCATCACGAATTTTGAGTGAAAAAAAATGCGATATTTCGAAAACATAGTTTGATCCACAGCTTGAATTAAAGATGTCTTATCTCAGATTATGAATGAAAAACATCCTATCTCAAAATTTGTACGATTAGAGTGATATTGTAGATTCTGAACGGAAAACTTTGTTCTTGAAACCTTGAGTGAAAAACGTCGTATTCCATAGTTTCGATCAAAAACGTCTTATCTCATATTACGAATGAAAAACGTCATATCTCAAAATTGTCAATGAAAAATATGGTATCTTAGATTCTGAATGAAATATTTCAAAGCTTGATGGAAAAACGTCCTATTTCATTGTCGGATTGAGAATCAATGTAACGTAGTATCTCACGATACATGAATGACAGACGTGATGCAAAAAAGAACAAATGAAAGAACCCCGCTTCCTCCAAATATTTGGATGAAAAACGTCCCATCTCAAAATTTTAACGGAAATGTGTTCAAAATTTGAGAAAAAAAACCGTTCTTTTTTTCGAGTATTCAAATTCCAAACAATTTCTCATCTTGATCATAAAGAAAAATATACCATTTCAAACTTCTAAAATTGCACGTTTTTGATAATAAAAATCAGGGTATTTCACTCGTTAAATTTCTGACTTTATAGAAAATTTCGAACCATCAGAGTCAGTCGTGAGAAAATTGAGATTTGAAATATGTGTGAGAAATAAAAGTGCGAGGATAAGGGCTTTTTCTCCACCAATGCAGAGTCTCTGGCGAACACGTGATGTGTAAGAATATACTCACCTGGTTGGTTCTCTAATTTATCTGCAACGTACGTAACACACACACACACACACACTTTAAAGTCACAGATTATGAGTTATTCCTTCTATATAAACGAGGCGGAGGTAGAGCTGATACGAACTTGCGGCCAACCCGACTCAAACTAATTAATAATTATAATTCCTCCTTATCTTTCCCGTATCGATGAGAATATAGATCCAATGGCTACGCGGTAGATAACAAATTTCTCGCACATGTTTTCCTCGCAGAGTTTTTTCCCTGAACCACTATTCACTCGTTTATTTTATCACCGCGCCGCGCTTCTCTATAATCAGATTATCGTTTTTGTTTTTTTTTCAATAATTTATAAAGATTTGAAGAATTTTTTCGATCTTCTTTATTTCTTCTAATATTTTCAAAAATCTTCTAATCACAAAATGACAGCCTTCAATGTATTTTTTGTTCGTTTATCAAGCACGTGGTGAATGCGAGAGACACTCTCTGCACGTTTTTGCGAAATTTATTATACAACGACCGTAGCGCGACGCCTCGAACATAATCCGAAGCCCAAGCTCTCTGCGTCAGAGATTACAGAAACGCGATATGTGACCCGGAGGTCGAGTGTGTGTAAACCCAACACCGTTTCACACGTGTGAGATAAACAATGCAAGGGAGAAAGGGAGAGAGTATATCGATAATAGAATTAATATAACAGGTGAAAAAAAAAAAAAACGCGGACGTAGACATTTTTCAACCTTTTTTTAGGAGTCTGTCCATCCGTCTGTTTTGTTTTTTTTTCCTTTTGTTTATTTATTCGATCAGAATATCATCCGGGTCGTGATAAAGGGTGAAAATTCGTTTAATTCAAACTCAATGGAGACTCCCATCATTCGATTTTATTTTATCACGATTTTATAGAGTTAGCTGGACATCGCGATTCAGGAAATGAACAAAAAAACGTCCCAGAGGCTCTGCGAGTCACGAACGGAATAAAACTTGAAGACGAATTTTGAAAATTTTTGAAAAAATTCTGTACACAATTTTCACAAAAGTTCTGTAATTGGCAATTTTGATTGATTAAAGCTTCAGTTCCCTCCTACGAGAAAAATTTACAGGACTAAGTTTATAGCTTGAAACATTCTCTACAAAAAAGATAAGGACGTTTCTGTTCCTACAGTTGACCGTTTTGAAGATATATTGACTTGATATATTACCTTTTCGTCGATATCTCATCTCCTAATCCTAGCGAAAAAATGATGACTACTAATTTTAAATTTCGTTGAATTTTCTAGAAAAAAGATTCCGTCGTTTTTATTCGTCAAGTTGACTGTTTTGAAGATATACTGGCTTGAAGAGGAGTATGAACATAAAAAAACGCTTTTTATTACCTTTTCGTCTATACCTCATCTCCTAACGTTCCTAGCGAAAAAATAATTCATACAAATTTTGAAGCCCATTAAATTCTCTACAAAAAAGATCCCAACCATTTTTCTTCTACAATCGACCGTTTCGGTGATATAAGAGCCTAAAAAATCGAATTCTGTAACACAGTTGAAAAATGTTGAATTTTGAACCGATATTTTCTTTCATATCGATATCGACACCCTTTTGCTACTATTCACTTGACACAAGAGCGCCGTATGATCAGATAAAACAGAGGCAGGCAGCCTCGTAGGAGGAGAACGAGGAGGGTGTGAGGTCAGAGGGATGAAATGATCGTGTTAGGGTGTTAATTAGGTGGGAAACCTGCCATCCCAGTTTCAGCTGATATCAACCGAACCCAGGGGGCTGCATAGTCAGGAGTACATCGAGCGAGCTAGTATACGTGTAGCTAAAAGCATTCGTTCTTAATGTGCGTATAGATAGATCAATGCAATTACCGTAGGTGGTTGCTAATTGGCAGAAATTTACTAAGAGTGATTCGGTAATACGGCATCTCGCCTCTCGCCTCTCGCCTCCTACATGTACCGTCTGTGATAAAGCCTCGTTAGATTTTCCATCCTGTTCCCTCACTTATAGCTTTTCAATGAAATTTAGACGTAGCACGTCGTTCCCATTGCTCAGACATACTACAAAGAAGAGGATCCTCTCTTTATCTACTCTTCAGTCATGAATCAAAGCTGAAGCTGAAGATAAGTTCTGTTTTTTGTTTTTTTTTTATTTGTTTAGATTCAACGAAAAGTTGATCACTCTGCGAAAAGTGGGAGAAAATAAGCTTCTACGTAAGTAGAACTTGCGAAAAGTGCCAATAAAAACGTTGACCATGATTAGGAACTCTTGTCACCGTTTATCCGATCGATTTCAAATTTGTACACTAGTTTCATATCGTTATTATACAAGCTTTGATAGCATGATTTTTCTATCTGACCTTTGGTTTTCGAGAAATAGTCAAAAACGTTGTATTTCAGTACATAATTTGCCTCTAAAATATGATAACCGTATGAAGAATCAAAGAAATCCGAATCGGTACTCAGGGTTCCAAAGCACACAAATTGAGCTCCAATTCAAAAGAAAAAATTCCAATTTATCTAAAAAATTCCGGTCACCAGACGCCATGGAATCAGAGCTTGCGAAGAGTGACCATGATTAGGATCTCCGTAACCGTTTATCCGATCAATTTGAAATTTACACACTATTTTTGTATCGTTATTATATAAGCTTTGATAGCATGATTTTTTGATCTGACGCTTTGTTTTTGAAAAACAGTCAGAAACGTGTTTAAAAATGACAAATAAAGTGAATTTGATGAATTTAGAAGCTTTTTGTGTTCTAATATCAACCCTAATTAAAGTCTGAATGAATCTGATTGAATCCAATTGAACAATCTCTGAAAATGCACTAGGGTAGACAACGCGGAATATGATATTGAATAATTGAATGCAGTTTAATAATTAGGATCAGGATTGGAAACTAATTCTATAAACTTTGAGTACCGAAGAGTTGAGAGTTAAGTATAAGATAAGAATTAGCCAAGTGTTTGTAAGATTATTACACTCTGATATCGTTACCGGGTTCGGAGTGTCTCCCACTCTCTGAGTTATATATACTCCCTCATGCCTCGAGGGGTCCAAAAAGTTTATCTAAAAACTTGAGAAACTTTAGAAACTCCGTTACTCTCCACTACCGTTGGCCCTAAACTTTCTCACACCCCAACCCCACCCCCTCCTAATCGAAAGGATAACTTTTCTGTTGACAGTCGCCACCGATCTCATCTTCTTCTTATCCTTCTTCGCTCTTATTAATTCTCAATATCAATCGACCAATTTTCTAACTTAAACAGAAAGAGAGAGAGAAAAAACAAGTAGTGGCTCAAAGGCTCAAAATACTTATGTTGAAAAACAAAAAAAAAAACTTCTAATGATTTCCTTGATGGAAAAAGCTCTGAAAAATCAATAAATTGAACTTCTTCAATGTTAACTCTGAAATATCAAAGAATCTTAGAGAACTATAAAAAGCCGAATTGACAATGACATTGACGAGCTTTGGAGTGAAAATAATCGAAGACTAATGATTTTCTTGACAAAAGATGCTCTGAAAAAACAGCAAAAAGAAGCTTTTTAATGTGGATTATGAAAAATCTGAGAATCTTAGAGGATTTGGGAGAAAAAAGACTTCTTATGATTTTTCCTTGATAGAAAAATCTCTGAAAAATCAGGAGAAGAAGCAAAATAGTCCTCTAAGATTCTTTCATCTCCTCAAATCGACATCGAAGAAGCTTTTTTACTTGATTTTTCAGAGCTTTTTCTCTCAAGGAAATCATTCGAAGTATTTTTTTAAAGTTTTTTCTTCTTCCTGTTTGAGTTAGAAAAAATTGCTGACAATTGATAATAATTGTCGAATTCATTGAAATTGAAGTAATTTTCAAGAAAGTTGATTGCTGTTCATTTCGCCCCGATTTTTTTCTTTTTTTTCCCGTTCCTAGTCGACGTTTCGAGCCTGAAGTCGACGTTTCGAGCCTAAATTTCGGGTTTATTCTACAGCTTGAACGTAAAAGACGTACCAAAATCTGTGCGGGGTTCGCCAGACTATGATTGATACAGGGGGTGCGGGCGGGGGGTAAGTAAGCCGAATGAGACTTGATTGTGATTACGGTTATCATTCGTCCACGTCGTGGGGATTGCGTGCTCGGTGTTTTGGGCGGAGAGGAGGCACGGCATCAATCACGGGGGGTCCAGGAGATAAGAGAATGGCGGAGTAAAAAATAGGGGCAAAGAAAAAAGAGAAGAGATAGACAGAGAGAGAGAGAGAGAGAGAGAGAGATAGATAAAAAAGACGCAGGGTATATTTTTCGCGTACAATTTCGTTTGATTAACAATTAATCCTGAAGGTGTAACGTTAAGTGGGTCACGCTGAGCGTCGGGGATTTTAATTTTAACACTGTGAAAATTAGTTAACTCCGCGGTTGGATATAGGCGCAGAAGTTGGAAGGTTCGGATAATTTTCTCCACCTCTTCGAAACCCGAGCTCTGCTCTCTTTCCAAACCCCTATTTCCCTCCCCTCCCTCCTCGCTAGGTAAATGAATAAAATTAATTAAACCTAGAGGTATATAGATGTAACGATATCCCACGCGCTGATGACTCCGGCAAAATAACTTTGTACTTTTGACACGATGTGATTCCCAAATTTTCAGAAACCATAAAGAAAAGTTCTTATCAACGCCTGAAAAAAAAAAAAAATTAGAAGCGAAGCTTTCGCGAGATTGTTGGAGATTTTTGAGATTATGTGCGATTTTTCAATCGACGATATCTCGAGAACGATTCATCGGATTTTTATCAACCTAGTCTCAATCGTCGTGGATTTTCGAAACTTAGAAATGACGCAATTTTAGATTCAATTGGTTCAGTAGTTTTCGAATTATTCAGAGAACAATATTTGCGAAGAGCTGATCTTCGCTGGCAATGTCCACTTTACGTTTTTTGTGCTAAAAAAAATATCATCATCCCGGAAATTGAATGGTACAATTCGTTGTCAGTGACCAAAAAAATTTTCGGATATATACGAATTTTGATCCAAATCCCAGAATTTTTCACTAATTTATTCGATCTGCTAGTAAAAAAATTAGCAAATTTGACTTCGGATTCGTGATCAGAGACCCAAAAAATCTCCGGGTAACAATTTCGATCCCAATCCGAATATTTTTCGGTTTCTTTTCTTCACCATTTTGATTTGAATTGTATGAAAATTTTACTTCATATTCCTCAAAGTTCCTGAATTCCATCTTAAAATGATTGGAAATAATCTATCAACGTCTTTTTAGCTGCTGATCACAGATCTGAAGCCATATTTTCAAAATTTTTAATATCGAATCCATCATGGTGGTAAAAAATAACCAAAGAAATCGTCAGACTCTCATGATACTTGAGATGTTCTTTTTTTAATCCCCAAAATTCAAACTAGCCAACAATAATAATAATAAATTACCAAACAGGGTCCAAAAAATAATTAAATTGATTCCTCTAGTCCGATAAATTCAAAACTCCGAATAATAATAATGATAATATCGAGGGTCAGCCGTTGAATAGGCAAAATTTTTGAACAGATTTATCCGAACACAAAGAGCAGAGAGATTTGCGAGCTTTGCGAGCAGTATCTAATGACTGGGCAGCTTTGAAGGGGGGTCTAACAGTCTGAGCAAACAAAACGCAGCAGTTCTCGGAAACGGAGCTTATCAGGGTTCCGTAAGAGATACGTTCTCAGAGGGAGAGTAATGGAACATCTTGAGGCACGAATGTACACATCATTATATGTATATTCCGCAGTGAACGTTGTCTGCGCGATATTCGGTGTAACAAGTTCGTTTAGCGAGCTACTCGAAGGACCTCAAGTGCTCCAACGCAAACGGGGTAAACGGGGGTTAAATAGAACTCGACGAGGCTTGACACGCTTTCGTTATACTCCGAAAATCCTGCCCTCAGCTCCTGTCGCGGTATCACATGTTCATAGACTACTTGATACTCGGTTTCATCCATGTTTGGCCTTCTCGCACGCATCGCGTAACCCCCAGCCCCGAAAATGGGGGGTTAAACATTTTAGAACAAAAAAATTTAGAAAATTTAACGATGCCAAGGAAAAATTCGAGGACGAAGTCTAAGTCTAAGCCAGATTTTACATGGTTACAAGTTCAAAGAAACCGTTAAAAAAAAAAAGAAAAAAAAAAGAAAATATGAAGCAGAAGGAAGAGTCGAAAGAAAAAGCTTTGAGAAATAGCAAAGAAGAAAAAAAAAACGGAGATAAGAATAAGATACGAATAAAAAATGAAATGAAAATCCCTGAAAAATATCAAAAGAGCAGTAAAGAGAAAAGAAAAGAAAACAGAGAAAATGAGAAACTAGAAGAAGAAAAATTAAGATGTATAGAATATTGTAACATTTAAATGAATTTTTAATGGAAAAGGAAAATTAAGGACAGACAAAGAAAATCTTGATCATATTATAATCGTTGAATCTTTCTAAATCCACACAAAAAAAAAAAAAAAAGAAAAGCTTGTGAGAGAGTGAGGAAAAAACCTAATCTTCGAAGACCCTTTTGAAGAGAGGCTCTTTTCTTTGACAGATATCAACTTTCAAAGAGTTTATTACAAACATGCATCAGGAATACTTTTGGATCAAAGAAAGCGGCCTCGATAGGTCAAAATATTCTGACGTGCACAAAACGGTTGAAAAATAAGAATTTTGCATCCCGTGTGCGGAGCCCTCGGGGGAACTGAGGAACAGCTAAGGAACTGAGGAAATGAGGGGACCCAGGAAATATACTCAAGAACCTTTGAATTGTTCGTGGTGTGGATCCGGAGCGAAAAATTTATAGGGGATTCGGGGAAGGGGGAAGAAGAATTTTACTCAATTTTCACCATCGCGAGGATGAAAGAAGAAGAGGAAATGGAGTTTAGTACGATACCATTTTTCCTTCTTCTCTTTCCCGAATCACGTATTCCTTTTATCAATTTTAGAACGAAAAATGAAAAAGCATGCACCGAAAGTCTGCACGATTAAATTTTTAGATTCCAAACACAATTTCAACGTTACAAATTTTCCGATGACAAAGAGCCGCGGTCATTGCCAGTTATAAATAATACATACATATATGGGGCGAAAAATCGATGCGGAAATATGAACCGTTGCGATACCCACTTGAACGTCTCACGTACTTAAATATAACAACGTCGTTGTTGTTACTTAGAAAATTATAGAAACGAATTTCAAACAGATTGGAAACTTTTGAATATCATTTTACAATTTTTGGAATATTCAGTTTATCAAATGAATGGAGAATTTTTTTCTTTAGTCCAATTTGAACATTGACAATGAGATCACATTTTCTGAAATATTCTGTTTTTTTTTTTTTAGTTACTTTTTTTTTGATAATCTGAAATCTTAATAACCGTGAAACCATTTTAGAATTACGGAAAAAAAACGATATTTTTTCAAATTCGAACGTTTCGTCTGCAAGTTTTTTTTTCATTCCTTTCTAAAAACTTGATTGTTTAGTATTTAAGGAATTAGAAACAATAACAAAAAAAAAAAAAAAAAAGAGGAACTAGAAGAGATTTTGGATTTTGTATTCATTTCGAGCCAATTAAATAACTAACAAAAAAAAAAAAAAAAAAAACTGTATCGTGTCCCCCTTCAAAATGTTCTCGTGTTTGTTCGTTGACAATGAAATGTAGTCTCCTTTTCTTCGAGCAGCTGGCCACTGGCATGGCACGGATGAATCCCACGTAATGGGTATTCGTGACCAACGGGATCGAAGAAAGAAAGAAAGAAAGAAAGAGGTCAAGAATTTTCGTTTTCTTTACACACTCGAGAATAATACGGATCGTGGTTGGGTTGGGTTGGGAAGAAGCTAATACTGTCGGAATTTTATATTGCTGTCCAATACGTTTGTGAAATAATGAAAAATGAAAAATGACTAAAAAAAAAAGTGACAAATTTCTCCAAAAAGAATTTATATCATACTCGATTTTATACAGTTCTGCAGACACGACTCATACAATAATCGAAATGGTCTGGTAGTAAATTATTTATCGTTTATAACCCACGTCTGGCGTCACTCTTCGTGTACCTATACCTATCCCTATAGTAACTTCCATCGTATTTTACGAGCCTTCGGGAAAGAGAGATGTGAATAATAAAAAATTCTAAATTTGCGATGAAAGTTTCATAGAGAGGGATAATAATTTGCATGAAAACCAAGAGAAAATTTTGATAACAGAAAAATCTGCGACGTTCGTCAGAGGGACGAGGATCGGTCGATTCAATCAAAAGTGAAGAAAGAAAAAAAAAAAGAAAGGAGGAAAAGAAAATTAAAATTGACGAAATTCTCGATTATAATTTTATCAATTTTTTTTTTCTTTGTGGCGAATTTACTTTGATCTTGAGTTGGGTCATTCTGTTTCGGACTTGATCAATCCGTTATCCCCCGGATCTCTCGAGGTCTGGTATGAAAATGTGCCAGAGACCGAGGTTTCTGTTCCTGACGCCACGTACACCGGAAACTGGTCATGATGCAGATTCTAAGAGATGTAATCTCGGGCTCGTATTCAACCCTGCGGGAGACGAGCGGTGGACCGAGAATCAGACGCCCCTTTGGCGGGCAGTGGACCATCGAAATTGGCCAGAAAACCACCATTAATGGGTTCGGCTAATCCCCGCCGAAACCAAACCTCGAAACTGGTTATACTTCCCTTACTTTATCTTGCCACGCGCGTTTATCTCCTTCTAGACACGAAAAACTCCGATATTCACGTTTTTAGGTTATGTTCGATTTTTTGATCGGCTATATCTCGGGAACGAGGGATCGGATTTTGATCGTTCTCGTCTCAATCGACGTCGATTTTGAACACCTAAAACCGACCAAATTTTCGTTGAGGTCGGTTCAGTACTTTGAGAATTATTCGAATAACAAAATTCTACGAAAATATCGTCAAAGTCACGATATCTTGAGGACTGATCAAAGAATTTCGATAAAAATTTGTATCTTTGAATCTTTCAAGTCCCTGATCACGAATCTGAAGTCTGATTCTCAAAATTTAAAATTTCGGATCAATCAAGCCTTCAAAAAATCTTTTAAAAAATTGATCTGACCCAAAATTGTATCAGAATATTTTTTTGGTCACATGCTACCTGACGTTTTTTTTTTTTTTGAATCACTGAAGAATCTAAATCAAATGATGATGATGATGATGATGATAATTTTTTTTTTGTTTTTCTAAACCGCTTCTCATCTTTTCAGTCAATTTTCAAACAGGGTTGGGGTTTCTTTGACTGAATCATCGAGTTTTCTCGAGTCTTTCCCGCCTCCACTTCGTGTTCCAGTAATGTCGGACATAAGTCAGAACCTCTTGGTCGTTCTAGTATGAAAGAGTGGGAAATTCTCCGGGCAGACGAGGGGGTTTTTTCAAGGCTTTGTATTAAACCTGTAGCCCGTTAAGATAAGAGCTGAGAAAAGAGTCGGAAATGTCTGACGGGGGTTTTTCTTTTGTGTGTTACCAGCTCGTTTTCTACTTTTTTTTTTCTTTTTTTTTTTTTTGTTGCCCTATTCAATTTTTTTTTTCACATTCACCGTTCAAGTTTTTATACACTTTTTCCATACATGAAACAAACAAAAAAACCCGCGTTTTGTGATCCATGTGTATAAAATTTTTCTACGAATAAACCGCAACATCGCTTTTGGTTTACAGACTCGGGGGGGTAGATGAGAATTAGAATTACGTTAATGAACGGGTCTGACAATATAGTTTGAGTAAGGATCTCTCATGGAGCGACTGTGCACCAATATTGGAGCGTTGAATACGTATAATAAGCAATTTCCGTGGTGATTTAATCAGCTCTAATTAATCAACGGGCATACGGTATAGAGAGAATATTAGACAAATTTTCGAGACAAATATTTAGACCATGAATTGAATAGCAATTGACTTTCGGGCTTGTATATCTTTCAAACGATCCATTGTACGCGAAAAACTGTCATAACCTTTTTTGTAGAAAATTTTGATAGCTACAAAACTGGTCCAATTCATTTTCCACCTAGAAGGAACCAGAAATGAGATATCGATAAAAATGTCTGTTGTCTGTAATTATAATATTGATACCATGACTTAAATATGGCACCTGGCTTTCGAGCTTGTATCTTTCAAACGATTCAGTCGACACAAAAACTGTTATCACCTTTTTTGTAGAGAATTTCATAAGCTACGAAATTGGTTCAATTCATTTTTCACCTAGGAGGAACCGGAAATGAGATATCAATAAAAATGTCTGATGTTTATCAGGAAATTTAGTTGACCATGAATTTTCAATAGCATCTGACTTGCGGGCTTGTATCTTTCAAACGATGAGTCTATACGAAAAACTGTGATTACCTTTTCTGTAGAAAATTTTACTAGCTACAAAATTGGTCAAATTCATTTTTCACCTAGGACGAACCGGAAGTGAGATATAGCCAAAAGTGTCTGATATTCGTATTTTTATTTGATTTGTAACTTCAAGTTCCTCAGAAAGTATTTTTTTGTTCTATTCAGTGTATAAACTTGTGAATGTATCTAAAATTCTTTATCCGACTCGAAAATCACTTTTTTTTTTTTCTAATCTCAGTATTTTTATTTATCAAATTATCAGAAATCGAAGATCAGCGTTTGAGGAAATCGATTTATGTTTCTTCTTCCAAGTATTATTCAGGGATGATTCGGTACCACGATATAAAAAGGGTTGGGGGGATAAAATAATCAAGTTTGAGGAAAAACCGCAATCGGATTGAGCCAAGAATTTGCCGAAGGTTTTCAGTATAAAAATTTCAAGAGAAAAATGAAAATAAAAATCGAATAGAGTATTCTTGGGACTCAATTTTCCTCAAGCTCTCTCGGCATCATCTCCCTCCGGTATTTCGTTTCATCACAGCCACGGTGCAGTTATACGCCGCATCGGAACGCCGCGTACCTATATGAAAAATGCGGCAATGACCCAAGGGAAATGGAGAAAATACCTTGTAATCCGATCGATTTCATTCCTGCAGGTCAAATTCGCTCCCCCTTCCCCCCATTTTTTTTTTTTTTTTAAACAATGATAAATAAATTTCAGAAAATTGTTCCAATGTCACGGTAATTATTTGTGACGAATCGGACACTAATTACCTCAAATTATATTCCAATGAGGAAAGCGGTTCGCTTGAAATTTTGTGGGTAACTTGAAAGCTGGATAAAAGCTTCGCCGAGGGACCCTCGGGCTTTTGGCCTAATCCCGAACAAATTTCATCCCTAAGTCCCGCGGAACGGGACGGGACTTGGAAAACGGTCAGAAAATTATCGATATTTGAATTCCTTTTCTTTTAGCCAAATTAAATTTAATTCGGATTAATTATAATTTCTAGTGCGTTACGCACCCTGTGGTTTTCGGGTGGTAATTTATTCGTACCTTGGACTTTCGGGCTTCAAAACCCCTTGGGATCAGTTTGGAGATAATTTATGGCGATTTATAATACCGAGGGGGTCCTCCGCACCAACGTTACCTTAGGCACGGATACTAGACCCTCTGGACGAATTAATACACCGAATACTAATTTCTAACTAATGGGTCAAACGTGACGATCCTGCATCGTGACAATCCGGATTTAGCCGGATCAATCCCGATCCCCAAATGCTACGATGAGCTCCACTATGAGAAAAATGTTTAACCACGTAGAAAAATCAGAAAAAATTTTCATTGAAGGTGAATTTCAAATTAAATTTGATCGCTTTGAAGTCGAGATTCACAGAGTGACTTTGGACAGAAATAAAGAGTCGAGTATAAATGTCAGGATAAAATGTCTTCTAAACTGACATTTCAAATTTCAAATTTCAGTCTTGATTTTGCTGTATATAATTCAAAATGGAATTCGAAGCTCGAGTCTTTTTGGGAAAATTATAGTTAATTATGTGATGAAGTTGGAGAGAAGTAAGAAGAAGCAGAGGAGGAAGAAGGTACTGGTAGAAGGAGAAAAAGAAAAAGGAAAAACAACCTCTCGGTAGACGACAACCAAGCAGAGCTTCGCTCTCAGGAAGTGGGTACCGCGAAGCTAAGAGTAAAGTAGGTAGCTCTGTGTTTGCAGTAAAGTGCCGAGGGTAAGTGGTGGCGCGAAACGGTACGATCTTTAAATACCAACCTTACCACGTCGTTCACGATCTCAAATCTCAAATGTCTTACTTCTTTATCCTCCCTCCTCCGTCTAGGTTCTCGGAAAAACTGAAGAGAAACAAATAAAATTGAAAGAAAAAGAAATTGAGAAACAAAAAACTTGAGAAGAATATCAACGGAAACGGAAACTGGATTTTTGGTTCATATAAAACATTTCTAGCTAATCTTCTTACTCATCGATACGATATCAAGAAAAGAATATTCGAATTTCATCCGGAATGTCCCGAAAATCGTTTATTCTTCTGATACTTTTGATACGAAAGAGGGGAAAAAAAAACTGAAGTCAAAACTCATCTAGACGTTGAAATGAAAATGAAGAAACTATGCATTCTACATATGAATTTGGACTTTGGGTCGATAGGAGGTTAATAAAGATACCGTCTTCTAATTCTTGTGCTCAGATTTTAGAAGCCTTAAATTCTGATTTCTTACTTATTTGTGACCAAAGATATCGAATAGAAGAAGACAAATTTGGTCCAAGATGTTGAAACACTAATTTGTGAGACTTAAAGATACGATTTTCGTTCAAAAACTGAGACCAAAACTAGCCAAAAAACAATAAAACATGTCAAAGATGGTCCAAAATGTCCAAAAATCGATTTATCAGGTCTAGAATTGGATCTGGATCAAAGCCCTGAAAGAGAAGCGTAAAATTCTGGTCCAAAATGTCCATAAACTGTCTAATCAGTCGTAAAAAAAAAACTGACGCCAAAACTCGACTACAAAAAAAAAAAAAAGCCCTTGGGCATAATATGTGAATTCGATTTCGTTGAAAAAAAGGTCTTTGTTATCCTCGCGTGGGCGGGGGTACGAAGCGGAGCAAAGTGAAGTGATTTTCGAGTGACGAAGACCTCCGTGTTTCGAATAAGAGGTTTGGCTAGAGGGTAAAGCAATATACATATATTCTACGTTGTTTGTTCTATCTCGGTATAAGCGCCGGGGATCGGATCTGGGTTTACTCCCGAAGCCCCCCATCCCGTCGAGGCACCTCGATACGAGGATGTACAGGGAAGTGGAAAGTGGGAAGTGGTGAATTTATGTAAACGGTCCCATAGGCTATAGAGGCGCGGGAACGTTACGACTTAACTCGCTCTCTTCGCTCCTCTCTCGGCACCTTTTTTTTTTTTTTTTATACCTTTCGCAATTTTTTATTTTTTGTTTTCCTCTTCGTTTTGAGGATGGAGAAAATTTCGCGAGCTTTTTATGCCCCGGTTTACTTTACTTTCCCGGTCTCTAACACGTCGGCCTATTATTCCCATCCAGACCCCATAACTCATGCGGAAGGCTTGAACTACGCGTCCATGATCCGGATCGGGAATCGAGGGGCTCGAAACGGTTCGTTGACCAACCAACCCTGCTTCATGCTCTTGGATATCCAAACGATCAACACCGACGATATATCTATGTATTATGCCGAATTTAGGGAAACTCGGGCATCCGTAAATCCTGACCTGACCGTTGTCAAACGTAGATAAAACCGGAGACGGGAACGACACGGTAGACCGTGAATCAACGATCGCATTCAAAACCCGGGACTCCATACGAGGAACCCCTTTTCATCAAGCCTGAAGGAACGTCTGAGATGGAATACGATACAATAACTATGTGAAGAATACAAGAGTACACATATTGTATCTTTTTCGTCATTTTTAGAGACGTTTTTGACTGTTTTTCGAAAACAAAGAGTCTGATTCAAAAATCATGCTATCAAAGCTTGTATAATAACGATACAAAAATAGTGTATAAATTTCAAATCGATCGGATCAATGGTCACGGAGATCCTAATCATGGTCACTTTTCGCAAGCTCTGATTCCATGGCGTCTGGTGATCGCAATTTTCAAGATAAATTGGAATTTTTTCTTTTGAATCGGAGCTAAATTCGTGTGCTTCTGAATCCTGTGTACCGATTCGAATTTTTTCCATTCTTCACATGGTTATCACATTTTAGAGGCAAGTTATGTACTTAGATACAACGTTTTGTTCATTTTTAGAAACGTTTTTTGACTATTTCTAAAAAACAAAAAGTCAGATCAGAAAATCCTGCTATAAAAGCTTTTATAATAACGATATGAAGATAGTGTATGAATTTCAAATCGATCGGATAGACGGTTACGGAGTTCCTATTCATGGTCACCGTTTTTATCGGTGCTCTTCGCAAGCTCAACTTCCACAGCGTCTAAAAGATACAGTTTTGAGGATAAATTTGACTTCTTCCTCTCAAAATGAATCTCGAAACGTGTACTTTCGAATTCTATTCGATAATTGACAAAGTTGTTGCATTCTATAAGCATCGTTATTTCGTTCTTAACTCGAATACCCTATCAATCACCATCGTCGTTATTTTTCTACAGTAAAGTAAGAAGGAGAAAAAGAAAAGCAGAATATCTTCCCTGCTAGAATATGAGAATGAAAGGATAGAAGCTTTCTTCATCTGAAAATGAACAGACAGAAACAGTGATACATACCCAAATATACTAATTTCGCTGTGAAAATAGCGTCACACACGAGTCTGAGAATGTCGAGAAGTTGATACCCTTCGAAACCCTTAATTTCCATTCACAATCAGTCGAGATACGTTCCAGCCCTAGTTCCTCACAGTTATGGAAATATATGTTTCCAGCTGGTGTATTGTTTAGTTAATTAAACGGATAAGCCAGACGTTACATACTCGTCGACGGTGGATGCCTCCTGTGCCACCACAAAGCAACGAGAGCGCAGTTGACGGACGTTAGCGATAACGAAGTTAGAGTCATATATATTTACGCCGCTTCTATCTACCAAATGCACTATAAAACTCGGCGCTAAAATTACGCTCTTTCATCTGTCATCTAGCTGTACAGTTTTATTTTAATTTTCTGTTCACTTCCTGCGAAAACTTTTTGTCATGACAACCCCGCAAAACCCGGAGAGACTCTATATCAAAGTTGGACACTTCGTGACAGGGTCCGGCTTTTATATCCTGTATATGTATTCGTTTGGTCGTGAAAATAATTCTCTAAACGCTTCGAAACGAGAGGAGCTTTCGGCCTTTCCCCCACCTGACACTTTATTTCTAATGGTATTAAATATCCGACGGTATTTAATGCGCGCTGAAACTCCTCCATGGGCTGTAAGTTTGATGGGAATTAACCTCGCATGCCAGTATTCATACATTAAATATCCCAGAGGGAGGGAGCCTAGCTATTTTCGCCATTGCAAGCTTGAAAGCTTCAAAGCTTGGAGCTTGGAGCTTGGAGCTACTCAAAACCCCGGGCCAGGGGCTCCCTGTCTATGTGTGTACCGAAATATCCGACCAATTTAGAAGGGAACCAGAGATTTTGAACGTCTGAAACGCGTTGTCGCCAAGATTGCGCGAGCCAACCAGAAATCCCTGAACATATTAAGTTTCGCAGTGTTTGTGAAGGGTGGGATGGATACAACCCCGGCCATGTTATAACCATTTTCGGTGTTACCTTGGAATTTACTCGTCTCACGTTGATAATTAATTAGTTGGGTGGAGGAAATCAATCTAAATACCATTTTAGAAAGTCGAAATACCGTCTAGGGGTTTCGGTCTGTCATTATAATGACAGAGGGGAAGGAAGGAAGGATTCGTGGATGTGATGATCCTTTTTTAACAGAATATTCTTAAGGAAAATTTTTAGTTCGTGGACTAAGCGATTCGTGGAAACTTTTTACTTAAAACTCCAAAAGATTCCGTTTTTGGAATAATGTACAGTTTTTACAACAAATTTCGTCTTCTTTTTATATATATACCTAAAATGGAGAGAAAATCAACCGCGTGTCCGGGAGCGTTGAGACCTAAAGTTTCTTGGGGTAACACATAACAGACAATTGGAAAACGTGCCACTTTTGGTAAGGGACCCCGGGTACGTGACTGGCTTTCATTATCCAGATACACCGAGAAAATAAATCGAATCAATCTCGATAAACTCAGTTTGATAATTGGCTCGAGCATCGTTACTAAAATCTCAGAAAAAAAAATAAAAAATTTATAAAATCAACAATTTTTTAATGGATTGTGACAAAATAGTCTCTCAGTAAATCTTGATTCCTTACGAATGGCAGATTTTATAGTATTTGTTTACGTAAAACTTTGAGTATAAATTCTTCCCGAGTTTATCATTCATTGTTTGTTCGATAAGGGGACACTCGACGATTCGAGTTTTCCGAGTGTTTGTTACAGAAGAGATTTTTCATTCTTGTTTTATTGGCCCGGCATAAATACGTACAACGGTGGTGAGAAAATCTCCACTAGTTTTAAAGACACATAATTGTTATTGACAAGATAAAGACGAATTTAGAGATATGTGGTCAACTGGAGAAAAGGAAGACTGAGTGAATCTGACAACCAGAAAATTGTATTTTTTACCCCCACAAACTCAGCGTTGAACCCTGGCCCTTTACCCTCGTCGTGTCAAACCGACGCTCAATTCTTGTTATATGAAATACATAGTGGGTAAAGAAACTTGAGAGAATCTGAATGTTTGAACATTTTTTTTTTTTTTTTTTTTGTAAAAATTGGACCGAATCGATACCGAGTCTCCCTTCTGAAAGGGCATCAATAATTTTCACCGAACAATTACTCTCTCCATTCTCTTACAGCTGTTCGTGTTTTCGCTCGATCTAACACATCGGTGGTTACAGCCCGAGGCAATCTATTATCGACTTTGACCGCGGGTGGATAAATATTCGTCATCTTTATTTTTGGAGAGGAACGAAAAAAAAACTAGGATTTTATCGGTGTGATAAATTGTTGAAAAAAGGCGGTAAAAAACATTTTTTCAAACTATAGATTTTCATAGGCTTATGGAGACCGAGAAACGAACGAAAGAAAAATGTTCTTCTACATTTTAAAACTTGGAATTTTCACCCTCAAGTTTGGATTACGACGCAGGTTCAAAATTGTTGGAAGAGAAGGATGATATTTCAATTAGGGCGGAAGGTGGCTTCCCAGGGTCGTTAATCGAGAGACCTTCTACTCGCTTTAGGTGTGACGCGATCAGTTTGGGAATGAAGTAAGTAAGGAAGGATGGAAGGAAGGAAGGAAGGAAGGAAGGAAGGAAGGAAGGAAGGAAGGAAGGGACCAGGGTTTTGGTATAAGTAGAATTTTATCGGTAATTAACCGACTAGACGAGAAGTTTAGCTAACTTGATAATCGCTCCCTTATATAATACACCGAAAACTGACACCCTCGAAATATAACAGATCTGCATAAATCAAATTTAATATCCACCGCGAAAAATTGTAGAGGGCTAAAAATGACGAAGGAAGCCAAATTAATTTCGAAATACGGTAGATCGAAGTAATTGAAGAAATTAAAAAAAATTAAGAACTTAGTTTATTGATTAAAAAATAGCGACAAAGAGATTAGAAAATTAAGACTTTTTTTTTCTTCCAAATAAGATCTCGTATTTTTATAAGGGTAGTATTTCAATGTTTCATTCTTTTTTTTTTCTCTCTCTCTCTGTCGGATATTAAAGGCGTGTATCGAATCGTTTGGTACAATATTTTGACACGAGACGGCGACACGAGACGGTGTATAACCAACCTGAGTTTTACTACCCCTGTTTTACCCCTGCTGTCTGTACGGCATCGGCGAACCTTACCGTGGCTATTACCACTTGTATTTCTTCTCTATCTACCTCTCTCTCTCTCTCTCTCTCTCTCTCTGATTGTGAGATGTTCGCAAAATCTTGTTTATCGTCGAAGAACACGATAAGGGAAGAAGTGGAAATCGAGAAACGTGGTCAAACTACACCTTCGAAAACTATATTAAACATTTTTTTCCTGTGACATCCTTCAAGAATTTTGGGATATAAAAATTATCCAAAATCTTGAAGACTGTGACATGTTCGATGATATAATTAAAAGCGATATAATTTCACTAAAAATTGGAACAAATTATTTAAAATGTCAAAATTACCTCAAGGACGAAAAAATCTATTTCAGCCTTTCTCGTTTTTTACACAACTCGAAAATGTCTTTGAGGATTATTTTTAGAGTTCTAACAAATTTTCTAATTGGCCAAATAATTATCGAAAATTTAAAGCTGCTGGAAGAATTTTCAAAAAATTTGACAACCTATACAGAATTTTTAAAAAAAAAAAAAAAAAAAGAACGTAGTCACAAATAATCTTGATGGTAAATTTGTGCAATTTTTAAAATAAATTTTCACTTTTTTTTTTTTAGCTTGTAGAACAAAATTCTGCACATTAAGACCTGGAATAATTAATATAAAATTTTTTGTACCGTCTTTCGGATAAAAAATGAAAAATTTGAAGAAAAAACGAGAAATCTAAATTTTCCTCAACATTATCATTTAAAATTCAACGTGGGTCCCCGCCTTCCTTATGAAATCTTGACGCGTCTTTCGATAACTCGATTTCATCGAGTGTCTCGCGTATAGTAGCCGGGGTTTTTCTTTCGCCCCCTACTGATAGAGTTTTTCGATTTCTCCAAGGAGAGTGCAGAGAGCGAAGGGAAAAAGGTACGGAAAGGGGGGAGCTCACGGCCTTAATTGGCTATAAATTTCGTTAAAAGGGAAAAATAATCACCGACCCTTCCTCGAGTTGGTAGTGAGTTTGAAGTTTTCTGGAACCCCGAGTTTTCCCGTAGGAAATGCCAGCCAAAGAACCCGAGGACTTAAGTTATTGGTACCAGACGCAGAGCTCTCGTGATTTACGAACACGATCTAGGAAATTTTTTTCAACCTTTTTTTCCGTCGATTTTTCCGTTCCGGTATAAAAATGACAATTTTCGTCAAAGGGAGACGATCGTATCGGCTGGTGACTATGAAAACTTTCGTTTTTTTTTTTTTTTTTTTTTTAGTGTGTGATATTATGTATTTTTTTTCTCCTTTTTATCCTCGGCAACGACGACGTCGAGTTAGGGATATCGTAAAATATGTAAAAGTATGTATATTATATATATAGCATAATGTGATGCGACGCGATCCCTCCATCCTCATAAAACTAGGATGTGACTTCGTACTAACCAGAACGAAACGCTCTGAGGACCTCGAGGGTTTCTCGAAACAGGATGTATATATGTATAATATGTGAAAATCCAAACTTCCGGATTTTCCACACAAAACCGCAAGTTTATACTTATACCACGCACTAAAGTTTAGACGAGTTTTTGAGGGGTGGAGATCGTTTCAATGGGGTGCGCGGAAACGTGTTTGTACTGACTTCTCATTGTTTTCAAAATCACTATATACACAGAAATCCTATTATCAACAATTCAGTATGTTTTGAAAGCCGTTTATCTCCCAACGGTCTACTACCACGTGGAAAGTTATGGAGACCTTTTCTGTGGAAAATTTTACGATCTTCAAAATCAATAAGAGTCACTTTTTCACCTAGGAGCAACCGGAAGTGAGATATTGACAAAAATAATCACTCAGGACATGGACCTGGAGGATTAAAACTGGGAAATCTTCGAAACGATCGATTCCACGGAAAAAATGGTATGTACTATTTTTGTAGAGAATTTAACAATCTTCAAAATCGATTGAAACCCTTTTTCACCTCAGAGCAACCGGAAGTGAGATAATGTCAAAAGTAAAGTGTGATGAAATTATCGCTTATGACTCTAGAAGAATTAGATCTGCTCTATTTTCCAAACGGTATGTGTTATCAGAAAAATTGTATGGACTGTTTTTGTAGAGAATTTCACGATCTTCAAGATCGATATGAATCATTTTTCTCCTGGGAGCGACCGGAAATTAGATAATGTCAAAAGTGAAGTGTGATGTAATTATCTCTGATGACACTAGAAGAATTAGATCTGCCCTATTTTCTAAACGGTCCATGTTACGAGAAAAACTGTATAGATTATTTTTGTAGAGAATTTCACGATCTTCAAAATCGATTTGAGTCATTTTTCTCGTGGGATCAACAGCAAGGGAGATATTTGAATAATAAATTCAAACATTAGCGTTTGGTGGAAATTACAAGCCTCGGTGCTCCATCTCAGTTTCAAAGTATATATCACTGTATCGCATAATCCCTAAGTATGTCAGAAAAAATTATCTTCAGAATCTAGTGTCTTCGTCCTCTGTCCCAACTTCCGATAAGACAAGACTTCGGATTATTGGTTAAGGGTGGCTGATCGACGCGGCGCGGCGGTCGAGTTTCCCCTTCCCTTCCCATTCCATTTCTTTTTCTCTTTCCGTTTCCGCAGAAGAAACCGCGCGGTGTTCTTCGCGGTCAGTCGGACACGTCAACTAAGTCGAACTTATTGAAGAAATGACAGAGATAGAAAAAGTAAAAAATAAGAGACTGCAGGAAGACCGTTTTTCCACCTCAAGATTCTCCGTCTAATCGAATCGAAGATAAATCGTTGTTCGAATGAGTGAATAAATGAATAAATTTTATGAAAAAAAAAAAAAAATTGTCAAACGTATCGGAGAACCGGAATATAAACAAAGATAAACGAACCGCGCGTCAGCTGCGCGAGGACGCTAATCGAATCGAAACACCCGACCGTAAAAGTAGAAGAAAAAAAAAAGTGGGAATAAAAACGCGAACAAATTTGAAACTTTTTTTTATTCCTCTGTCCACGAGACGCAATCTGACGCCAAACCTCCGGCAAAAAAAAAGTTTTTAACGAAAATTGACAAGAGTTAATTTTTTTATTTTTTTTTCCAACTTTTTTTAGACAAGCTTGAAGGTGATTCTGGTCAGAATTAAGAGAAAGAAGAAAAACTGGTGACAGTCAATCGCACCAATCACATTCAGGCCCACGTGGCTCTGGAGTCAACCGATGCTGACAAAACCCTGACAGATAGATACAATTAATAATTCGTATCCTCGTTCAATTCTGATCAAAACGGTGATTAATAATCGTTAATTAATACACAGAGAGTTTGAAAGTGGATTCGAATTAGACGTGATACAAAATTTTAGGGGTACATTTTCAAGGTGACAATATTTTTTTTTAACTCTTTTTTTACACAGTTTCAGATCCTAAGTTAAACTGAATATTTTTGGCACGAATCTTCTAGACAGTAATGCGCATGGATTCGATCAATAATGTCTGAAATTGATTCGGGATTTTTATTATATGGGTTCAAAAATGTGCAAAAAAGACAAATATTCAAACAAATGCTTATAAAACAAGATTTTACCGTTGGTCAAATCCATCCAAACTAGCATCAAGAATTTTCCATTCTGTTTAACAATCTCTAAGTAATTGTAAAACCGTTGATAATTGACTCAGGATATTCGTCAAGCTCTCCAAATGATTCCCAAATCGAGCAGAAAGGATAAATAATTGAATCCATGGTCATTAAAAAAATGTTGAGATCAGAAACCCGTTGATTGAATTATTCAAGTCATTCTAAAATACAATTACATGATTACATAATCATGTAATCATGCATAAACTGTTATCTGAGATTTCGGAGATCCCCTCTCTTTGTTCGCAAACCATGCGCCAGCAGCGCCCCCCTTCGCGTATTTGACGTAGTAAACAAACAAGTAGATATTGCCATTCGCATACGCACGTGCATGGTGCCGATTCTGTATCAAAGTGATGAAAAAAACGAAAACGAACCTTTGGCGTACCGACATGAGAGCAAAATAAAAAAGGTCAGGGTTCGTTGGGGGGTGAGAAAATGAAAGCTGGAATATCGTTCTATTCGTGGGATTCTTGGGGGCTCTGTGCGAAATCCAGTGTTTCATAATAGAGACGAGCCCGAGATAAGGTGGCTCGACTCAATTAATCAGGATTTAAAGGATGAGCCAAAGCTCCGTTGAAACAGCTTTCGTCGTTTCGTCCAAGAGATTTTCTCGTTATTTCTTGAAAAAAAAAAAAAAAACGAGAAAAGAAAAGAAACGAAGGAAAAAACCGAGTTCGGGGATACGGTTTGCAGAGGTCGTGTTATAAAACACTGTGAACAACACCTGAGTGTACCCAGCGGTTGAAATCGATGTTGGGGGGTGTCTAACCTAACCCGCAAAACCAGGGGGTTGTTGTATCGAGCCAGAGAAAACCTGGCTCAGCTTGGCTTACAGCTTAGAAGCTTGCGAAGTCAGCGGTTCGAAAAATCTTTCGGAATGATTTTTTTGGGCTAATTGGTGCAGAGAGAAAAAAAAAATGGTCAATCGAGTGAAGGTGATACTTTGATGGAAAAAAGCTCACCTTTCTTCTGTGGTCTTCGTCGGTCCCGATGCACCGCTGATTCTCTTTGTCCTTATCTCAGTGGTTTATCAATGGGGGATACGGTTGTAGGTGTGTTTTTTGTTTTTTTTATGTCCTTGTATTTTTGATCCTCGAGGATGTCCCGAAGGCCAATAGCTGGTCTCGTGGCTGCGGTCTAGGACTGAGTGAACGCGAGGTCTTACTGCAGAGAACGACGGACGTAATTTGGACGTCGCGACGCTGGTGGCGCCTACTAGGTACCAACCGCGACCGCGACCCTATACTCGCGCATTGATCCGGAGGGTTGTTGAATCCCCGACTCTGCTGGGGGCGCCGCGGCGAGGAGAGCGAAGAGGAAGAGGAGAAAAATGAGAGAAGAGAAGAGAAGAGAAGAGAAGAGAAGAGAAAATAGAACGAGATTATACGGGGACAGGGAGTTCGGCTGGGATTCCGAAATCAAAAAAACAAAAACTCTACTTTACACTTTTCAGAAACAACAACATATATTTGTCATTGATTTACATTTATTGACACTGATCGATCATTGTCAGTGAAAAAACTACATTTTCACTCGTTTGGTATCAGAGTGTCTTTCAAAGTACGGAAACATTCGTGTAGAAAAAAGCCCAAGTGTAGAAAATGTGAGAAACACATGGAAAAAAGTATTCTTGAATCTGAAATCAAGTTTGAAAATATTCTAGAATCAAGTTCACAAATATTCTGAAGTCAAGTTAAAAAATATTCTGTATTCAAGTCCAAAAATATTCTTGAATCAAGTTTGAGAATATTCATAAATCAAGTTAAAAAATATTCTGTATTCAAGTCCAAAAATATTCTTGAATCAAGTTTGAGAATATTCATAAATCAAGTTAAAAATATTCATCAAGTCCAAAAATATTCTTGAATCAAGTTTAGAATATTATAAATCAAGTCCAAAAATATTCTGAAATCAAGTTCGAAAATATTCTTGAATCAAGTTTAAGAATATTCATAAATCAAGTTAAAAAATATTCTATCAAGTCCAAAAATATTCTTGAATCAAGTTTGAGAATATTCATAAATCAAGTTAAAAAATATTCCTGAATCAAGTCCAAAAATATTCTTGAATCAAGTTTCAGAATATTCATAAATCAAGTTAAAAAATATTCTGGATTCAAGTCCAAAAATATTCTTGAATCAAGTTTGAGAATATTCATAAATCAAGTTAAAAAATATTCCTGAATCAAGTCCAAAAATATTCTTGAATCAAGTTTGAGAATATTCATAAATCAAGTTAAAAAATATTCCCGAATCAAGTCCAAAAAAAATTCTGGATTCAAGTTCGAAAATATTCTTGAATCAAGTTTAAGAATATTCATAAATCAAGTCCAAAAATATTCTGAAATCAAGTTCGAAAATATTCTGGATTCAAGTTTGAGAATATTCATAAATCAAGTTAAAAAATATTCTGTATTCAAGTCCAAAAATATTCTTGAATCAAGTCCAAAAATATTCTTGAATCAAGTTTGAGAATATTCATAAATCAAGTTAAAAAATATTCCCGAATCAAGTCCAAAAAAAATTCTGGATTCAAGTTCGAAAATATTCTGGATTCAAGTTTGAGAATATTCATAAATCAAGTTAAAAAATATTCCTTCATCAAGTCCAAAAATATTCTTGAATCAAGTTTACGAATATTTATAAATCAAGTCCAAAAATATTCTGAAATCAAGTTCGAAAATATTCTTGAATCCAGTTTGAATATATTCTTGAATCAAATTTAAGAATATTCATAAATCAAGTTCAAGAATATTTTTGAATCGACAATATTCCCATCCTTGTTTCAAATCTGAAATTTTTCTCGACTCAATGGATTCTCAAGGTTCTCATCTCTAGGTAATTTTACGAATCTGTTATCAGGGTGGCGGGGGTGGGGGCTGGGGGGGAGGGTCTGTGGTCAGGTCGCGAGGTGTTGGTCTGACAAAGGCCGGATACCCTTTCAGGAACGAAACCCTGGGACTAGACAGTCTAACTCCGGAGTCTAGGTGGGCTGTAGCAAAAACACTATTCCGTGATTAATGATTCAACCGGCCTTATACTGTTCGCGCAAAAAAATTAACCTCCAGACCCCCACTGACGCTGAAATTATCGTTCGGCCAGATATTCGGACCGACCTGATGCTAGCTTCGTTTCGACATCTGCAACACCTAACTTAAGCTTAATTGATGCTACTATTTATCTTGGGGGTTGAAACACTCGCTCTTTTTTTTCACACCCCAAAATAGATGTAACAACGTTTTTGTAACTTGGCTCCAGACGATATCAAACGCAGGGGAGGGACTCGACGCTTTGGTCAGACATACGGTTCTCCCGTTTTATAAGCCCTGAAACTAACGAGACTCGGGACAATTTTTTTACAATCCCTGGAGTCCTGAAATCGTCAAAATATCAAATTTCAATCAGTTTTTTTTTTATTTTTATTATATTTTGGTTTTATCGACTTTAAAACCCTTTCAAAATGGATTTTGACTCGTGTTAATCATATCAAGATCTATTTTCAACAAGTTTTGGAAAATTTCATCATCCCAAGAATTCTGCAATTTTAATGAAAGTTTTAGACTGTATTAATTGACCAAGTTTATTAATTTCAGAAACGTGACGATCTAAGACGAATTTTCAAACAGGTCTTATAATTTTCAAAATCGATTTCAATTCATAATACATACTTTTATAGAGATTCGATACATGTCAAAAAAAAAAAAAAAAAATCCAAGACACTCTTCGATAAAATTTATCAATTTTTCAAGCTTTCCAAATCGATTTCCACCTATAATAATCCTATAAAAATTGTCTTCAGTCGTCTGTGAGTACGAAATCGTATTTTTCGATTGTTATTCTAATTTTTTTGGTTCTACGTATGAGTTTTTCGTTTCTGCAAGACCGAGGTAAAAAAAATACGACGCATTGATTGATTAATGCCTGTTTGTTTGATTACAAAAAAAAATATATAAAAAAAAAGTTAAAACCTGCAGGGGTAGGTTTTTAGGGCTAGAGGGGGATTAAATAGGAGGCCAGAGGGGGACGCGTCACGTTCCCAACAATAAGTCGGGGTCTGCAGTCCCGTGTTTCTGCAAGCTTCGAAGCTTCCAAGCTTCCAGGCTCCAAGGTTAATTTATTTTGAAAAGAACACGCGACGTGTTCCCACCCCTTAAGAAACTTGGACCATTGGCGCAAAGAACTACCCTGCCTGTACCTTAACTCCAACCGGTCCAATGTAACTTGAATTTGTGTCAGCCGGTGCCCCACGAAACGATTCTTAGATATCCTACCGGATGTAATTTAGCCTCGTGCTGCAAACTTTTAGCCTCCCAGACCCAGCCTACTTTTTTTTTCATTTGCTCGTTCTCCTAGAACCACTTTGGCCACTTTGACAGAAAAGCTTTCTTTCTATTGGTTGATTAGCTAGAGCCTCAAATTTCAATAATTTGTGCAACGTTCCTAATTTTTTTCGATTTGTCCTAATTTCATCCTTATTTTATCAATTGCGGAGTTCTGATTTCTTCAGGCATCTTCTTTATCGAATGTAGAACAAATTCGAAGCCTGCAGCTCTTCGAGCATCTACCGGAAAGCGAACGGTACCAGGTTTCTCAATACAGAGATGGCGTTGGCTGCGGGTATATAAAACCGCGAAAATGAAACTTATGTATAAAATGAAAATTATGTAAGTTTTTTTTATTCGAGACTCGTGTGAGCTTTCTGAAGATTTACGTTCCTTTTTTGAAAACCTATCTTTTTCGAGTTTCAAGTGTGGTTTTTGGAGACGAATTTACGGTTTTTGAATACCTATAAACTTTTTTAGAAGCCTATGTATGTTTTTTTTTTATTAATTATAACAGTTTTCCCTGTTCGATCGGAGCCTTCCTTCAGGTTTCGAGATCAAAGTCCTTCATCTCGCTGAATCTGATTGAAATTGATGAAACAAAAGGTGAGAAAAATGTTCCAAGTTTCTCGGAACTGTGAATAGGTACCTATTTACCTACCCAGTAGCTGTAAACTCAACGGCACCGTCCAGTAAATCGATCTCTCCGCTAATTCGCTTTGAATTCCTTGATCCTGAGTTACCGATTAATCCTGACATGTGTATAAATCGAACTGTCGTAGCTACGTCCAGAGTTTTGCATCTTGGATCGGTTTGCGCGGTCAGGGTATAAAATATATAGGCGAATGCGAATGCCGCGGGTACGGTGACTGGAGTTGACCGTTGGTATGGGGGACTTGATGGAAAGCCGGTATATGGGGAATGAAAAATAAATAAATAAAATATAGCGAACGACCCGCATCATAGTTTTCTATCAATCTAACGTACGGTACGTCGTTTGCATGTCCTGTAGGGATACTAAAATCCAAGACGAAATCCTTTTACCGTGGAGAAATCTCCTCAGCCGCATATATGTATATTATACACGGCAAATAATTGGCACAAACGACCATCGTCAACATCTGCAACGAACAGCACCACCAGGGGACCGGAAATTGAATTATTTCCTACGAATTATCTCTTCTCTTATCTTCTCTTCTTTGACTCTTTGACCCTGTGTGTCTCTTCTCCAGACCTCGACGAATACGGATGGGACTTCTGAGGTTCTACGAATCTACGTTTAATTAGAAAATAAGAGGAAAAGGCTTTTACACCGCAGACCTGGCTGAGGTTCGCCAGAGATTTATAGTTTTGGTCGACTATGCAGAGCCAGCCGTTCAACTTCCGTTTCCAGATAATTTCAAGCTTGCGAATATAAGACCTCAGATTCTTTATCGGAGGTTCAAAAAAATCTTCGGGTAACAATTTTTATCAGATTTTGAATATTTTCAGGGGGTTTTTTTCTCCCACCGAAATCGATCCACCATTTTGAATTTTGCGAATCTGACTTCAGATTCGTCATTTTTATTCTATATTTTATTTAGAATTTTCTTAACCAGAGGAAGTGGATTAATTTTCCTTGGCATTAAAGTGGGTGATACGTAAAAAATATGACGTATTATCCATCTCCTACTTTTTTTTTCTCGTTGTTATTATTATTTTCGCGAGCGACTTCAGTCTCTCGTTCGTTTCTAGCTGCAGGTTACGAAGGGCGGATGGTTTTAACGTATGAAAGTAAGTGGAAATCCGTGTACCTAAATCCCACCCGAACCAACCCCCAATCCCTTATACGTATACATCATATGAGCGAGAGAGAGAAATAATAACCACATGCAGTGCGTGACAAGCCTATCATATATAAATTACCTAGAGAGAGAGAGAGAGAGAGAGAAAAAAAATGGATAAAAGCTCTGCGAGGGGAGAAAAAGAAGGTGAGAAAAAAAACGTCACAAATTTATCATTTTTCTCACTAAAGTAATATATTATAGCTATACTGAAAGTTGGGGAATGAAAAAAATCGTTATAATATTGCCAAATGAAACTTTTTATTGTCGAGCTTGCGACCAAAAAAAAAACGAAAAACTCGCAAGCTCGAAAACCTTTCTGCAGGGCTTCTCTGATTCTTTATACTTGAGCGATTTCTGAAGCAAGACATAATTTGGACATTGAAGAATCTGTAAATTTTTGGTTTTTAGGTATACTGAAAAAAAAGGGGTCCGGATAAACACGGTTTTCCACTCAAAAATTCATAACTTTTTCAATTTTTGATATTTTTTTCACAAAAATTTAGAAAGATACTCTCGAGTTATGGCACTTTCGTGAAAAAATTGTTCGGTACCACGTCTTTCGAAAAGTATATTCAATTCGAAGTTTGAATTTTACGATTCGGGGCTTGAAAGTGGTAAAAGAACGAAAGATCCTTATTTATTAAATTTAAAAAAACTAATTCGGGTCAAATCCTTGACGAGTTTATTATTATTATCACCCACGTGATGAATAAGTATAAGAGAAGTCGACGATGGTTTTCTGGGGGTGGTTTTAACCTTAACCCCGTATACCGGGTTATGGGTGGGTCTTATAATACCACTTCGGACGTAAGACCCTTTCAAAGTATCCGCACAGAGTACATTTCGTGACGGGGATTTATTCTTAAGCGGGTTAAAATCCTGATTCGGATAAACGTCGGAACTCGAGTACCGGAGTAGAACTTGAACAATCGGGATGGAAACGTAACGACGAAATTGTTCCAACTTTGGTTTTGGGTTCCATTGAATTTTTTGCACTTTTTTTGTGGACAATTTTGCGTCAATTTTACATATTTTCAATAATTCTTCCAATTCAATATCATGACGTGTACAAAATTGTTGTTTCTAGTGCACAAAATGTTCCTGAATCATATAAAAAAATGTTATTAATACTAAATTTGTGAATAAAACGCTTTTTGAGACTCTAATAAAATCACTATCGTCATTGAGAAGAAAAAAAAAATGCTAAAACAAATACTTACTGCACTCGCTTCACCTGCGTTATAAATTTTGCAAAGGTCAAATAGTGGCGTGGATGGAGAGAAACTTTTCATACTTTCATCAAATTTGTCACATATCTCAAAGATCATCATTTTAGACGGTAAAAATAATCAAATCACTTCGCTCACTATTGTAATAAGAGTACAAGAAAAAAAAAGTAACAAGAATTTAAACAACTCGAAGACAAAATGTACACGTAAACTTGAACGTGGGTGAAATTCGAAACTTGGAAGAGGAACGAAGCCTATAGAACAACACATACATCACAAGTTTGCGACATCAAGTTTCTTCCAACAAGTATATATAGCTATAACTGTCTCGTTGCGAAGTGCTTGTACCCACTTCGAAACTCACTGTAGTAATTTCTGTGTTACCGCGAGAGGAAAACCAACTACAGTCCGAAAGCTCTCTCTCGAATTGACCCCCCGAACAACAAAAGAACAAAAATCTACTTCATTTGTAGGAAAAAAACGGAATTATTGAATGATATTCATTTTTTTACACATACATATGTATAGGTGATAAATTTAGTACAATTTGGCAACAGGGCATCTCACTTTCACTCAGAGGGAGGCCCCCCTCATGTAACGCAACGTCGAGACACCTATTGTGGTGTACATGAAGTTTGCAAGAAAAGAAGTACAAGAAACAACGAATTTTTGTATTCGACGATGACGATAGGAAAAAAAAGAAGAAGAAGAAGAAGAGACACTCTTGTCTGATTTCTGGTTCAGAGACTAGAGACTGGAGAGAGAAAAGTGAAAATGAGGCAGTTCATGCTTCGCTTTCGAAGAAATGATTAGACGTTGTGGTATTTCACTCTTGTTTATTAGAATCAATCGACAACTGTCAATATCAGATTTTTAAAACGTTGCGTTATATGTCGTTTCTCACATAGTTCAGGACTTTATGTGTGTGTCTGTTTGTTTCGAGTGAATCACAATCCTCTTACTTTCACGTTTCTCCTACATCATTGATTCAAACGGACTCGACTTTTGGTCCCAATATATAAAATTAATGGGATCGAAGAAATATATGAAATCGTGCACATCCTCAATTATTCTCACTGTCACAAATTTCAAATTTGTGTGTGAAGCAATAAACACATACTTTTTGTATATTCAAATTCAACTCTTTCAATATTTTACTATTCATATAACAGTTTTTGAAAATTCAAAATCATTCGGAATTTTCATAGACAAGATTATACGAAATTTTATGTACAGAATGTTTTGAAAATTAGGCTGAATACTCATATGATATGAAAATTTATGATAATTTCATTCAAAAACGGGTTTCCACTGCAATAATTTCATTTAAATCACCAGGATTTGTAAATTTCAAGTCTGGACAAGATTATTCACCATTTTCATGGAACTGTTTTTCTCCCATGACCCTGAGATCGAGTCAGTAAATTTACAGGGTGATCAGAAAGTATCGAGTAGTGGAAAAGTACCTCGTCTTTCTCTCTCTCTCTCAATATATTAATTTCCTTTCTTTTTCCACCTCCAGAGTCGATGATATTTTTTCACTGTGTCGTGTCAATGTGGAAATTATAGAATAATGCCTGACCACCACATGAGCGATGGCTTGACCTTAAACGACTGCGCGGTCTTGGCCGTAATATTAAAAAAAAAAAAAAAAGTTTTACGTCTACTGTACGTATAATATCGGTGGAACTGGACCAACGATTCTTCGTTCTAGAAGCGTCAAGGTTCGATTCTGAGAATTGAAAAACAAAATGAGAGAAATCCTACAGGATCATTTAATTCCATAAAACTGATTTTTTTTTTTTTTTTTGTTCTTTGGTAATAGGAAAAAAAAAATGTAACCTTAATTCCGTAACACTTTGCTGCATCACTTCGGCATTGTCATTACCAGGATTCTAGCTGTTAGGCATCGTACAACGACTTGCAGAATTACACCATACTTCTCGAGAGGAAAATTATTACTCCACAAAGTTACTTATAAAGAGATATATATACTCGGGCATGGAATCGTGACTTGCAGACTGATTATAGCATTTATGCATCATACGTTCGAGTAGCTATGCACGTAACTACTCCGGGTTATTGTTGTCTCTAATTTTTATTAATTTAGACTAATTTTTCTGGTATACAAAATACCAATCATATCATATCGTCGATTCAAATTTTGAAATCTTCCATCTTTCGCGCCACGATTTTACGTCACTATTCAACACGACTGTAGACCGCCATCTAGCATCAACTGCCGAAACCCTCTGCTTTTTCTTCAGTTTTCTTCAAAACCAATTTTTTCCTGCCCATTTCATAGAATTTGATGAAATTTGATTTAATTTTATCAGATAATTTTTATTCCAGTTTTTCGTTTTGTTTTTTTTTTCTCATTTTTGGATTGAATAATTCAGTGATTCTGACTCCATTATCCTTCTTCGAGAGGATCTATCTAATTAATTCACTCCCAAAGTTCGTCGACCCGTTGCGTTTAAGTCTCGAATCGAAAGTGACTTTTTATTTTTAGGACACGTCCCCCGTTTGCGTTACATATCGACTGGAGTCGGAGTATAACGTCATGCAACGGAGAAATTGCCGGTTATCCGCGTTTCTCGCACCGGCAGTCCCCGATTAAAAGAGACAGATCTTCTCTCGTCTTCTCGTCACACCGTTGAACAACGATTATTGACCGCTCTAGTTAACACTCGGCATCTTCCATGTAGTAGGAAAAGGAAAAAAAATTCAAATTTCGCGCTCAAACTTGACACGATTTAGATATTTGTACGTCGTTGTTAATCCGATTGGGAATTATGTGGAGGATTAGAGACCGGGAAAGAAACTTTCGCCACAGTTAATTTTTCGGACCGGATCACCGCCGGCGTAAAAACGATCGATTAATTATTTATAAACTTCCATATTGATACAGACGATATAGATAAAAAATAAAAATAAAATCTCTTTGCTCGATTTGAATGGTGAGATGCGATCGTAGGATAATAACGAATCAAACTTGATAACCTTGACTCGTTTCTCACAATTAATTCTCACGATTCTAAATTTTTTGCATTAATTATCGAACCAGATGATTTTTTTTTTTTTTTTCATGTCTTCAATTTTTTTATAAGGAGGTACGAAGATCTGGTCATGTTGTGCAGTTTGTAATAATAAACCAGTAAAAGAGAACCTCAGCGATGTGTTAAGATCTATCCTGCAGAGGCCACTGATATTTAATACTTTCACTTGAACTCCTTGACCCGCACACAATTGCAAGTGAACGTGCGTGAACGGACTGAACCTCCTCCTCCATTGAAAATAATAATAATAATAACAATCATAATAATAAAATACACAAAAAAAAATGAATAAAACTTTACAAGTGTTGTAAATTTATTCAACTTCTCCCGCACGAGACCCACACGTGGCTACGTCATCGGACCAAAAATATTATCTATACAGGCTACAAAAATTATTCTTTGTTCTCATGCAGTTTCGTTCTTTTTTTTTCTTTTTTTTGCTCTCAGTAAAAGAGCGAAGATTGGCGTGGAATCGGAAAGTAAATGTATGATATGTTTGGAAAAATGAGGAAATTTCTATGATTGAAGGAAATTATGCAATGATTTTTTTTCTTCTTTGTTCTTTATTTTATTCTGTCTGAAAGCTTTCGGAAACTTGTTCCAAGAATAGTGAAAAAACGGTTTTGAAGTCTGTGAATATTGTAAAAAATTATTTTTGGATCGTAGGAATAAATCGAATCTCAAAATTTAATGATTTTGGATGAGAAAAACAGGAGGGAAGATAAAGTTTTCTTTTTTTCTCTATTTTTTTTTTTTATCAGTTTCAAGGCTTTGAAAACCTGAAAATCTTGTCTAAAATTTTCGGAATATGGGGAAAATAAATCAAAAAAGCCTGATTCAAGAATTTCGAGAAAGAATAAAAGTTGAAAAAAATCTATTCCAACAATTTTAATAAAAAAAAAACCATAAAAATTCAAATTTCCAACGTATTGGAAGAATAAGATCAGAAAAAAGCTTATGATTTTTCTTCTCTTCTATGACTTGACTTTCATTCATAAAAATCATGTAAAAATAATTGAAAAAAAAAAAAAAACGGCTTTCAAAGAAACCAAAATTATTTTCTCCACACTTCAAGGACTCTGATAAATTGGACAATTTGGAGTAAGAAAATTGAACTTTTACAGAGAGACAATTTTTTCGAAAAAGTCTCAAGAAAAGGTTAAGATGAGACTGTGTATCGTATCGCGTTCGTCTTGGTATCCGTGTTCTACCGCACGTTCGCTTCGCGTTCTAATTAATTATAATCACAGCACTATGTATAATAATAAAACGGTATAAGTTTGTAGGTTGGCAAACCGTTTAGTAATGTTAGATGTATTTATGTATGTACTTGTACTGCAGTGGATGATTCTCGTTCTGTTATATTCGCGTATTCGCGTCCCTCATAACTTTCGAGCCATGACAAAATAGAGAGTAATCATTTACCACTTCGATAATTTATACCGTATATAATACGCAATTTACACACAGTCTCAAAAAATATAAAAATTAACTCTATTCTTCTGGTTCCAATTCTGAATTCATAGCCCCTCCGAAATTACGCGCAATAATTTATTCGATAATGAAATATAATTGAGACTCACAGTCAACAAGCTTTTATGCAGGATTAAAACGAACGCTAATTAACTCGAAATTTGTTTGATTTTTTTTTACTATATTAGTAATTGAGAAAGTAAGTGAGACAAAAAAGACAAATTTGGAAGTGTAGAAGGGTGCAAAAAAAAAAAAAAAATGCTCTAAGTGTAGAAAATTGAAATCGTGCTTTTTTTCGATTCTACAAAATTGATATCATCACCAAGCTTTCATCAATGCTAATTTTCTACTTTTGGAGACTTTCAACAAACTTAAAAGAATCGAATTTTGGAAGAGGTGCAAATATTCATTTAAAAAAAAAAAAAACAATTCTCGATTCAAGTCAAGTTGAATGACTATAAATCTACAATCTCAACGTAAAGTTCTTCTTTTCTTTTTTCTTCTTCTTCTTCTTCTTCTTTCGGTGATTAAAAAATCAAATCAAAAAAAAAAAAAAAGGAATCCAGTATAAAAAATCCTGTTCCGATTCTATCATCTCGAAATGTCATTTGTAATTATGCAAAACGCTGCGACTCTTATCTCTCTTCGGACGATCCCATGAGATCCTTCGATGATCGATACCTATATATCTCGACTTAATTTACCTAACCATCTCCCGTGTCTTGTGTACCGCGTCTAGGAGAATCGGGCTGCAGGGAGTGCTCTCTCGGGTAGACCTGGGGCACCTCAGGCACCTCAGGCACCTGGGACAGACTCCTGAGATACAAGCCGGAGGAGGATTGTGGTGGGACCTGGGAAGCTAGGTGGTCAACCGAGAGGCACTTTCCGAAGCAGTAATCAAGTAACCTGCACCATGACGCGACCAGCACCACCCCTGGCCTCCTCGTGTGCCACAAGTGCGAACAATTCAAACTTACGTATGGTCCTCGGCATCGTATCCACCATTCTGGCTATATCCAATTTTCGTAAGTTTTTTTTTTTCTCTCTTTTTTGGTACTCAATTTTTTTGGAATTCTTACGTTTTTTTTTAAAGATCTTTGAGTCATTTCGATCAATTTTTGGAACAATTGTCAAATATTTCGAGAAAAATTTTGTCATGTACAATTTAATAAAGAAATTTTGATTTGATTGATGGAGTCGATTAAAAAATTGAATTTGAATTTCAATTGACGAATTAAATTCTACAAAATTACATATTCTTGGATTCTAAAATTGAAATATATATATATATATATTCAATTCTATGTACGATATCGTAATTAGATAAGAAATGAAAGAAAAAAAAAAAACATCCGGGTGTTAGACCACAGCTTGAAACATTGGATGGTACCTTTCACCTGGGATTTTCACTTGCATGCATGCATACTTATGTTGTACCTCGGTGTGCCAAAGGCTGAACGATATAGGAACGTATATATAACCATATTGACTTACGTGATTCGAATCGAAACGAACGAATATAGTATAACTGATAAAAATAAATAAAATTAAAACAAATCGCAAAATTAAGGCGTCACACATTATAAGTTATAACGCGGAAAGCTTAATTGCTCTGTAATTTCTACCTACGGATACGAAATTCTAGTCAGTTTCACTTCATTCCGGATTTAATGACTGAAAGACCGAGTCACATATATCCCGGATTAAACTGAACAAAAAAAAAAAAAAAAACTCGAGAGATTCGCGGTTATCTGGCTAATCGACCGTGACCCGAGTCGGATTAGACGGATTTAACGATCCGTGGTGCTAATCGGAACCCAGAAATCAGTCTCTCGTAACTGACCGAACTGATCTTTGGATATCAGGGTCTGTGGCGAGTGCGGAAATTTCAACACGAGCCAAACCCGAGTTTTTCGCTTTTTTTTTTAATTTTTCTCATACTATACTTTCTGTGTTTAAATTGAAGTAAAAAAGTTTTCTGTTAATTTGAGAAGTAGAATTAATTAATTCAAATTAATCAATATAAAAAATTTTTTTTTTTATATTCAGACTTTTACCTAAAAAAAAAAAAAAAAATAACTGTACAGACCAACATATTAATTCATGAATATTTTAATGATTATGAACTAAATTGATCGATAAGATCGTATCGAGGACGCAAACGATTTAACGCTCTATTTATTTGATCGTTAAATTGGATCTAAAAACGTTATTTTTTATATTCGGTTTAAACGAAGGAGAAGAAAAAAAGAATAAAAAATTGGTATCACCTCAGTGAATCAGACCGAGCCCGAGTAAAGATATTATACGTTGTTTCTAGCAGTTCTCACAGCATGTCAATTATACAGGAGAGAGAGATGAGGTATATACATAATAATAATAATAATAATGATAATAATGATACGAGTGGGAAGAAGTTGTAAAGTAGGAAAAGAAAATTGAGAAATCTGTAATTGTTCAAACTAGTTAGACGATGGAGGGGGAGGAGGACGAGGATTTCATAGGCACATCGTGACCTGGAAAGAGGAAGAAAAAAAAGAAAAAAAAAACTAACAAAACGGATTCAAATTCACTAGAAAAGAATAATTAAGTGTAATTAAATAATTTGATTATTTAATCCAAAAAATTCATTTTTATATTCTCTAATTATATGAAAATAATAATAATAATAAACGAAACAACGATAATTATCCATTTCGATTCTCATCCAGCGGCGATTATGTGTCGTTGCCCAATGGCGACTATAGTCTTGGGGCTAAACTTTTACCGATTCGATATTCGAAGAGTCGATCATTAATTGCGAAATCTAGTCGTGTGTTCTTCGATGCTAATTACAGGCTCTGCTCTGTCGTTCTGTGCAATTTTTTTTTCTTCAATAATTGAATTTTTAAATAGTTTGGCAATTTTTTCTAGTGTCAGAAAATTAGGTCCACGATATTGCAAAAAAATTTAGGAAATAAAAATTAAGAAAAAAAAAAACCACTTCGATTTTTATTACAAACAAAAAAAGAACAAGAAAAAAAGAAATTGCGACACTTTCATTTCTAATTTTATTGTTCTAAGACGAATAAAAAATCGACTGGAAGAATCTGCTCTTGCTTTCTCTTGCCTCAAAGGTCACGAGGTCGGTGACACCCGTAGTTCGATTTCGTATTTTCGTACGGTTCTGTTTTTTATTTCGAAATTAAATTTTTATTTCAATCAATATTTTCGTCAACGTTATTATATTTGATATTTCATTCATTTGTGGAAAATTTTATCTTCAAGTTTCGAGTGAACAAATAAAACACACACACACACACACACAGATTTTTATTACAACCGGTCTCAAAAAATTTTCGGTTTCTATATTTCTTTATTCCTCGATGATTACTGGATTTATTTTATTTTATACTTTTTGGCAAATTTTTTTCTTTTCTTTTTTTTTTTTGCACAGTCGACGAATCCAACGAAATCAGACGATTTACATTATAATGTGATTAAAACCGTGTTTCGTAAAATTCTACTCACTGATTACACGGTGTGTTCAGGCATGGAAGGTACAGAGAAAAGGAGGAGGACGCCGCTGTAATTATTATTTTGTGTTCTTCTTTTAAATTCTGAGCTTCTGCGAGAGACCAAAGGCCATAAACTCAAAGATGAGGGATCCGTAATCTTTACCTCGTGGCAAGTTACCATTATTTCAGTGCCGTTGGTAACCTCGAGTTCCTTTTTCGTAATGGCGAGGTACGCCAATCACTTAAAATGGCGATCATGTCGTTGGCGTGCGGCAAAGTTCGCATTGATTTTTTTCTTTCTAATTTCGCAATATCTTTCAGGAGGCTTTTAGATCAGAATCGGAAAAAAACAATTGATATAAATTCAAAGAATTGCGAGATAATCGAATGTAAATAATTATTGTTATCAAAAATCGATGGAGTTTGAAAGAAATTCGAGAAAATTCGACTTTCTGACCCGAATTTGAAGAATTTCATAAACAAAAAGAATGAAGATTTAAGATCGCAAGATTCTTATAATCTATAAAAAAAAAGGAAAACGTCTTCAAAGCGACTGGCGCAGGACTCGATGTACAGTTACGCTTCTCCTGTCAGTTTTCGAGGGCGAAAAAACGTCCGTTGACTGTTTCAGTCAGGATTCGAATCTGGACCGTCCGGGTCCGTGGCTACGGTGATTAGCTCGGTTTTACCGGTCCGGGATACACGTGGATATGGATATGCAGACATGCAGATACGCGGTTGACGGACCCTGTCCCTCAAGCCTCTGGATCTTGATACGTCCGTCGTTGCGTACCTCGGGTTGCGGTTGTTAAACCGCATTCCTCAAGAGGTTGATGCGCGGCTCTCCATAAACAAAGTTTATCGCCCCTCGAACATCGCGGGAATATCGAGACTCGACTCGACTTTAGTAGTTTCAGATAAAAGGACAAATGAGCGATAAACTCGATTCTCTATAATCAAGTCCGACGTAATTATTCCGATAATTATGTGCAAGTTAATTGAACCGTCGAGGATTTTTTTTCTTTTTTTTTCCTCTCTCTCGCGTTTTTTGGGATCAACTGCCGTTATGGAACACAAAGGGATCGATACCGAATCGGTAACAGATGGTAATTAATGTCACAGACACCGAGGGGTGGGAGAATTTGAATATCGTAGCGAGACGATCGGAGGTAATGGTAAAATAATTTAAAAAAAAAAACAAAAAACAAAAACGTTTATTCAAATTTTGATACAATTTTATCGCGATTTTTCTTCTATTAAGCCAGTTTTTTTTTTGTTTGTGTGTTTTTTTCTTCAGAATCTTGCAACGCTGCTTATTACGGAAAATCACTTGGCAAACTTACCGAGTTCCATCATGGGGTTTCCGGTGAAGTTTTCGCAGTCGATGGACGCACGATATTCATCAAAGACTTCACATACGATGGGGAAGGACCAGGTTTGTAGTTAATTGACTTTTTCTTTTAATGTCAAGAAAATCGTGATTTGATACTTGGAAAAGAACAGATTCTTAAATAAGATCATCTAAATACAGTTAGATTTTTTTTGGTTCGTTTGATTGACGTCGTTTAGAAAAAAAAAAAAATAGAAAAAATTTAGAAAATATAGAAATTCATCGATTTTGAATAAATCTTCAAGAAAATTAACAGAATTAACATTTTTTTTATTAAATTTTTCTTGTAGAATTTGTAAAAAAATTGGAATTCATTAACTTTGAAACTATAACAGAATTCAAAATTGTTTCAAAAACTGTGTGTCTATAAAATTCAATGACTTCGTTAAGATTATTGAGATTATAGAGATTCAAAAACCATTGGAATTCACGAATCTGAAATATACTGAAATTTCAATCTTAGAGTAGAGTATAAATTAAAAAAAGTGATAGGATTCAGAAAATTCAGGATTGGAATATTGAAGAAAGTGAAATTTAACAATTTAGAAACACTTGGAATAATTATAATCGATAAGTTGAAGAAATTTGTTTTTAAATTCTTACATTTTTGGTGAAAAATTTTCCATTCAATTATAGTAGAATCGTTGCGAAACTGTATTCCAAGATTTCGACAAAAATCTACAATGGAAATTGAATTAAAAACAAATTAGGTAGCGTAAGAAAAACGTTACATTTATTCGATCAAAATTCAAATCAAGAACAATAAAATATTGAAAACTTTCTCAAAAATTATCTGAATTGATGATAATAAAAAACTGATAAGAGCGATAAAGAAAAAAAACTGTTCAATTCAATTCTTCTAAAACCAGACAAAAATGGAGTGAAACTTTGATATAAAAATATGTATCAACGCTAATTGAAAACTGTAATTTATAAAAATTTCAAAAACAAAAAAAAAAATCTATATATAAATTATGAGGAAAATTGATTAAAAAAAAAAATGATATTCCATCGTATTGATTATTTCTGATTAAAAAATATTCCAGTAATACACAATTAGTTTGACGGTGAGCTGAATCTACTCGATATACAGCCAAAGCGTTTCTTTTTTTTTTTTTTATTCTTTTCCTTTTTTTTTCGCAAGAATTCGATTTTACGACGTCGAAGGATAATTAACTAGCGTTGTAATTGGTTTCCGAGAGAGGTCGTATATATGCCTGTATACCCTCCTCCAGGGTTTCTCCCCGAAGGAACTTAAGGAGCCTCCCAGCCAGCTTTTAAAGGAACGAATATAGTCACCGTAGTCTGGTTCCAGTATCAATTTATCGATCTAACGATTCGACAGATTTCATTAGCTAAACGACGAGACGAAAGCGAGAGAGGAGAGAGAGAGAGAGAGAAAACGCCCACGATTTGATATTGAATTGTTGATGAAATGAAAAAAATGATGATTCATCACGTATCACGTTTTCCCTCACTCGTCGAATCGCGAGTGATAGAAATTAATTCTTAACTAGTTTGTAAACGAGTCTACTACTCTTCCCCCCCACCTTATATGGATTCGAGATCTGCTTTCTTTAACCGAGAATCAAGCTCTCACTTTTCTACATGTCTGTAAATTAAATTAAACAATAAGTTAGAAATTGTTGGAAAATATTTGAATCTTTTTAAACGAACAAAAATGATGAAAAAAAAAATATCCTAAAGATCCAAAATTAAATTTCAACGATTTTTTATCGTCAATTTTGATTAAGTCCTGGGGGAAAACAAAAATTATTCTTCAAATTCTACAGAATTTAATTCTTCAATTTTTCATGATTTCAAAATTAGGCTAGTTTCTTCGTTTATTAAATTTTTTTTCTAATTATAATGAAATGGTTCTTAAAATTGTGTAGAAAAACCGTTTCAAAGTTGAAGAAAAATTCAATTAATATTTTTTTTAATTTAAAAGTTTTTACGTACTTTTCTTAATTAACAGAAAAAAACGTTTATTTATCATTTTAGCCGCCTATTTCTACGCCGGTAATTCAAAAGCTCCAATCGTGAACGGATTCAGGATAAGAGACGAGAGGGGAACGTGAGTATGATAAAACGTTTTGATTAAATAGTCTAGAGGAGACATAACAGAAACGAGAAAGAAGAAGAAGACAAAAAAAAACGTTTCTTTTTATCATTATTATTATCATTATTTTTTTTTTGTTCTTGTCATTTGCAGAAACGACAATCTCCGGAGGTACAGAAAGGAAGGCGTCACTCTGACATTGCCCGAAGGCAAGACCTTGAGCAATATTAAATGGTTCGCTATCTGGTGTGACGATTTTTCGGTGAGCAATATACCTTTTCAACATTGACCTTGGAATTTTTATTCGATTAATTACAATCGCTTGATTGATTGATCTTCGAGTAGGTAAGAAAATGGGGAACAA
The DNA here is from genome assembly GCA_018257835.1 of Euura lappo. Classification (NCBI taxonomy): domain Eukaryota; kingdom Metazoa; phylum Arthropoda; class Insecta; order Hymenoptera; family Tenthredinidae; genus Euura; species Euura lappo. The sequence continues at coordinate 321,506 of JAEUYN010000500.1, read as the reverse complement.
GGTTCGGACCATTATTTCTGTCAAAAGTGAACGTGCGACCGGTTTCCGAACTCTTTCTTTGAATATAGACAGAAAAAAAAGGAGAGGGACTATTTTGACTTGGATTTTATTTACAGCTTTTACAAATTTATACACTTCCTACTTTCAATTAATTGATTCTGTAGAATGATAAAATAATGGACATAAAAACGAATAGAATGAATTTTTTTATATGAAGTGAAAGAATTTAGAAGAATTTTTGAAGAATAAAAAACTACAAAAGAAATCCAAAGAATATCAGACAAAAAATGTGGAAAATATTCTAGAAGCGTAGATAAAAATTGAGAATCAGAATTCAAAGTATTTTTTAAAGTTTTTCAGTACCCCTCAAATAAAATAATAAAAAAGGAAAACTAAAAACCAAAAAAATGTTTTCTAAATGATTTTCAATGACTATTCAAGGATTGTAGGATCATTAAAAAACAATCGTTTTTATCCAATCGCCTCCAGGTAAACTTCGGGGACGTCAGGATACCCCGAAACTTCGATTATCCAAGACCCCAGAAGCTGGCCCAGCTCAAGGGTATCCACGGTGTAGAATCCGAGCCCGTCGTCGTTGTCGATGCTCAGACTCTTCTGATCCCGGGTTTTAGCTATGATGGAGAAGCTCCTGGTGGGTTTACAGGGTGTCCAGTGACAGGGAAAACCTGGAAAACCTGGAAATCTCAGGGAATTCCGTTTGACAGGGAATTCTCAGGGAAATCTCAGGGAATTTAAAAAAGAAGTATGGAAATTTTTTTTGATCTGTAAAGTTCTACGTGAATTTTAACTGCGTACTAAAAATGGAAAATTAGTAGTCTTTTTTAATCTTGTATTTAAATACTGGTCGGTAATATCGGCAAAAATGCACATTGGCAATTCCACCGATTATCGACCAATCTTTGGGCCCTTAAAAAATCGATTTGCCTCCATTTTTCCTTTCTGTGAACTAAGATTAGTACATTCACAAAGTTTCAGGCTAATAGAAAGTATGTACCAATCTTGAGAAATCCGATATCCAAATTTTAGAAACAACCAGTTTCTGCGCATCTTTATCCTATCTATAGCGTCACAATGAGAATTTAAAAAAATACGTTTTCCATGTGAAAAACTTTCAGCGTCTTGAATCTATTTTTTTATATACCATCAACTCCGCTAAAACCGCCTCAAAAACACGTTTTGGGACAAAAAAAAACAGCGATTTATCCGTTTTAATAAAGAGCGGTAATAGTTATTTGTATGGCAAGGGCGCAGAAAGAGGGATGCGTGACGAGTGTGCATACACGTACGAATCACTGCGTCCCTACTCTCTAAATTTGAATCAGTGAAACTCACTGCGAAACAGTGTATATACACTGATTCGCAGTGAGTTTCACTGATTCAAATTTAGAGAGTATATCCGCCCACGCCATATACCCAAGTTTCTCCGAAGGCGGTAGCGCAGAAATAAAATTCTCTTCATTTTCAAGATTATCAATTAATCGTAGCTCACTGCAACCACGTAACCGTCCCACTCTGATAATTTGGCTTTCCTGCTAAAAAAATCTCAGCTTTCAAAATAAAAATCCAAAAGAGTGATAAAACACTGAGTAAGAGGAGAAGACGCTATTTTTGTAAAAAAAAAAATAGTTTTTGAGGTGGTTTTCCGCAGAGTCGATGAAAAGTAAAAAATGGATTCGAAAACCTGAGAGTTCTTCACATGGAAAATGTATTTGAAAAAATTTTCATCATAACGCTATAGATACGATAAAAATGGGCTAAAAATGTCCTAAAAATTGGATATCGCGTTCCTCGTGAATGGTACGTCCCATTAGTCTGAAACTGGCGAATTTACCAATCTTGGTCCACGGAATGCGAGGAAAAAAATTAGAGTAAATCGATTTTTAAGAGCCCAAACATTGGTTGATAAATGGTGGAGTTGCACACATATAACTGCATGTGGTCATTAACGAAAACGTAAGTTTTTTCTCTGGAAAAGTGACGAATATTGGTCTGGAAAACCTGGAATTCTCAGGGAATTTTGAAATGACAAGTCGCTGGACACCCTGAGTAGAGCGTCGATTATCCGAATCAATTGGGACCGGGTGCCTTTCGGATAATCGAAATTTCGGATAACCGAACAGCAATATTCCGTAGGCGAAAAAAACGTCGATTCTTTCGAAATGATGAAATTTATATATGTATACATATATTTAACGACAATGAACATCAATAGGTTATTATCACAAGTACATTTTAGTGAACTGAAAACATGTAATCATCGTATCATTCAATGATACAGAACAAAGTTAGATATGTATGTCTTTAAAAAATAATCAACATTCTTATATATTTGAGTTCTTACATCTGTTTATTTTTGAAAAAGTCGACGATTTTCCAATAAACCAAATCGCCGTTCGGATAATTGACGTTTCGGATAAAGCAAATCGCCATTCGGATAATTGACGTTTCGGATAACTGACGTTCGGATAATCGACGCTCTACTGTAATTTGGAGTTTACTCTAGGATCCACCGTTCAGAAGCTACAGTGTTCTGAAGCCTAAATTCAGCGAAAAGTAGCTCTGAATGGATTGATAGAAATGAATTGAAAAATTGCGTATCCAGAAAATCAATTGAGGAACAAAAGATGTAAGTGTAAGTTTCCGCTAGGACCGACCGTTTATATGTTATGGCTTGCCAAAGTTCAAAAATGCAGATGCAGAAATCTTAAGGGTCATACAGTCTTCGAGTACACGACTTTGCCTGCAAAGTTAAAATTTGAGTGTGGTGCCGATAAGATATCTCCCTTCAAGTATAGGTTCAAGTTTCATGATAGATTGGGTCGACGGTATCAATCAATATTCCTTGCCAAGTATATATTGACTTGTGGAAATCACATAACGATTTAGTTTGAATCCAATGTTCCATCACCATTAAAACGAAATTCAGATATGTATTAGGTATATTTCTGTAATGATACGCGAGTGGACTGTGGCCGTATATGGTATAGCATACAATGAAAATGTTTGATTCTCCGAACTATATCTAATCGAACGGAGTCCTATTGCGAGAAACGTATACAGTGTAAAAGATAAGTTATCTTCTAATATAAGCTCACCTGAAAGAACGAAACGTTTCAGAGTTCAAAGGTTAGATCCGTATGAGTCAGTTGTCTAATTGGTGTAGTATCTCGAACACGATACACGGTGAAAAAATTTTGTCCCGGACTTGTATGCAAATTATTTAGCGTTGGTTTTCCGATTTATGTTACATTTCTTTTATCCCATAGAACATATAGATCTGTTCTTCTAGAAGTGTAGAACTTTTTGTTTCTCATTTCCATACACGTTTAGTATCGTATTCACGTGTATGAATTTCCTCGATTTAGATAAGGCTCTATTGTATACATAATATATATATATAATATACAAATATCTACAATCATCATCTCACTGATTTACACTGTACCGGGGCAAAGCAGTTCTCTTCAATTATTTACTAACAGTTCAGCATTTCTGATGAAACATGATTGTTGATTGGAGAAGTAGATATCGCAAGCTTAATTACATGGTGATTATGTTCACAACAATTCTAGTATATAACAAGACGTCGGCGAAATAAGTTTCAGACCCCTTAAAACGTTAATTTTGACGGGTGTATTTTCAGTGTTTGAATGATGTTTCTATACTGACCAGAAGATCAATCTTTTTGATAGAACTGTGAATCTCCCCTAAATGAAACTGTTCTGCCACTGTCCTGGCAGTTCTGAATATACGCATTCGCAGTTCTTGCACATATTTGTGCATGGTGCAGTGAATCTGCAATACCGAAAAACCTACTTTTCAGACGGTAGTGTGATGCTGGTCAGACGTTGGTCAGATAATTGATTCAGGCAGACTGAAGATGTATGTCTCTATTCTGCCATCGCACAATAGACGCCCAGTTCGAATCTTTCAGAGTTTAGACTCGCCGCTGTCGTATGGATGCTTGTGATTAGCGGCATGTATAGACCTCGTCTTTGAGCACGTGGCCTTGCAATTAGAATCTATACGTAACCTCATAGTATCTCTCTGCGGTGCCTGCGTGAACGCATACGTACGCGTATATGTACCGTGTGTTGATGTGATGGTGATACACGTAAATACCTGCAGTTATATCGGAATCTATGTTGATGATCAGCACAGACAGATTAACGCACCCACCTGTATTAAGAAAGAGGCTACGTAAGACAAATCACCGCAAATATGCATACACAACGATCACTGCACTCGGCTATTTATAAAATACCTAGAGATATTTTGTGCGAGATGTTAAGTAATCGACTAATTTTAGACTTTACACACTGGAGTCGGAGGTGTCTATCAGAAATTATACGGAGCCGTGATTCATGTTTAGGTATAGAGTATCTAGGTTCGAAAGATTCCTTTATTTGTGTGCAGATTATGAAGATACTACGCGAAAAAAAGTATTATTTACTAACTAAATTTGATTTGAGCCAAGTAAATTAATTACCTGTACATTATTAGGTCAATGTGTACCATATATATGGTCGATTTGAATATCATTAAATAAAATAACATTTCTAATCACTATCTCACATGATTTGACTTGACATTTGATTTACATAATCCTACAATTTTCAATTTAGTTAGCCAACAGTTTTTTAGCCATCAGTGCAGTGTCACAAACTCAGTATCAACGTATAAATGTTGCTCGAGTACTGTTATACTTGATACTGCATGCAAGGGTGATGAATATGGCACTGCAGTAGTAATATTACATATGTCAACAAAAATAAAATATTAGTTTCATGGATTTTACACTTTAAATAATATAATTCGTTTCAATTTTTATAGGCCTATAATAGCTAATGCTGTTTTCATTAATCCTGCATGCACTGTCATCCGTCGTGATATCCTAATTATCCGTAGTCGTATGTTATGGATATATTTTGATTGTAGGGGAAGTCGTAGAATAATTAAATCGTCCACGATCGGCTGACATCAGTCTCAATAAGCGGGTTTGGGCTGACTATGAGCCAACCTATTTTGAACTTTGCAAACCTAATCTCAGATTCTTGATTCTCAGCGGTTCGAAAAACCTTCAGGTATCAATTTTTATAAGATTTCGAATGTTTTTAGTTTTTCTTCCCAGCAAATTGTATTCGATATTTCGAAATTCGCAAATCTGACTTCAGGTTGGTGAATAGTGACCCGAAAAACCTTCGAGTACCAATTTTCATCAAAATCAAAATCATTTTTATGTAGCACACAGAATACGCTAAGTATAGATTGAGCCGTTGATCTGATTTCAAGTTATCGTAATTTTTATTGTATTTTTTAGAATCTTGTTATTCAAATAATTCGGAAAGTACTGAACCGATCAAAGCCAAAATCTAATCAGTTGCAAGTTTGGAAAAACCGCGTCGATTGAGCCCAATTTCTTCAAAATCCGCGAACTCGTTCTCGACATATCATGCCGAATAAAATTTGATCACATACAGACCTCCATACACACACCCTGACGGCCGACTAAAAATAGTCGGAGGTGATTCTCTGAGCCTCAAAACGTGGAAATCCAGTGAAACCTAAACTTTTAATTTCCGGGATGAATACAATAACCTCCGGTTTTTTCTGAAAATGTACAAACGGCAAGTTAAAAATTAAGTTTTTAAATCTAGAAAATCGATATTTTATTTTGAAAGAAACGGAGGGTATTTTTTTCTTATGTAGAAAACGATTGGCTACGTTTTCTTCTTACTTCACAGTTCCTTTGATGTATGTAGACGAACGTACAACATACAAAACTTACCCGTTCTAATGTCAAATTTAAAGTTTCTATGATGCTGCCGCGTGATAGGAACGACAAGTTATCACTCCGGAGTTTGCTTCGACATTTTGACCTTCCATTTTCCACCTGCATTCTAATTGCTTGACCTAGGGTTACAGCTATGAAGCAGATAACACTGAGCTTCCAGAGTCGGGGCTTCTGACGACTAATAGATGAATTACCTCCTTGATATTCGATTTGTGGATCGATGCTCCAATTCTTTTCTTCAGCGTTTCATGCTAAGTTTTGGGTGGATGGGTATTGTATGAATCGTTAGGTTAATGACGAAAATTAATTGTATGCGAACTCATATGCGTAGGGTAAAAAGTTTCAAATCACTGCCAGATCGTTATTGGCAATCCTGCAGAATTTAATGAAGGTGAGGAATCTCGAAAATATTCATATATGAGTCAAGGCTAAGGTGAGGATATTTGCATCAGCGTGGAAATACCAGAGTTGAATCCCGCCTTTCCACCAACCAGCAATGTGTTATTACAGAATGCATGGATTGCAGACTATCAAAGCAAAAATAAGGGGTTTGTCGTATTATGTGACCATCTTGCAACCCACGCATATCAGTCACCCGTCAATATAGAATTTATTGTACTGTCTTAGTTGAAAATCTTTTTTTTCTGCTTTGCTACTCAACTGTATAATAATTTTCATCCAGCAATTTTGACGTGGCTTGGTAGACGGGGACGGAATGTTTTCACCGCGTACGATTCATTATATTCTACAGCGGTAATAAATTTGGTCAGTTGATACAAACGATGGTAATGACGCGACGGAGAAAAATTTCATTACTTCACACGCGACTGTCGGGTTCATTAATTAATACCTACTACAGTAATTAATTACTAATATTTCATTGTGCGGTTCACCGAACCGAATGAATAAACATTGCTTCCTCGTGTCAGTAAATTTCACGGAAGGGGCCTCAAGACACGCGCTCCAATTCGGAAGTTGGTATATAGATTGTGCTAATATACTTATTCCTATCGCGTTACAAAAGCATCGTATATGTATAATAGGCCACCACGTTTGTCTGCAACCGCCTTTTTTATATTCTAAACGATGTTCCTGAGATCTAACGACATAGGTAAAGGTTAAGTTTATAAATGTGGCGAAATACATTGAAACTGTTTCGCTGCTTTTACTTTATATTTGAAATATCACTTTGTGAAGCGAGAATTCGATACGACGTTTTTACTGTACTTTCTGCAGCGGTAAAAATCGTCGATACGTAACAACGCCTTCGCGGTCTGGCTAACCTATTCTTTATTCAAGAACTAACTGTTAATTTAATTTATATAACGCGAGTATGATTCACGCGTTTTTCGTTGGTAGTTTTCGGGACAGAAAGTGGCCGTTTCCATGACAGTGGGAGTGAGCTGCGAATGCGCGCGCACACAGTACAGAAAAGTATAACTTTGACTGCTAGGACTAGAAAAGTGACTGTCCTAGGAATGAAAAGTGGTGGTCATCGTACTCAGCGCGAGTCCACTGTCAGATTCTTCGACGGTTCGACCTAACCTCAAAACGCGTAGATCATACTCTTGTTACATAAAGTACAATGTGCAACAAGGAGGCAACGGCCTTTTCGCCTCGCGTATTTGCAATACTCGTCTTCGCCTCGCGTACACGCTTGTCTACGACTTGTATTGCAAACTTACGCTCGGCATGAAAAGACCGAGTTTGCCTCCTTGTTACACAATCTACTATTTTTAACAGCGCGAATCGAGCTGGCGGGCAATCCAGAGACAATAGCCACCCGACTATAATGCGTAGACTAATTCGAATGTTGGTACAGTGGCGTATCGGAAAATCTCGGGACCTGCCCACAGTATACTTGTCGGAACGCCCTTAATGATCGCTAAGGCTAGCTAGCTAATGTCAATATTGTCAGTAACACCCGCGTGCGTCAATGTTTCGCCCAATCTGACCAAGGACAAAACGGAGCCAGAAAATAGTAGACCCAAAATACGAAACACCTTACACAAAATTTATTAAAATAAGACTATTGAATTCACAAAAATTGGATGAATTTTTTTTTTTTTTTTTTGCGAAGTGAACATCAAAGTTCAGTGACTGACAAGGGACTAGCTTCATTCTATATACGATATGTTTAACAGGTAAAATACATAAGGATGTACTTCACTAGGAATGGTAGACTGGCGATGGTTAACGGCCCGGGAATATATAATTAGTACCGTGATCCTTCAGAGTATACTGAGGGTAACGATGTCATACATTATGCGTGTGCTAGCTCAAATCAACCGATCTTAGGTATAATTATTCAATTTCTTGTTTCTTAATTTTCCAATGTGATGCCAGGTCACTCAATAGGTTGAACTCTTCCATAGTTATTTGCGGTAAATTAAAAAAATCACGACGCCGGTGGTAAAAATGCTAAAAACCGTTCATGCATCCATAAATTTCATCGGAATGTCCTGAATGGTAGAATATATGAGCTTTCAGAAGTTTTGAAAGCAACCGGCAGATATTGAACACAATTTCATACGATAGAATGTGATCGGAATACTTGAAAGTGGAATTTGTAATTTCACACTATAGATAAGGGTTTTCTCCCCTCCGTTTTTTATTCCTTCAATTAAGTTTCTGAGTAGTAGATAATATGCATGGTCTGCTGAAATAACCCTTCCGTATGGCCCACCCTGCGGGTCCCCCCGCTATACCACACTGGGCAGATTCATACCAGTATGCAATTTGATATTTTTTGAATGACTTGTTGAAATACACTAATATGAATATACACTAATATGAATGTACGGACTAAACGGTATATACTTCGAGATTGGGAGGTTGCCGAAAGTTTGACTCTTTCTGTTTGGAACTATGCCAAAACATTGTTATTTTTATGATCCAAGTTATCGTATATCCCATACTTACTTCAGTTCAATCGTTGGAGCCCATTATTCGGATTTAATATTATACGAGTTGATTCGAATAATGTGACCTACATTGTAAAAAATGATTGTGAATTTACTACACAATACCTACACGAAAGTTTTGTAAAATTACAAATTCAGTATAGCAAAGTGAATTGCTATGCATGTTCTTTGAATTTATGAACAAATTTTTAATATTACTATACCGTGACATTTCGTGGAAGGCGTACACTTCGGGGGTGCCACCTGAAACTCGCTCGGCAAAAGTCCCTAGCCCTAAGTTGGCATCCCTAGCGTTCGGTGTTCGACGTGGTTCGACCATACCCTGTTCAAGCTAACTTGATTCGGTTCGAACTCGAGAATAGCGCGCGTAAAATTTAAAGGTTAAACGCATTTTGTCAAACGGAGCGGAACGGAAAAACAAGAACAACGAATTCTGCTCGTGCAGGAATTATTCTGCGAATATTAACCAACAATGTAGTTTTTTTTTATTAGGTGCTCTATTCAAGAAAATTAGTAAATCGTGTTAATATTTGATGCCTCAACGTGCTCGACGATACAATCAAGCCACAGCGAAGCAGGTTTCTGGAGTCAAGTTCCTCAATAAGCCTCGACGATACAATCAGCCGCGGCGAAGCAGGTCTCCGGAGTCAAGTTCCTCAATAAGCCTGGACGATACAATCAAGGCGCAGCGGAGCAGGCTTCCGGAGTCAAGTTCCTCAATAAGCCTGGACGATACAATCAAGGCGCAGCGGAGCAGGCTTCCGGAGTCAAGTTCCTCAATAAGCCTGGACGATACAATCAAGGCGCAGCGGAGCAGGCTTCCGGAGTCAAGTTCCTCAATAAGCCTGGACGATACAATCAAGGCGCAGCGGAGCAGGCTTCCGGAGTCAAGTTCCTCAATAAGCCTGGACGATACAATCAAGGCGCAGCGGAGCAGGCTTCCGGAGTCAAGTTCCTCAATAAGCCTGGACGATACAATCAAGGCGCAGCGGAGCAGGCTTCCGGAGTCAAGTTCCTCAATAAGCCTGGACGATACAATCAAGGCGCAGACCAGGCTTCCGGAGTCAAGTTCCTCAATAAGCCTGGACAATACAATCAAGGCGCAGCGGACCAGGCTTCCGGAGTTAACTTCCTCAATAAGCCTGGACGATACAATCAAGGCGCAGCGGAGCCGGCTTCCGGAGTCAAGTTCTTCGAAGAGCCTCGACGATACAATCAGCTGCCGCAAAGCAGGCTTCCGGAGTCAAGTTCCTCGATGAGCCCCGACGATACACCTTGAGGCTGACTCAACAGTGCTATCAAAATTGAATTGTTGGTTAATATTCGCAGAATAATTCCTACACGAGCAGAATTCGTTGTTCTTGTTCTTCCGTTCCGCTTCCTTTAACAAAATGCGTTTAACCTTCAAATTTCACGCGCGCTATTCTCGAGTTCGCACCGAATCAAGTTAGCTTGAACAGGGTATGGTCGAACCACGTCGAACACCGAACGCTAGGGATGCCAACTTAGGGCTAGGGACTTTTGCCGAGCGAGTTTCAGGTGGCACCCCCGAAGTGTACGCCTTCCACGAAATGTCACGGTATATTCATCGCAAAAGTACGAAATAATATATGAATTTTACAATATTGTGTAGTAAATTCACCGTATTTGTGAATTAATTTTACTAAAATGTGAAGTAATTTTATGACATTTGTATGTGAATAAAACTTCCAATACATTGTTGGAAGTTTACAAGAAACATTTTTTACAGTGTACATTGCCGCCATGATACTAAACTCGTATTTCGCAATCACCCATATGTTTGGCCCATCCTAAACACATCCCTTGTATTTATTGTTAGCATTGTAAGGATCTTTCGACATTGTTAAAAAAATGTAGAATAGAATAGTCGCTCACCAGACTTAGGCTTGTTACCCTAGGCTATTCCAATTGTTTTAAACACAATCACGTATCAATCGTAAATGAGGTACGGTTACGCGCCCCACTCTTGGAGTACGGTGCACAACAGCGTGTGAAGTCCCGTGAAGTCTTTGAAGTCTCACGAAGTCCCTTAAGAGCATGCTACACTCATTTTTACTCTTCTTACCAACCTTACCGGGTTTTCACTGATAGCAAAGCCTACGCGTCGCGAGCGCGGAAAAGGAACCAAGAGTGCAATTCTAAATGGAATTCCGAAGATATATATCGGAAAACTTCTTTGTTTCATGCAACAATGAAGACGTATTCTTGAAAACTGCACAAACAATTACCATTTTGTGCAGTTTTCAAGAATACGTCTTCATTGTTGCATGAAACAAAGAAGTTTTTCGATATATATCTTCGGAATTCCATTTAGAATTGCACTCTTGGTTCCTTTTCCGCCAATTACCATTTTGTGCAGTTTTCAAGAATACGTCTTCATTGTTGCACGAAACAAAGAAGTTTTTCGATATATATCTTCGGAATTCCATTTAGAATTGCACTCTTGGTTCCTTTTCCGCGCTCGCGACGCGTAGGCTTTGCTATCAGTGAAAACCCGGTAAGGTCGGTAAGAAGAGTAAATAATGACTGTAGCATGCTCTTAAGATAGTCAGTCTTTACCCACAAAGTAGCCGCGACACTCAGTTTCGGTGATATCAACGCCCACGCATAACAGGCGTGATAAACCAGATGAGAGCGCACTTCCGCATGAAATTCCGAACACATAAATCCTAAAATATCTCTGTTTCGCGCAACAATAACGACAAAATCCTTGTTCCTAACTAAAATGGTAATGGCCGCGACCACCAGTTGAAAGCGGCAATTATCATTTTAGTTAGAAACAAGGATTTCGTCGTTATTGTTGCGTGAGACAGAGATATTTTGGGATGTATGTGTTCGGAATTTCATGCGGAAGTGCGCTCTTATCTTTTTTTTCGCGCCCGTCATGCGTAGGCGTTGATGTCAGTGAAAATAAATGACGCGGCTACTTTGTGGGTAAAGACTGACTAGAGCATGCTCTTAACGTCCGCGGAGTGGTGACATTTGTTCACCCCTTGAAGGCAAATGAATGTTCATTCTGTGAGTTTTTTCCGATAAATTGACGCTCAGACGAAGTATGCATATAACGTGTGCTAGGAGAGTAGGAATTATTCACCTCTGAAATACCCAATTGACATTTGTTACAGAAGATCCTTGGCAAGTTGTACTTACAGTATAAAGTATGCTGGTTGTCAATATAGTAAACCTGACCGATTGCTTATTATTAGCACAAATGCTGACTGTTATGATGTGCATGCAGACACATAACGTAACGCAACGATGTTACGTAAGAATCAGAGACTAGATTGGACACTGCATTAGCTATTATTAGCTATATATTTTAGCGAAACATTGTTCATTGTTCTCGCCGAAGTTGACAGAGAATTCAAAGAATTTTACCAGATATAATGTGTACTTCGTAGTGCTCAGTGTATAAGGTGGTCCAAAGGAAACGCGTAGTCGAACGAGTCGTTCTTCTAGGTGACGAAAGAAAACATACATACATAAAATATCTATAAATAATATACATATGTATGAACATATAAGGTTACCAACATTTTGACCTCAAGTTTGCGATTTGGATTCTCACCCAAAAAGTCGAAGATTTCACAAATGAAATAAACCCCTTGAAATATGAAGGTAATCGGACAATTTTTGGAAGTCGCTCGACGGGGTCCAAGAATTGAACTTTTACCTGAAAACTGATTTTCCAAATCTTATATTTCAGGTCTCTCACCCTCCTAATTTCTCTTCCGTTCGAATTCATGAAAGCGTTCCAACTTTCACATCGAAAATATTGATGTTGAGAAGTCGCTCAATACCTTCACCCAAAGTTATTTTGCCCAAATGTAAGAAAAGAATTCGTTAACCCCGAATCTCTCTTTCATATACCTATTTATTCCTACTCGACATCTCCCAAAGTACACCAGATTTGAATGGAGTCGACTCATTAGGGTTCGCTTAATCATTGATGAACAATAAAGAATCATTGTGCAAACCCCTAGATATGAATGATTCAATTCGAATTTGACGCGCTTTGGGAGGTGACGAATAGGAATCAATATGAGGGGAGAGGGGGGAGACTCAGGGTTGGTGGACTTTTTTTTTTAATTTGGGCAAAATAACTTTGTTTGGACGTAAACAGCTGTGACTCTAAACATCAATATTTTTTATTGAAATTTGAAACGCATCCATGAATTTGGACGTTAGAGAAATTTGAAGTATGAGAGACCTGAAATATAAAAGTTGAGAAATCAGTTTTCAGGTGAGAGTTTAATTTTTCGACCCCGTTGAGCGACCTCTGAAAATTGTCCGATTGCCTTGATCTTTGAAGGGCTTCATTTTATCTGTAAAATCTTTTACTTTCTTGATTGAGAATTCAAATCGCAAACTTGGGGTGGAAATGTTGGCACCCTAGATCATAAACAGATGCGAGAGACCAGGTTTCATTCTGACCCTAGTCAAGGGGGTTAATTTGAAGTGGGCATTTCTCTTGCCCACCCTGTATACACGCACGAGGTTATACTCTCTATCGATCAAATAATTATCGCTGGTCAACGATACGTTCTAATTGCGATGATAACGGTAATTTAAACAATAATAATAGGTAGGTATATTATATGGAGGAAAAAAATGTACAATGTGGAAAAATAATAAAAAAGAGTATGGTACCCACAATTTGGTAGCAGGAGACGTGGTATATACGGACAAATGCCGCGGCTCGACATTTGAGAAAATGTCAAAGTTACCTTCGACGATATTAAGGGCATTGGGAAGAGTATACCCTTGGGGAATCCATACGGATTGCAAAATATTATGCAAATAATTTTCTATAAGCAGATAATTCTGTGTGTCTTTATTTTGGGCTCGGGGGTTATTTTCTAACGTTATGATCATCAAACATAATTTTTCCCGAACACGTGCACTGTGTACGATGTAAATGTATTTAGAAAATATCAAATTGATGTTGATAAGGCTATTTCTGACCCACGTCTCCGATCCTGTCGAGCACAAACAAGCATTAGCTGGGTAAATTTACAGTGCTGTATGTACCTTGACTTGGATCACATGTTTTTTCTTCTACCAAATCATGCTACAAATACGTACTGCAGATTTATTTGAACTGAGAAAAAAGCTCTGCTGAAGATAGATGTGTTATCTGAAATCATTGTCTCTCCCTAAAACGAAATTCTTCTTTCAATCCTTCTAAAAGCATATGCCATAGTCATTACTATTTGTTTTCTTTGTGAATTCTGCAAATAATTCTGAAACTGCGATCTAAAATGGGCGTGTTCAATGACGAGAGAAAAACGGACAAAGCTAATCTACTTATTTCAATGTCGAATGTTAATTTATATTTAGTCAGGAAACAACGATGACCAATCGAGAAACCATACATGGATGGGGGTCGTGTTATCTCATAATGAAGGGTGAGAATTAAACTGGATACACGTACATCACACTGAGAAAAAGAAATGGTTGAATTTACCTAGCGGCGGTCACGGGCGGCGAAATAGCTAATTTACTTGAAGCAACTAAATGTCTGGTGGTTTTATGAAATACTTCTTTGAGTCAATAATCAGATGTTCGCATGTAAAAATTATTTAGTTGAATCAATTGAATTAGCTATTTCGCCGCCCGTGACCGCCGCTAGGTAAAGTCAACCATTTCTTTTTCTCAGTGCAGTGATCCGATGATCTTGATCTTTTTTTTCGAACCAATAAAAAACCCAACTTTCCAGACTTTGTCATCGTCGGAACTGAGATAGCACATCTTTAAATAGATGTTATATTATTCAATTTCATCAGATGATGTTATGCAGTTATCAGATTCAGTTTCTTATGTATGTACTCAATAATTTCAATCGCACGTGATGTTTGGAAATAAAAGGGTCATGTGCTCGTCGAAATCGAATCTCAGTTTCGTTCCGAGAAGCATGCCGCTAACACTCACTGAAATAATGACAGTATTATAAGGCGACTGATCATGTCCCTGGAGCATTTATCATTTTCACCTTGATTTTGGAATAATACAACCAACGCACGTGATTCTCCAACTATTTAGCGCTGTTAGCCGGTAACTTTGTTCCAATCATGAATATGGGTACCGAATATACCGAATGAATGCTTGTTCGCTTTTCCTTACTGGTACGTTGATGGTTTTCAGCTCAGGTAACTGTAAAATCCGTGATTCATTATTGACCGATAACATCATCGCTGATTTGGTTTTAGCATAGCAAACGGAGAGGTCGATGCCTCGTTACATTCTTTTCCTTTCGAGGTCAGAGCCCAGAACACAGGACCTCGAAACTTGTGTTGACGGTGTTCCGTGCAAGCACGCGATCTTACGGCCGGAAGTACTCGGCCGGAAGCTAGAGAGTGAAAGACGACATCAACACGGTGACCTTCAACTTTTCTTTAGCGTTTACCTACGTCTTCTTTCTACTTTGTTGAATGGTCAACGTCGAAATAATTTTTTTCTAAGTTCCTTGCGTCGGTGCAGATTTTTATTCTTGACTGTTGTATGCAATCAAATTAGAATAAAGAATCAGGTTTTATGTTTGAAACAACATGAATGGAGAGAGAATCTTAAAACTTTCAATGAAAATAACAAATTCGTACCCGGCATGCTCGAAAGATATAAGATCTGAAATCAGCGTCCAAAGACTCGCAATAAAATCGCTTGTCAATTTTAGCTTGGTCGCTCTCCTGCCACTTGTAAAGCCTGGACCCGAAGCTTTTCGGTGTACCGTTTGCTGTATCATCTTTAAGCCATCCTTCGAATTACGCGCGCGCGCGCGCGAATAGTCAGAGCTATGTGTGAGTGAAGGAACGGCCCAAAGCTGATTCGACATGGAAGGCTATTTTTTGTCAGTTGAAAATTTTGCGGTCTCGATTTTGGTTGGAATGGAACATTATACTAATGGCTTAATCACCGTAATCATCGTTTGGGAAATCATAAGATGTAGAAAAGAAATTGGTTTTACCTAATTAAATTTTTTTTTTCGAAATGACACTGAATAGGTACTATATGATATTGCGAAGCCATCTGACCAGGCTACTTTTTTCCGCCATCAGACGTCGTTCCGCTTATATATTTTGAATCCCCTTATGTGTGAGACAAATTGAATGAAAGCTAGTACCTACGCGAGGAATCGGATTCAATATTCTTCTACGAAATATTATAAATGATTAACCTAGTCAAAACATGCCATTGACGGCACGCTAATCCGAAATCTCACTTGACGGAAATTGTCTATGTACACGGCATGACATTAAATTTATGGATTTTTCATTTTGTAAAGTACTTCAGCACAAACCCTCGGTGTAAATACTGCCTCCTTAGAATCGCTCAACAAGAAATTATTCGAGATGGTCACTTTACCCCGGTCTCCCCTACTTGACACACGCTGTATCAAACTTATCGAGTAGTTGCAAAAAAAAAAAGGTTTCACTATGATCTCCCAGGCTGTTTATTTGCGCAAGACTCGATGGTCGCTCTAATTGCATTATTGAAGCAGATATAGTCGCCGTGATCGTGCTGCAGAGCTTACGCGTGAGGTACCGCGAGCGTAAACAGAATAGGAGTTTTTCCCAAAGATTCGATAGAAAATGGTTCGGTTGTACGATGATGGCGTGGAGCACACGTGTGGGTAATAGCGGCGTGCGTCGTGACGGCGTGACGGCGTGGTATCATACTCCAATACTAACATAACTTACGCTCGACTTCAGTCAGTCGAGCCGTACGCGAGCACCTGAACGGATCGTAACGTCGGTGACGCTGACGCTGACGGTTACGACGACATCGACGTCGGACAGTCACAGCGTCGCTTTCAACGCTTCGACATATCGTGTCCGTCGATGCTAGAGAACCTTGTGAATTGACGAAAAGAGAAAGATACCTACGCTTGTCAGTAGGTTGTCAAATGCTGGAATAGGGTGAAATGAAAGTCTCGTAGCTAAACGAGCGACAAACTTGTGATAAAGTTGAAGGACATCAGAATCAGACCGGAACTTGAGAATTTTCGAAATTCACCTTCGATACCTGTGCACAGTGCAACGATATAATGTTGATCAGCACGGAAGAGAGTCGCGCGTGTGCATGCTCCAAAATAATATAAAATAAAACAGAACAATTTGAATAAAAATAAGAAAGAGAAAAAAATCGCTTTCTGGTGGCGTTAGAGATATATATTATAAGGATTAAATTAAATGAACATCTATCAAAGTTTTAATGATTGCCACGTCCAATTGCGAACCTCGAGATATGGCTTACCCGCTTATTACATTACACTGCACGGTAAATATTCTGATTATTCTACTATACCTTGTTGATTACCATATGAAGATATCACCCGATATAGGTATATTATTACCCGCATTAATACTCAAACTCAATGAGTACGATGGGAATACACTCATCGCTGTATGTTTTTCTGCTGAAGAAAGACAGTTACTATTGCTAATGTGCTTTTCTGCACAAATTTGCTTCGGAATATGTCAATTTCAACGGCTAGGCATGAAACGTATTTTCCGAAGGATCAATTATTCTTGAAACACTGACGTATAAAGTAACCGTGAAGTCCACGAAGTCTCCGAAGTCCGATAACCCAGACGATCATCATTCTATATAAGATGAATGACCCACTCAAACGATACGATCGATCTTCCATTTTTTCGGATGGCTGATACCTGCAAATCACAGTTCAGTGTTTATTTCTCGAACCAGAAAAAAATTGAGTCATGAAGTGAAAAGAACGTCGATCTTCCGATGAATGATCAGCAACTTGGGCCGTTTACCTTAATTCCGCTCGACAAGAACTGATTTCAATTTTTTTTTTAAACAAAGTCAAAACTGTAGATTCGAAAGTTATTGATTCGAAACTATCGTGAAACATTTTTTGTAACGTCTAGCACTCAGGGCTGAACGTGAAATGAAATATACAAAACGTCAATCTTCGCGTATTTATTTGTTTTCTGGTCCTTACTGAAAGGCCGGCATGTTCGTTGCTGCAGAATTCGTAAATGAATAACAGATTGAAGTCCAAAATCATCACGACTGTGTCTCCCAGTTCGAGCAATGATGTAATAGCTATAAACGTGCGGTTGTAGGCCGACCTTGACATGCCAGCCCTCAAACTTCACGCCTTACCTTAATTCATACTCGTTTGGAACCGAAAAGATATTAATATACATGTACATATGCACCCATACAGACTTCATCTAACCTCAATGCGCGGAGATCTAGTGAAAACTCGACTTTACATTATCGGGGTGATTTCATATAATAATTTCTCTTTTTTTTTCTGTGAAAACAGAGGAAAACGAAGTTAAACATCCAGCGGCTAGACGTTGGTTGAGTTAGCAGAAAATGACTCACATCCATGTCAATAAACATTGCCACATTATCACCGAAGTATATTTTTTAGTTATAAATTCTATTTCATAATTCTATTCAGCGTGTAAATTGCGGTGCCGGTAACAGGAACTTTTTGCTGAATCAACAATCAGTATTATCTTCTTTTTTTTCCTTCTATTCGGAAAATATTCGCGTATGAGTGGTTCTCTGTTTCTTTCTTCGTTTATCAATCCACGAAGTGGGTGATGCCTGTGTTTGTAGGTATGTATGAAATAGCTGACTGAACCTGAATAGAATTCAGTGACTTAAGATTTATTACCATCGGCATAAAACAGAACCGGCTAAGCTCTCTGTGATCTTTCTTCCTCGTTGAAAATTTTCAAGATTTCTTTGTCCTGTCTAAGAATGAATATTCTTTCTTCTATGCTCGCAAATACTCCCGCAATGTTCAAAAGTGAGAAGAATTTTTATCATGATCTTGGTATTCAATCCAACTATGCAAGCAAGTATTTTACTCTCAGATTGTGAGATCACTCTCCCATAAAATATTTCGAACATGTTGAAAGATACCATGCTTCCCGTGTTACGCCATAACTTCGTTATTTGCCAATAATTTTTTATGAAAACAAATATAAGTGCAACGTGCAACAGTTAAACTCGGTATGAAATTGACAATTCAATGGTATGGAGTCGTTGCTTCCTCTGCAATCTGCTTTTACTTGTGTAACATCTCAATCCAGATACGCGAGCTTATGTCTGAGATTAGGTACGCAAGAAGAATTTTTCAACTCTCATTCCGCCAGCATACAATATATTAATGGAGAAATTAAAGTGGGTACAACGTTTGGGAATAAAGACTTGGCTAGCTGGTAGCTAATTGGTTATCCGATTATTACTCTATTACAAAAATAGTTATAGGTTTAGAGTGAGAATAATACTTCTCTGAGAAAGCTTGGACTTTTGCTCACAAAATCCCTCATTGACGTTTCCATTCGACACACAAAATTTAGCTGTGATAGGTCGGAAGGTCACAGCGAAATATTTGGAAAATTATGGCTTGTATACGAATATGCAATTTCATTATTAGCGAATCAACCTTTCTCATCCCATAAATACGTGAAGAAACCCTCTTCTCAGTGTAGGTATGTCAAACTCTTGGTCTGATTGTTTTTACTTATTATGTAAATACACAATAGCTAACGATAAGAATTGAGCATCTGCGTTCCTTGTCTGATTCGCACCGCTTGATAATACCAAACTATATTTGTTCTCAGTGTACACCGCACCAAGGTACGCACGCCGTACGGATTGAAAAACAATCCTGATAAAACGATAAGAGTCGTCTTTCCTATCTGCCAGTCATCGTTTATTACTGTGCTGATCACAGTTCAAGAGCTGTTTCATTATTTTAACAGAATATCTACGTAACATGTCTCCTCTTTACAATACACACGACACACTTGTTCTTGATTCGAAACTTCTTGCCGATGATGACTTGACTTCTAGCTTGTTACGCTATAATCTGTCTCTATATCTGTTCACTATGTAAATAGACGCTGCACGGCCAGAAAGGGATAATTTGAGATTATGCTGATTCACTAACACAAAAAGCTATTTTAGCGATAAAGGGAATACAACTAAACAATTTGAACACGACATCGACGCATGTGCAATGATACGAGGCCAGCTAGTCAAAAATTGTGGATTCAACACAAATCCGGTGCAGTCTGGTAGTCTATATGCTTTTCTTGCAGTTTATGTGATTATAAAAGCCTTTTAACAATAGTATCATATATTGTGTGAATAACAATAGCAGATACGCGGTGTGGAAAATATAGAATGGAAAAAAAAATTGTTTTCTGCAGCGCTGTGAAAAGGCAGAAAAAAATTAATTAGGAAAAGAGAATAAGAAGTAATTGGGTGAACGATTCGTTTACTAGAGTTATAGGATCGCATGGCCGGACTGTGAAATACGCAATTATACCAATTTAGCTGATTATTTGTCCCCATCCACTAATCATAAGTGTACCTAAATGTTGCCGGGTGCTGCTTGTTTAAACAGACGTCGAAAGGGTTTGAAACGCGTGAAACTGATCATATTTGAATTGGTATACCAGAAAAAAGACATTGTTGGGTTAACAAAGTTCCGTGCTAAATATGGGACAAGTCGAGTTTTCTGTAAAATCTACATAAAGTTCAGTGATAGTTACAAGGCTCTTACTTGGAGCTACCTTACTTTTTGTAAATTTTACAGAAAACCGGGCTTGTCCCCTATTTAGCACGGCACTTTGTTAACACAACAATTTATTTTTCACCGTGTACCAATTCAAGGATGAACACCTCTATACTGAAACCAAATATGGTCGGATTGCTCCAGTGAACGATCTTGGCCATTTCCGGTACATTCGTTTTCATATGTGTATAAATAACTCACATAAGTTGAATATAGTTTTTCTCATGTCTGTACAATGTTCGTTGCTTCTTGGACAGAAGAGCAAATAATTACAGGTTCAGTCAACGACCGATATCATACGTCGCGTCGCGGAAAGTATCCTTATGACTTATACTATGAAGGTCTATGGTAGGTATGAAGACTACGCTGGGGGTTACCGCATTACCATCCGGATAAGCGAGTGGCGTATTTTCTGACGGAACGTCTAATTTGTTAAATTAAGTCATTTGAACGATTCGCGCGGATCACTTCACTATCCCAGCATCAGTTTTAATGAAAACGCACCTTTTAATCAGAGTAAAAGCTTCGCTTGGATGACCCAGTTTCGTATGAGTGCGGGAGCAGCGGGGTTCCGCCTTCGACCGACTCGCTTGCTGCTTGTACTCAATTGACGGCTGATACAAGAAACGAGTGCCTCATATACAATTAAAGACAAATGCGGTAAACGCAAAAATACAGCTTCTCTGATTTCGTAAACTGGTTCCCGGAGATGTCATGCTGCAGGATCGGATTCTTGATTTCTTTTCTTATTCTCTATCTTAGTCTCAGCCCTGCTGGAACTATTCAGACCTTCCACACAGCCATATGTAATTGACGATCCATGATGACACTTGGGAAGCCCGATGTTCATACTGGTACCTGAAATGTGTTCACTGGAATTCTTTGGAGGTTTCTGGAAGTCGAAAATTGCTTTTATATATAAAATAGAATTGAATAGCCCCTCGATTGCATAGGTCCGTGTAATAACGTCCGCCCCTGCTAACAGTGAATTGCGCACGTGAACCTGAACACCGGGTACACACACACAGCATCAATGCATACGAAGCGATAACTCGATTGCCATCTTGGCTTTGTTTACACGGGACAAATTCCGTGTCTCAAAACTGTGCACTATTGCAGGTGCACCATCAGCAGCCACAAACCAAAATCTCGCGTTTCGAATTTAATCTTCGACGACCGACTGCACAGTCACCAGTGGGTTTCCAGTTTTTAATCGATTATAATTCGGTATAATGACTCAACAGATAGGAAAAAGCATATAATTTTTGGCTGTAATTGAGTTAAATAGTCTTTGATAAGGATGATGACTATACCTTCTATAGCATCCGTATATCTTGCTGAGGATTGTGCTCATTCACTTGCTATGGTATTTGGAGAATGAGTTTCGTATCACGAGATAGCAGATTCTTTTTAAATAAAACTCACGTTTGATCATATGCTCTTTCGATGACGGAAATTGCCAAAAACGTGAGGGCAAAGTTCGATGGAGAAAAGAAAATTACCGACGCATGTTTCTTCAACGGTAGGAGGTAGAGTGGGGTCTAAAAGTTTCGGGTGCTTACTGATATGATTTGGAGAATTTATCAAACATATTTTCACACGTACGTCGTCGAGCCCAACACCTTAATCTTGTACTGTATCCGCATAACCCGTTGAATATTATCCAAGGTTTCGTTGAGACGTGTTGCATCTGAATGTAGAGGTGTTACTTGGTCGAAGTCTTTCGGGGATGTTTCCTCCATAGCTAAGTCATGCTAATTGCCATTAGATTGAGGTATGAAATTATGATGAGGTCTCGAAAATCGTCACACAACAGTGGGAATAAGTCCCATACTATTTAGCGCATCGTTTTCCTCGGTATGGATTCTCACAATGTTTACAAAGGTAACCCAACATGTCTTCGGACCAATGATATCCAGTTTAGGGACGAAAACTTCCTAAATTTTGACGAAAAATCTCACTTACGAGTCTTTTACAAGTTTTTAATAGCAGAAAAAGAATCGATGAAGTTTCCTTCACCGAAAGAGGCTGAGAATCCGAATTTTTACTTTTCCTCTCTATCTCATTCCATGCACCCCCCGACCTGGTATCCGAAGTCTCACATACGTGAAGGCTAGTACTTTATCTATAATATGAAGTGAAGTAGTTACCTTACGAGATTATGTAAATATGTACAGATCACCTCCATCAGTCGGAGTTTATGGACTGCTCTGATTGCGTCAAGTTGATGTTTCGTCACGAGTTTGTCACTAAAATGTCCTGAGATCGGTCATCCGTATCTAACAAGATTTCTCGACTCTGTGGCACCACTTCTTTTATCTCCTGACCCCTATGACTGATCATTGTGTTTACCATGAGCTTAATGACAGC
This sequence comes from Euura lappo, assembly GCA_018257835.1. Classification (NCBI taxonomy): domain Eukaryota; kingdom Metazoa; phylum Arthropoda; class Insecta; order Hymenoptera; family Tenthredinidae; genus Euura; species Euura lappo. Next base: position 298,807 of record JAEUYN010000500.1, on the reverse strand, counting down.
ACGAAATGGCGAATTTCAACCTCCCCCAGCGTGGCCAGACCTCCCCTTAACCCAATTTCCCCGACTGACTTCTCATGTTTTGAAATTCTTGTGACGTGTAGCTGATGAAAATTTGATCGTGGGCGTTCTTGAAACACGATGGAAAGCTTTGACACTAAACATTTGTCGCTTAAATTATACAAGTCTTCTTTGGCTATACATACAGCGACTCACAATCCTTCTCAGATTACAATTCAAGGTATCCCATTGCTAATTCATCGCCACGTCATTTGGCAGGCCATGAGTCATGATAGTTAAAATTATGAATGACTCGATCGTGCAGATATATTACCGGTTACATACCTACTCTTGCCCGTTAGTTCTCACTTTTCACTTGCCCTACTGTCCTCTATAACCTACCCTATAGTACTCATCGGTCACTCATCGCAACTTTTATACGGTTTACGAAACCTTCACGGCCGATAATCGCGTCGAACGATATGACGAGGCTGGCCCAGCCCATGTACTTGTTTCCTTATTCATGCATTATAACAATATCCCGTCGAAACCCTTCGGTTGCGAATATATTATATGTGAGACTCGTACGAAGCAGTAAAGTGCCACAATAACAGATTTATGAAGTAATCAAATGATCGTACGATCGATCGTATAACGCTGTACTGATATAGCCATTGGCCCATTGGTATATTCCCGGAGTGTAGAGCTCGCAGCATAGTAAATCTAGAATCGACCGGTAATCAATAATTATTAATTCAAACATAACCCGACCTCCTAATCCCTACTAGATGCCCAATGGATATTACATACAATAGAACTCTGCAAAAGTTTATTGACATGAAATATCAGTGATAACGGTGTATGAACAATCGATTGTTTTGTCGCGGATTCGGAATCCTTACGGAAGTAAAACACTTTGGAAATCGTTGACCGTAATTCCAAAGCGTATAGGCAGATCTTCAACTATTTCTGTAATGTGCTGACAACCTTTCTTTTCTCAAGTTACCAACTCTACTCCAAGTTTTCAACACTTTGATTGTGATTTTTTTCTTAAGTCATCGTATCAATAATTTTGCGCTATAAGCAGTACGTTCTCTGTGCGAACGTGGTGCAAGAGCCACGTGGGGGTGCAAGGTAATTGGAATCAATGGATTCAGACGACACTCATGCTAATACTACTGCCTTATGCCTACCCTTTAAGAAATACTCGACGCGACGTTGCTTCAAGTACACGACGCTGAAACATGCCTTATTTATTTATATGTGATACCGGCTATTATATCCGTTCGGTCAATATTTTCTTTAGCCGTGAACTTTGCTGTCGATCTACAGCCCTCATAGTCCAGACCGTTTCTGACTGCAGTAGATATAATGAAGTATTCCATGCCAACTCTAAGAATGATGTTCAATTCTAAAAATGCGATAGCACAACCGCACAGGGCTGTATTTTTGTCAAATATCTTTACTATTAATATTTTATTTTCAGCCAGTTATTTGTGTTTCATATCTTCACTAGTAATGAATTATTATTATTAACATTGAAATTTTAATATTCCTTACAATATTTTATTATCTCAAGCACGACGCGCCTTTGGATACCGACATTTGGATTCTACTTCAAAGCTCATTGGGACGCTTTCACGGTAAAGATATCCTCTGGAAATTTTTATCAAATCGGTACAGCAGTCGGACTTGCACAGACATTTTACAATAAAAATCGGAATTTCGTAACCCGGTTTGCCGTCATTCCTCTGATTCGATGAAAATGAGTAAATATTGGTGAAATAGTTAGGATTAGTTTAGATCGATTTCTCCACATATGGTTAGGATTAGCTCAGCGCTTACAGGAGCAGTGCCTCCTAGATCTATCTAATTCACCGAGCTGACAATTGGTCAAAGTTTCATTTTCAACGTTTGTGACTTTTTTTCACGAAAACGGAACAGTGTGGCTTAAGTGATGTCACAAGCTGGAGAGTTTCCCTTGGCAAGTGCCAAATTATACATTTTCAACTAAAATGAATCTTTCTGTGTAACGTTTACATGTAAAACTATTGAACATCAACTCATTGCCGCGTTCTGACGTTCGAAAGACTTCGCATGTCACATTATGAACGAAAAACCGTCAAAATCGTCATTCCTTTGGCACCAATATAGGCCCATGTCTTACAGTATGGTGAAAACCTTAAAATGAGCATGAGTTTGTCCAAGTGGTAATTACGTGCCAAAACGTACATTCTGTGTACTTTTGGTCGTTTCTAACAATCCCACGATTTTGGTAGAGTTATACGGCACTCCGCTTACTGTAACGATCGTGCTCGTGCCTGATGACTTCTATTCAATTCAATATTATATTGAAAGCAAAACTGAAATTGATATAAAGTTTTTTTTTTTTTATATCGAACCGATGTGGCGATTGCTTTTATTCGGAAAATGTTTTACTAAAGATCCTCATGTTCCCAGTCACATAATAGCAGGGAAGGGCAAGGTGCGCCAGAAAGTAACGAGGTTTGATAAGGACGACGTATATAAAGAAGAGAAGACACTCCCTGAATGCGAGAAGCATTGTTCGCGTTGAAGAAGTGAGATTGGTTCTGACATTGAACGAGTTGTCAGTTCAACGTAAAAATTAGGCAAGTCCGAAAAAAATCAACTTGACTTACTATTCACTCCTAATACGCCGAATAGTCAAATTTATATATTGATATAAAACGTTCTATCATTACGTCAGGTTATTGTAAAATGGATTCAATGGGTGTTCAGTAAATTAGTTGATCCAAGTATAAGTATTTCCCCTTCTGATATCGGATTATAATTTCATATTACCTCCAGCCCTAAAACAACATACTTTACAGTTTTTACTGTAAAGACATACGCTCGGCACTTTTTAACGACATATCTTTGAATAGTCTAACGATCATAATCACGCACGGTGAGTCGAATACGATTCTGTGGCATAGGTATAGATAGGGTGCCGGGAAGCAGTGGCTTGAGTGTTAGAAACATACACGTCTGTTTGGTAACGGCACGGTGGAAAACATAATTGGCATACCGTCATCTGATATACGCCGGATATCCTTTGCGGTATTCTTATCAATGAGGTTATTGCCGCACTCTTTTCAGTCGACTCCGGGAGTCCCTCACGGGAGAAAGACTAAAACAATTTAGTCTAAACGATTTAAACATTTCGTTGCACGTGTTCGCAAGACCTGTGTATAGCACTAAATTTCGCGGTGAAAAATTGTCAAATTCTTTTAAAACTCTAAGCTCTTTCAATATTTAAAAACTCTAATTGCTTTGTCAAATTCTTTGTAGATTCCGGAAATGGGAACGTCTGAGGTTGAGGTATTAAAAGAATTATTTCAATTTTGGGATGGATTCGCGAAAACGACGTAGGGTCGGTTTCAATTGTTTCTAACGTTCCAAAACCTCGTTGTTGTTCCAACTCAGTCGTGTTTAGCCTACCAAAAATAGAAATGACGCTCATTTAATCTGAATTCACGTGTCGTGAAAGTGGCGAAATAATCGAACCGCAATACATATTATTTTAAGATATGGATCCGGATTCGTGAACGCATGCCTACATATATACATATATTTTGTAAATAGGAAGTAAATAGGCCGTCCGATAATCAACTCGAAATAGCTTGTTGCCCAGGGTTCTAGCATCTCTGTCGAGTCAAATACTTATAGGAGAAAATGCATATTCTGGAAATACAATTGACGACGAAATTGTTTCATACAGCTTTATTCGATAAACCATTACGTCTTTTACGGATAAGGCGGATAAGTATATGTATAATCACTGGTCATCAATAGACCTTGCCGTTTTTTCTCCCTTTTGTAATTTAGTGTATCAGACAATAGAGTCCTACCCAATTCATCATCTCAATCTTGGATCAATGTAGATTGTTGGATTTATAACGATTGGAGACTCCATGCCGCGCCGTTAGCCCAAAGTTACGACGCAGCCGAACGAGTGTAGTCACTGTTTTAAGTGTCACTTAATTCGTTGGCCATCCGTAAATCGAGTTTAGCACCATTTTTTTTGTTTTGTCTTATTTTTTATTCTGTCTATAATCTAGAACTTTAGTTTTGCTTGGGCTATAAGAGAAGATGAGCTCACGCACTGCAAGGTGAAGTTATATTGGTCTAGTTTTCAGTAATCGGCGACAAAGAAGAAACAGGATAAGTTTCACAATCTTATTGTGACGTGCGGTTGATAAAATCGTTACGACATTGAGGAAAAAGACAGGAATAAAGATAAAAGAAATGATAAACATATTTATGTCGGAACTACTGTTGAAGCTGTGACGAAAGATGTCCACATTATCGAAAACTGTTTTCAATCGTTCTGATGCATGGTTTAATTTTGTGATTCCAGCCCGGATGCTACGACACTAACAGACGGCGCGGATCTACAACTGTGGAGGGTTGAAACCAGGAGCTGGGGCCACCAAATAAAGAGGGACAGGGTAGGAGGGATACTTGGGAGGTGACCAGCTACCCCACCACATGGACACCTCCAAAACACCCCCCAAACCCCCCTCGTCGTATACCCGTGCATTACCTCGCCGCCGAATATCCAACTTAACTGTCGGAGCTGCTCCAGCCTACGAAATATCATCCCCAAAAACGTTAATTAATTTTAGTAAACGTAGCCGCAGTGAAATAACGTCACGTGGTATTTGTCCGCGGGTCACCAATTTGTGCCTATACATCGATCGTCCAAGAAAAGATCGATTTTTTCACGATCCCCGGCGATACGTGAGACGAAAAACACTCTGCACTGCGGGCAGTGCCGGGAGCGATTCAAATCGTAATTATCGTTATTACCGTAATTGTTGTCATAAACGAGAACCGAAAGATACGGATCAATTTTATAGTATATTTTTTGAACGGAATACTTATAGCTACGAGATACTTTATGAAGAATTTTTTACCACTGTATATTACTGCCCCGGAATAATAGAACTGAAAGGGTTTATTTTGAACGTTAAACATATCACTAATCCGTCCATTAAAAAAACCACTAAAACCTTGACTGAACCTCATCTTACCCTGGTATCCACCGACCCGAGACGATGTCGCGCAGCGCAGCAACGCGACCAATGGCAGGTGAGTCGTTCAAAACATTTTCATCATCATGCTGTTTCTCCGATGTACGATACTCGCGCGATTTCTCTCACTGCTTATTGTACGGAAGTTCGAACAGCGTGCCGCCGATTCGAACTGAACGCGGCCGAGGAGCGCCGGAAGATGCTAGCCACGGCGATTCTCCCGACAGTAGTATAGGTATATAAGTATACTCGCGCGATGAGACCAACTCGCACAGCTAACATAGGTTGATCTCCAACCAGATTAGATAATATCCGACATAATATAATAGAGAAGATTACAGATTTTCATTAAGGTAGGAAAAAGTTCAGCTAGTTATGCTAATTGAGATGAGTGTGGTCAGAGTATAAATTCGAAAATGAGAAGAAAATCTCATAGCGCGAGTGCTGACTGGAAGAAATCTCTCAAAAGAGAGAAATGCCTAACTATACAAGTGTTTCTGACTTGCATGCCTCCCAGAACTCTTCGTTCTGTTTTTCCTGGCGAGCCTAACGCAAATTAGCCAGTGGCTCGTCCGAAATACATAATCCTTGCTGAACAGTCACTTAACGCGTGCGCCCCATACAATATTTTTTCCGGCAAAGGCATGAAGAGCCCTTTTCACGCCAGTTGAAGTCCACACTTTGACCTCCGCATCAACGGCCGTACTTTCATCAAAAGTCAGGAACTGCGCATGACAACTACTGGATAAAATTTTCGTAAGGCTAGCCATTTAAGGACGTTGCCTAGTGAGCCAGCGCGGGAGAGTTCGGCTTCCCGCGCGAAAGTGGAGGGGATAACGGTTGGGATCGACTCCCGGGGCTACGACGGAGTAGGGATAGGCGCTCGGGATTGGCTGCTCTGGGCGGAAAAATCGCGATTTCTGCCTCGGCTCATACTAGTTTTCTCGCTAGTCTTATGTACGATTGTATTGATTTTGGGCTCAAATTGAAGGTAAAGGGTGCATCTATGTCGTGACGTAGCCCGATTTTCCAATAAATGTCTAGTCTTTGCTGTAGCAGGTCGCAAAATATGCCTACTTTCGACAACGTTTTTTGGAAAATTTAAAACGAAGTTCCAAAATCGGCCTACGTCACGACATAGATCCTTCTTTTGTCTTCAAAATGCTTCAAAGAGAATTGCGATATCTTTAATGACATCGTAGATAAATTCAATATAGTGAGAGCCTGTATGCGCGGGGGTAGGCAACGTCCTTAAAGTGCCACTGTATGGGCCGAAAACAGAGTCGAAAAGTGACTTGCTCATACTATGCCGGAAGAACAGTTTTTCCATATCCATTTCTTATAATGGATTTCTAAACTGGATATAACAAATTCGATAATAATCACCTAGTCGGAAATTCGAAAAAAAAAGACATCTCTTCCAATGACAGGAGGAGTTCCTATAAAACAATCAGGAACCGATGGGTGTCCTGATTGTTTTTCAAAATTTTCACCAGGATTATCATGAATGTTTATCGATGGACTGGTGGTCCATCCATAGAAATCCGCATACTTCCCCTCGAAGGAAATGGTTAAACAAAAACCCTCAGCTTCAAATTGACGCAGAACAGATTCAACGATGAGAGGTTTTAAGGCGGTTCCGCAGTAGAAATAGGAAATGACAGAGGACCGTGAAATTTCTACACGAGATTGTTCTTATCAAAAGAAGATTTTATGATTATTTTCAAATTTTTGGTCCGTGGATTTTGACTGAAAACAATTAATGAAAATTTTTAGTTTAATATGGGCTCTTATGGGAGCGCGCCTTTGAAGCTAAAAAAAAGTATGTTTGGAATGACACAGCCGTGAAAGGTTAAAGAATATGGAAGATCAATATATTCACGATGATAATATCCAAAAAAAGTAGTTCACCTCACTACTCATTTCATTAATAAACAACCGATAGAAAGTTGCAAAGCGCAGATCGTGCGAGTGAGGTTATGAGGTTGGCGACAGTGCTGGTTCAGAGCCTCGGAGCATTAGCGCGCCATCTTTAAACGCGGTAACCGGAGAAATATCTAAAGACTCGTTGAAATCTTGTTTTTATTGTTTCTGTTATACGAAACGCTTACTATCGTACGATAGTAACAATAGAAAACAAAGATTTTTTCTTTATAACCCGGCCCTTCCACTTGTCCATTTTTGAGGTTAGTGTCGTTAACACGATTTGTTGGTTATGTCTATACGTCCGCGGAGCGTAGCAGTAGTACCAACTTCGTATAGTCAAAGGAACGGTCGGTAAGGAAGATATTTTCCCTGTCCCCTGGCCCCGCAAACGAGGGGCTGCGGAACCTCCTTAAACAGAATTGGAAATTCACGAAAAATAAGACCAGAGACGGTAAATTCCTATCGTGCTCGATTGTAGAACATTTATAGTACCGCTGTGACTGTTTACTATCATGGTGCCGAAATTAACGATCTACATCATGCGTTTCTGAGACATTTATCAGTCCATTGGTTACGTCGGTCCATTGAAAGCAACCTGAACCTATATTCGGCGTTATGATTATAATTATTGTTGTATATTAATGGTAACTAAAAGTGAATGAATGTCCCACCAGCCACAGTCCACAAAATTCCGCTCGCAACAGTATTTTATACAGGTTCTGATAATACATACCCATTTGATGATAATTGAACCGAGAGCCTGCGTATAATTACATGAATTGAGGCATTCTCTTTTATCTTCTCACAAAGATAATTCAATCAGCTTTTCAATATGTTCATTTTTGCTCCTTTCGCGACATAAATATGTTTATTACCTACAGGTAGGTACTCATAAAGTATAACAATTGAGATACATTTTGTACATATCACACTTTCACCTCAAAGATGAATCTTCGTTAAAAGTGATATATTTTTAATTTTTTAATTATTCAATTTGTCAGTGGAATCCACGAGCCGCAGAGAAGGGTTCAATTGACATTTTTACTGAAAATAATAAAAAAACAAGCGGGTTTGGGCTGACTATGAGCCAGCCTTCGAACTTCCCGTTATTTATTTTATTCTCAGCTATTTTCAAATTTGTAAATCTGACCTCAGATTCTTGATCAGCGGTTCAAAAAACCTTCGAGTACAAATTTCCGTAAGATTTCGAATGTTTTTAGTATTTTTCCCAGCAAATCGGACTCGCCATTTTGAATTTCGCTAATCTGACTTCAGATTCGTGATCAGTGACCCAAAAACCTACGAGTACCAAGTTTCATCCAAATCCAAATGTTTTTAGTTTTTTTTTGCAGCATATCGAATACGCCAAATGAAAATTTTGCAAAACTGACTTCAGATTCGTGATCAGCGATCAAAAAAACCATATGGTACCAAATTTCACTGAAATCCGTTGATTCGTTCTCAAGATATCGTCATTTTTGTTGCGTTTTTTAGAATTTTGTTATTTAAATACTTCAAAAAGTACTAATCCGATCAAAGCCAAAATCTAATCAGTTCTAAGTTGAGAAAAGCCCCGTCGATTGAGCCCTATCTGATCAAAATCCGCGAACTCGTTCTCGAGATATCGCGCGGACAAAAATGTGGTCACATACACACACACACACATACACACACACACACATACACACACACACACATACACACACACACACATACACACACACACACACCCAGACGTCAAACTGAAAATAGTCGGAGGTGATTCTTTGGACCTCGAAATGTGGAGATTTAGTAAAAACTCGACTTTTCATTTTCGGGGTGATCACAATAACTTCCTTTTTTCTCTGAAAACAGAGAAACGGGAAGTTAAAAATTATATCTTCAAAAGTTGATCTGCCCACCGCCTTTGAAAATCTCTGAAATGTTTGAAGTACATATCGCTCGGGTGGCTCTTTACTCGTCACACATTCAATTTTCCGGGTCAATAATAAAAAAGACATGAGGTTTTAATGATTCCAATGATTTTATACCCCCTGAAATAAAAAACCCTCACTAAACTAGGCAAACTAGACTGCTAAAAAATATATAGGTATTTATATCGCATTGAATACCCATCTGCAGCAGCGGCTCCAATTGAATGAACAAAAGGTTCTAGGTAGAGACGTGTCTAGAATAAACTATTATACATATAGACAAAAAGCTGCAGTAGGTAGTACCTATAATACTACGTGTAAGAATGTATATTGTACCCCCACCTAAAATTTAACGAGGGTAGGTATTATCGATTCTTTCGAACCCCAAAATTGAAATGCATTTTTACGGTGTCCATAGATGTTCAATGATACTATTGCTATACATCTAATGTGATGTTCAACAGAAAGATTCTACGTTTTACGTGTAAATTTTGTGAATCAACAAATTAAAAAAAAAAAATACACCGTTTTTGTAATCACCTACCCTAATTTAAAAAACTGGAGATATAAAATTCGATCAAAAACGAACAGCCTGAGCTTGGATATCATAAATTTAAGAAGAAATACTTCATATTCGATTCTAATGATCTCGTGCTCATTTTGTTGACGAAAAATCACCAACTGATTGTGAGAAAAAAAAATTGCACTGAGTTATATGTATACCCGCAATGAATGAAAACAGATAATCATAAATAGGGTGCAACAATTGATCGCAGACGATCGTAGACTGAATACCATTTTTTGCATGTTTTTCAGACCACGTGTCACAAAATAGCCCCAAGAACATTTGAATCGGATAAAAATATCCGAGTTTTACGATTTTTTTTATTTCTCGAATCGGGTCAAAATCTGTTTTTTTTATCACGTAGCAGGGTTTTTGTTTCATCTGCATATATACACAGATCATTACTGCAGATTTTCCTTACTCTTGACACGAAAAGTATTCACCTGTGAATTCTTAAGTTTCTGCTATCTATAATTTTTAAACGCGTACGTACCTACATCATCGTGCAGCGGGTGTTGAAATCACGTACAAAGGCATTCTGAGACCTATTACGACGTCAGTTCGTAAAATGAGCCGTGAACAATCTTTGGAAAACTACTTCGAAAAAATGATCGATGTCACTTGAGCTAATTACCGTCAACAACTTATAATAGCGGCTCTCAAAACTGCGGTGTGCAGGGAATTTTATGGTTGGGAAGAACAATAATAAAAATACGTATAAGGTTGTTGCAATATCTTCAAACCCAGCTGAAGAGTTTTAGAATCTAATCAATCGTATGATTGTTGGTTGAATTCCCCACAGAATCGTACCTTCGGAAGCAATGAGAAACTGATCGGAAAGCTCAGAATTTTGATTTCCGGGTAAGACGCAAGTATTTGACATAATATCTGAAAAGATCTTGCGCCCTGAAGCCAAAGTTCGTTTGAATTATATTTCGCGCGATTTTAGGGGCAGCCTTCTGGTGGCGCCACGCGACGACGCCTAGAGACGCGAGTCACGCCGCCGCGACGGGACGCCCCCGCAGGTTTTGCTACGATCTCGTCACGATGTTGGCAGCTAACGTGATGTGACAGAGCCTGGCTGCAGGTGATGCACCTATATAATGCACAAAAATTACTGCATTCTCGCGGCGAGGAGGTATATCAGGTGAAATCAAGTGTCGTTAATAAATATCAGTGAATGTTCAGTGCTTTAAAATCGGCGAGGAGCGCGTATCTACTCAAGTGTTATATCGATTGCTGTGAAAACGCCTAACGCCTGCCTAGTCAGCCAGTCATGGAGAATTTTCTTCCGTCGACAGCGTCTGTCATAGTTTAATGAAAAAATTTAAAAACCCTCAATCCGATAATCTCTGGGACCTTACGTAATATACGAGAATTAAAAAATCTAAAAACGAAATATTGAGTGAAATAAAAATAACGAGATTTAAAAAAAAGGAGCAGTGGGATTTGATAGGGGGGGAATTGATGCGAGAACGTGAGACGTGTTTCGCGTACCCAAATACATACCGTGATGTTTCGATTATTTTTAGTCTACTGAACATAGCTTAGCCGTTACCTTACTTGAAGGACTATATTTTAATTCGTTATAGAATTCATTCTTGCACTCATGACCAGTTTTACACTTCAAATAGACCTAATGCTGATTCAGTATTTGCGTGTTTTTAAAACTGTTGTCAAATCGAGTTCCCAAAATTCAAAATATTTTACGTACTATTCGACACAGTTTCGACAAGTCAGTCTGCGAAAAATAATGAGATAGTCTTATCTGTTTATCCGTGCCTCGGATCGATTGATAAATTACTACACCTACGACTCGGTTTTGCTGCTAAAGAATTCTCAGGACCGGGATTATGCTTGATATTGGATTATTTCGGTCATCCCCGTCAACAGCCTATTGCATAATATCAGGTTCAAAGACTTTGGCTTAAGCCGCAGTCGAAAAAAATATGTAGGGTACAAAATCTGGTAAAAGAAAGACCGCAAGCTTTTCGGAATTTAATCTACGGTAGGTGCCGCACGTATTACGCGGAAATGAGGGCTCGTTCGTCCTTGGAGCTTCTCACGACCAGCTGACTCACTCTCCTCCAATCGATTGTAAACGCGATTTTGAGAGGAAATCATCAACCCCTTTTTCCAGTTGCGAGGTTCGTGGCTCGAGACTCGGGACTTGAGACTCAATGCTCGTTCTATTCAGGCTTATTAGTTTGGGACACAATTCTTCCATGTACGTTGTAGATTGCGTTCTTCCATTCGGTATGGGGCTTGGCAGTAGATATAACCGTTACGGTTCGGACGTAAGCGTGGATCCGTTGAAACGCACACATGACGTATCGTAGTATTCAATCGGTCGGTTTTCTCATTGATTTTATAAACTGCTATTTAACACTTGCCAGTTGAACGATTCACAAAGCTAGATACACCATATACACCCGGCTCGCCTACCTGGTGTGATGCTGGTATCAACTGGCCACATAGAGACTCGCAGAATTTCAGGAAACCTCGATAAATGTCTTTGCGTCTGCAGCTGAGATATTCAGTGCCTTCGTGATTAACAGAGATGATTTTTGAAGTTGGATACTTGAGGATCGCCCTCGGGGTAATATAGGAGTCGACTTTTATCGACGCAAGTCGAAGTCGCAAATACTATAATTCAGGAACTCGGATCATTTTAATTAGGTATTCGAATCCCAAATCTTTCTCCAAAACTGTCGAGTTGCCAACCATGCTGATTCATTAACATAGGTAATTCCCGGAACACCACTCGATCCATCGGATAGCTATATTATCCGAACGATAGTGCCAAATTTTTCATTTTGACAAAGTCTTCTCAAAATCGGGTTTCGAAGTCACGAAATCACGAAATTCGCGCATTTTATTACAGAAAATCCCTAAACAACTCTCATTGTGGGGGTGTTCGAATTTGATGTCCATCCAGAATCTCGATCGTCACTATTTTGGTTCCCAAATGATTCTCGACACCCCTTGAGTCGCGATTGAAGGGGTCACCCTTAGGGTCTACTCGATTCACTTTGAGCCTTCCGAAAACTTTCAGAGACGACCAGCTGACTACGATGAGGAATTCCCTGACGACTATTGGGACGTAAAATCGGGACATTTGGCTTTGACTCACTTGGTTTTAGAGCAAAAACATGGCAGAGCATTCAGACCTGAAGCATTGTCAAGTTTGTTGGAAATGAGGAACGGAACAAGCACGATTCACATTCACGATTTTCCACGTCCGAAAGCTCTAGCATTTTTTGTTCGCTGACAATGAGATACAGAACGTCGAAGCCAGGTGTTCAGATTTTACGTCTGAACAATAGCAACTTATTTCCGAAGATTTGTAGTAACTTCCAAGACTTCCATAGACTTCCAAGACTTCCGTAGACTTCCAAAGACTTTCAGACACTTTCATAAACTCCAAAGAATTTCAGAAACCAGTATAGGCTCGGAACTCTCCAAGTGCATAGCCCATTGGCTAGGACTTTATTTGCAACTACGGGTTAATGTAGTCTGGCACTTTGATGTACGTTGAAAAAGAGTGCCGTTCCGAATCGTGGGTCAGTGGAGCCTCCCTTTGGGTCCCGAAAACAAGTAAAAACATAATTTGACTTGATCTTTTCCAAGAGGCGCGAATATATAAAAAAAACCATTCATAGGACCTATACATTGAAGGTGCCCGAATTTTGACCTCAAGGTTGCGATTCGGATTCTCACCAAAAAAAGTCAGACGAAATAAATTCGGATAATGCTTCGAGGTCGTTCAACGGGGTCGAAAACTCGAGCTTTCACCTGAAAACTTATTTTCAACTTTTATATTTCGGGGCTCTCACCTTTCCAATTTCTCTATCGTCGAAATTCAGCAATCGATTCATATTTAAGGGTTGCACAATGATTCTTTTTTGTTCATCAATAATAGAGCGACCTTTAAATATGAATCGATTCCATTGTTTTGTTTTGAGAGATGTCGAGTAGGAATAATTATAGAGGGAGAGACTCGGGGTTAGTGGAATGTTTTTTTTTTTACATTTGCGCAAAATAACTTTGTTTGAGTATACTGAGCGACCTCTAAACATCAATATTTTCGAGAGAAATTAGGGATATCTTCATGAATTCGGAGGATAGAGAAAATGAAGGGTGAGCGCCCTGAAATATGGAAGTTGAAAAATCAGGTTTCCAGTAAATGCTCGATTTTTTCACCCCGGTGAGCGTCCTCTAAAAATTGTCCGATTACCTTAATCTTTGGAGGGGTTCATTCTATCTGTAAAATCTTAGACTTTTCGTGTGAGAATCCAAATCGCCAGCTTGAGATCAGAATGTTGGCACCCTATGAGTATACGTATGACAACGTGTCGATCAGGCAATACCATGCAAAGGGACCACTGCGGCGAGAATGAACGTTTATTTTGACATTTCAGGGGTAGAATTGTTTCACATAGCTTTCCTGCTGTTTATTTTTTGCGGACTCACTTTCACCAAGTATAATTTCGATTTTGGCAGTAGCTCCATATCTGCAGGAGTTTAGGGTTCTAAAAGCCAAATTTGAATCATATTGTGGTGGATGTTCATCATAATTCTTTTGATTATCTGTCTCGAAAAAAAATTCCATACAATTTCTCTCCAAGAATTGTCTCCACAATTGTATTCGAATTCTCTTGACAATTTTACTTTATTTTCAGTCGATGTAAAGAGGTTCAAAATGGGCAGCGAGGTCAAAATCTTATCTTTATTGAAAACGATTTTGGAACAACATCCCCCACGAAATTAGCTACGAAAAATCGGTCAAATTTTTTAGCAGCAAAAGAATTCATCGAAAAATTTTGTGGAACAAACTTACGATGGGAAAATACTCTCACGACAAAATTTCGTTTTAGTAATTTCCATTTCCGTTGAAGCGGCGTTAAGGATTGAGTGAGAAAGCATTGAGCAGAATAGTGATCCATATCCCACATAAGAACTACTCTATGATTCATGTGCGTGCCTACGGAACATAACAATTTATACTTATATTATTAAAAAGTGCACTTCCTTGTACGTATAGTTATACGAGTTCTTGCTCAACTTGCCCGACTACCTAGGTCCTTTTTGCTTGACGTACGTCAATTTTGTTCGAGACATTTCATCAATAATATTTTTTCGGAATTGAAATATTAGTGAATTTTTAAATATTCTCGATACGTACTATCGCTTCTCTTGAATTTATTACAATTTGTCGATAGAAAAAAAGCTGTACTTGAATCTGTTGTGGCTGTGATATTTGTTCACAATAATGACCTCTGCGATTAAAAATATTAAAACTTGGACGTAGCACGCATGCGATTTTTTCAATTTCCTTCAGCGTCATATTCTTCGGTTTTAACTGCTCACGTATCACAATGATTGTAGTCTGCGACCGAACGTGTTATTACATACTACATACGTAATTGATAACATTTGCAGAGATACAATTTATAATATTGAAAAAATTTGCTTCGCCAGAACTTATATTTCGCATGATCAACTACCGACGAAATAAATTTTAAAAAATGAGTGCGAACAATTTATTAAAAATATTATAAATCTGATGAGATTACAAACTTTTGATCCCCGGACGGGTGGTTTCACTAATCAGCAGTCCTTACTGCAATGCGTTAGATTTCATTTTTTTGTCGGATAGAAATCCTACATTGTAATTATTGAACTTAGGACCTGAGTGTGAAAACTTGGATATCGTTTCCAATAACATGAAAAATATTTATTATAATATTTATAATATATATTACAACAGATATAAATTTTTCAAGAACGTCATTTTCCCCTACCTCCGAATATACGTACCATCAATTTTTGCAAATTTTCGCAAATTTTCGCACTGTGTTCATATTCGTAATTAAAAATTATTTGAATAGGAACTATGACAGCTGGAATATGGAACGTGTGCCTGCAAGCTGTAAAGTGTAGAGATGAAGCGAAGTGACTTTCCGAGGGTGGTGTTGTAACCAACTGAAGGAATTTGAAGTGAACCAAAAGCATGGATTCTGCAAGACTGATACTTTGGCCCTTAACAAAGCCTTCAAAACTATTGGACGATATAAGTGTTATTCTGTGCGTGAAATGATCAGTCGCCTTAGAACTCACCGAGAACTATGTAATACCGGGTTGAACCCCGTCGTCGCGGGTATAACAGTGCCGCGTGGAAGTTGTTGGCTTTGGAGAAGAACTGTAGCTTAGGATAGCGATGAGCGCAGAAGCCGATGCCTTGGAACTCGAGGTTTTCGAGGTTGGTAAAGATACATAGAGTCAGAGAAATCCCAAGTCAACTCGGCTTATGGCTAGTGAAAATAATTACTCACCTTTTCAATGTAATTTGCGAGCCTAGCGTCCTCGAAAAATACTGATTTTCGCACCCTGTCCAACCACGTGGGCTCAACGAAAAATTCAAATTTTGCCTTTTGGAATTCTCCGAAAACATAACAAGTACCTTCACTGCTCGGTCGGATCATCATCATGGGTTTAAAAAAGGGTGTCCGAGTCTGTTTTATTTTTTCGTTTCAATCCAATTCTTCAAAATAATTTCGATACGATAAAAATTCGATGATCCTGCGCGGTCGTTTATCGTCCATACCAGTGACCCGTGGAGGTTGAGGAGGTTCTAAATCTGGTCAGTTTCTTTTGACGATGCTGACTTCGCGTGTGCCTAGTAACACGAAACTTTATCTGGAAAATGTTCCTCAGCCCATGCGGCGGCGGTATGGCTTTCAAACGATCCGTTATATTTACTTTTAGTATACAACGTTAAAAAGCGTTAGTACGGTAAAGTATCCAAAGTCGTCGGGCACCTGCCCTCTTCTTTTTACCACAGCCATTGTACGCCTGTCTGATATCTCTTTCTACTGCCAATCACTCCACCCTTAACCCCATAAAGCGCGTCGTTCAATCTCCGGGTTTTATTAAAACGTAGAAATCAGATCCGAGCCTCCGCGAGGTCAACTACTCACACGAGCCCTCAGAAATTACACCCTTTCAACGGCGAGTCAAATGTCTCGCCCATATCAGGGCGCCGGTTATTAGCCTAGGATCGGCTTTTATTCATTTTTTTCCATTTCCCCTTCGCCGAAGGTGACGGATGGCGTTGTTGGTGGCTGTGGCGGTGACACGAGGACGGGTAACGACGTCGCGACGCCGGATCCGGACGACGACCGGGGCCCTGAAAAGAAGAAGAAACGGAAGCGGCGTAGATCGAAAGGCAAACAGCAAACACCGACGCCCCACATAATAGTGAATCTCCCATCATCGTCCGACGAAGTCGAACCGGTTGGCGAATGCTCGAAAAGAGACAGCTCGAGCAGTCTTGGAGGAACGAAGCACACCTCGCTCAGGGAATCTCTGCTCACTGTGCTGGGTAAACTCGTGGTATGGAGAGGAACCAGCAGGTATCGACAAACACCGACGTCTTCAACGTTGCCCCCGAACACACCGCCAGCGACCGAATGTATCGGGCGAAGTTCCGCATTTTTCTCCAGCGGTGAGTCAAGTCGCGTCAATGGATACGCCGCGAGTCTTATCCAGTAAATGTACGCTGATGATTAGCGAACAATGATACTGGGTAATTGTTGAATAAACGGAATCCGTCCCTATTCCAGAGCCAACCCATCGTAACATGCTAATACGGCGAAGTTAGGGGACATGCATGCAAACAACTCGAAGTAGTCGCGCTCGTACAATTCTTGCGTGCAATGTCTTTGTTGGAAATGGAAGTGCACCTTTCCGTATTAGAAACGCTTGCGTGGATGATGATAAGACGTGCGGCTATTTAAACAAAGATTCCAAAGCAACTGCGGAGATCGTTAATTAACCGCATATTTTTTTAAACATCCAGTTAATCGCCACGACATGTCGACGTCGGATGTGGGCTCAGAAGGCTTTTCGTAATTGCTACATTAGTGTCCCACTTGCAATCTTCAAAGTACTTGTATACTCTATGATGAGTATTGTGACACGCGGCTATACAGGTATACTGTTGACTTGAAGCCCAAAGATCCGAGTTCGGAGTAGGGCTGAATCATAATGGCAACAGATTCCTAACCAGCATTATACCGACATTGAAGTGGTGTTGAGGAAAAGCAAAACCAAGGCTAAGACCATGGTAGTCTCAGTTTTGGTCCTGCATTGCTACCTGGCAGGCCCTCATGTCGTTGGCTTCGACGGTATTCTTAACCCGTCAGCACCCGCGCTGTTCTGCTAGTATGCCATATTTGCGCGATGAGAGTTTTTCTCGTGGGCTATTGCATGGTCAGCGTGCCAGCGATTTGATTCGAACGTGACTGAGGAGTGCCGGAGAACGGTAAAATTCCAGACCCTATTACACTCGCGCGATGAGAAACAGTCTCACAGCTAATCTTGCGAGAAATTACATTTTACTCGATTTATCGAGCTTCAACGAGATTCGACAATAGAGGACAATATTTCAACTAGCCATGCAATTTGAAAATTGATGTGAAATATAAATTTGAAAATCAGCGTGAGAGATGGTTTCATAGCGTGAGTGCTGACAGGTTGATAAATATAATACTAACAAACATTGAAAATATTCTTGGAAAAGAATCTTTTGCGTGGTAGTATACGAGAATTGTTTCATAATTTGTGTTGTGTTGTAAAGTGTGGGGTATCTACAAAATGTTATAGATTTTTTTTCACTTTTGAGAGTACTACATAATCTATAACTTTGAGGAGACCGAGGCAAGATGACTGACTCGGATGCAAAATGGGGTACATGCCTCCAATGAGTTTCATTTTGTCTTCATCTTCTCCCGCGGCAGCTAGCGCATACAGGTTTTCACCATGTCTAAGTTATCTATGATGTTATTTAACACATCGCGATCCTCTCTGAAGCATTTTGAAGATAAAAGAAGGATCTATGTCGTGACCTTGGCCGATTTTGGAATTTCGCTATCAATTTTTCTAAAATCGCTGTCTAAAGTAAGCATATTTTACCATGTGCTACGACGAAGACTAGATATTCATCCGAAATTTCAGAAAGGTCACGGCATAGATACATCCTTTACCTTCAATCTAAGACCAAAACCAATAAAATTCTAGATAAGACTAGCGAGAAAATTTGTATGAGCCGAAGCACAAAATGCGATTTTTCCGACAAGAGCCGCCTCTCCCTAGCGCCATATCCCTACTCGGTCGTAACCCGCACTTTTACGAGGGCAGCCGAAGAGTCCGCGCTAGGCTAACTAGGCGAAATGCTTACAATTAGAGAAAAAAACAACGAGACCTTACGATTAAATTGAATGTTTGAAGTTCATGGTACTGCATAAGTTTTCATGACAGTTTTCAAGATTGCCTGCATTGTAGTTTGCCCGACTCGTCTGTAGATATATGGTTGATATATTAATTACTCTTTCGCCGCACAGACGTTATGTGAACTCTGGTGCAAGGGAAAGATGAAAAATCCAATCCCTTGTATGACTTCATTCTATTTACCTTCGTCTCCGGTATGTAGATTCTAAGGCATGTTATACTTCGCATATACATACGTACCAACAATATATAATTAGTCGATACTCTATTCCAGTTCATGAAACGGCTCTACGTGGCTTTTGAACGTCCTTCTTAAATATTTTACGGCTTGTGTGTATGTTACAGCAAACGTCCTTAGGTCACTGCCGCGAGAGCTTTCATATTATGCTCTCATTCCTTATTTATTCGTTGACAACTGACCGCTAGCGATAAAGTCGCTATATGTTGTAACGGTACCCAGAAATCTTTTATAATCCTTCTGTTAGGTATACACACTATAGATGTGCTTGACGATGCGTTATTATCTCGATAACTGCGTGTACCGGCGTCTACGTACAATCGAAATTATAAACGTGGTTTCCGTTGATGCGTCCCTTCTTTCACGATAAGAATATTTTTTTAAATATTCATCTTGTTCGTGTTTCAGAGACGGAGAGGCGAATACGCGCGAACGATCGCGAGTACAACTCACAGTTCCACTATGCGGTAAGATATGGAAAGCTTCACTTTGTAATTAAAACTGGATGAAAATGTAAATTAACGTTTCCTTTTTTCGGTTACTTTTCAACAGAACAATTATATTAAAACGTCCAAATATTCGGTACTGACGTTTCTACCGCTGAATTTGTTCGAGCAATTCCAGCGGCTAGCTAACTTCTACTTCTTGTGCTTGCTGGTCCTTCAAGTCATCCCTGCTATATCTTCGCTCACCCCGATCACCACAGCCATACCCTTGATCGGAGTGCTCATGCTGACTGCTGTCAAAGATGCCTACGATGATTTTGTGAGTATAGATCATATCAATGATTCAATATAGAAATTATAACCAGCTAAAAGTGATAATTCTTAGTCGCTCGATAACAGAAAATAATAATGATTAGACTAGGAGCAGAAAATCAGAAATTCAACTTGGGGGGACAAAATAATCGACTGTAATCGTACTGAATATCCTGATTTGTTCTTTACCAGCAACGACACACAAGCGACTCGCAAGTGAACAACAGGCGATCGCAAGCATTACGAGGAACGAGCTTGCGCGAAGAAAAATGGGCCCAGGTTCAGGTCGGTGATGTTATAAGAATGGAAAACGATCAGTTCGTTGCTGCAGATGTCCTCCTGCTGTCAACGAGTGAACCAAACGGCCTGTGTTATATAGAGACTGCAGAATTGGATGGGTCAGTTGATTGAAACTTTTTTAAACGTCTATTTGATGAATATTCTGCTGATTAATTTGGTAAAAAAAAAAAATTATAATAATAATATCCCCTGCCCTCCCTTTTTTCAATTATTACAATTTCGAACTACCTTTGTTATATTTGTAATTAACTCAAAACATGAATCATTTTCTCGTCTAAAAAATGCGAGGATACCCAGGTCGTCTAGTGTCAAATTCTTCCTCCGGTTGGCATATCGAGGTTTTTTTGGACCTCATGAGCAAGTTCATTCATTACATTAATACTGAATTTGTAATTTCTAGAGAAACAAACCTTAAATGCCGGCAATGCTTGATAGAAACTGCCGAAATGATGGAGAACAATGAATTGATCGGCCAGTTCGATGGTGAAATAATCTGTGAAACTCCAAATAATTTGCTTAACAAATTTGAGGGCACACTTTCGTGGAGAGGCAAGAGGTGAGGATTATTCAGACCCGAAACCACGTGTCATTATTTTGTAAATCAACGATCAAGTAGATTTCAAATCAAGTTCGGATCCTTTCACTTTATAACTGATCCTTAATTCACAGATTGGCTAAGAGCGATTCCATTAATCGAGTGCATTCCTGTCTATGATTTTTAAATAAATTTGCTCTTGTAAGGTCTTGAATTTCGACACATTCCTTCTGATTCTTCCTGAATGGTGAATGAAGGTTTTCAACTATTCAACTATTGATACTACTTCCAGATATTCATTGGACAATGATAAAGTGATCCTGAGGGGTTGCGTTCTAAGGAACACCCAGTGGTGTTACGGGGTGGTGATCTTTGCTGGCAAGGATACGAAACTAATGCAAAACTCAGGGAAAACCAAGTTTAAGAGAACCTCGATAGACAGACTGCTGAATCTTCTGATAATCGGAATAGTGTTCTTTCTATTATCCATGTGTTTATTTTGTATGATTGGCTGTGGAATTTGGGAGACTCTAGTCGGCCAATATTTCCAAGTTTACTTGCCTTGGGATTCTCTTGTGCCTACCGAGCCTTTGGGTGGTGCGACGGTTATCGCGTTATTAGTATTTTTCTCGTACGCAATAGTCTTGAACACAGTGGTGCCGATTAGTTTGTACGTGAGTGTCGAAGTGATCAGGTTCGTTCAATCATTCTTAATTAATTGGGACGAAGAAATGTATTATGCTCCAACAAATACTCACGCTAAGGCCCGGACTACAACACTCAACGAAGAGTTGGGCCAGATAGAGTATATCTTTTCAGATAAAACTGGTACTCTGACACAAAATATCATGACCTTCAACAAGTGCTCCGTCGCTGGTAAAAGCTACGGGGATATCATCGATGAAACAACTGGAGAAATTATAGAGCTCAGTGAAGTGAGTTATTATTTTTCTCTGTCTTTCTTTTTGTACAGTTTTAGATGCCATACGCTTATGTCTGCATTGTTGCCCTACGTCCAATGGCGAGTAAATATAGCTTTTATACCAAAGAACCAAGCATAGAAAGCAATCAGAGTTTGATATTTTTCTAGTATTGTTTGAATAGTTAGATGAATCATACGAACTCTTCGAAAAACGTAGACAGTGTCGCTAATACAAGTTAAGGGGAGACCTCCACGAGAATTTTGAATCAAAAAATCTCTGTAAAGTCGTATTAACGATCCTGGTAGTTGTTTTATACCTCGAAGAACTTTGGTATTTGATTGAATTTTTGATTCAATTTTTGCCAAGTGTAGAACAAGCCCCAGAAGCGTCGATACAATGGTAAGAAGATTCTTCGATTTCAAAATCTCAGGGAGTTCTCCCCTTGGAATTGTCGATAATAGAGATAATTTAGCTGCATGCAATTGCTAATGTTTTCATTTGTTACGAACATTAAAAAAAAAAATAAAAATTCAGACACGTATCACAATATTCCTGCGAAACTTCAGAAATCATTAATATAACTGCTAAGTTTGAACATCGGGAAAGTTTTCAAATACTCATTACCGAATTTCGGCTCGATTACAAAGGTCAAAGGCGTACATTGAATGAACTTTTCTCTTCGTTCATTCCACACGTTACTAGATATCACATAGCACACGGAAAATTATTGATTATTGCACAGCTATAGAGCTGAAGGAACAGTATACACACAAAAATTTACAAAGATTTTGTTTGTTTCGTTGAAGACGTCGGCAATCGAAAGTATCTTTGTTGCGTCATCAACGTGAACAAGTTTTCATTCTTTTACGAAAACTACGAGCTTGCAATAATACTGAAATAGTTATTTGGTTGCCGAGGTCTACAATTGAGTTTGCATTTTTGTGCATATTATTTAGCATGTGTGTGCTGCATGTAGACAGATAGAGCTGTGCAGAGCCCGAGAATGCAATGGAAGAATTTCGTTCGACCAATTTATACGCCAGTTAGTGGTGTGAACGCACGTCTTCTGGAGCAAGCTGACAGAATATCCAGCACAACCCCGGAACCCGTTATCAACGGCCAACCTAGAACCGCACCTACTACATCAGTATGCATGCTTATGTCAAATACATTAGCAATATGACATACTTACTTTCCCTATTTTACAGACAGATTTCTGATAAGCCCGAACATAGTTTCATATCCAATAGATTGCACTGTTTTTTTTTCTTTCTCCCTTGTGCCAAAGTGTTTAATAGTATATGTATTATTATTATATGTATGTAATTATCTAGAGCTGTAATATGTAACCGTCTGTTTTTGTTTTATGCATCTATCTATTTTATATCAATAACGCTTACGTGTTGCATGTGTCGTTTGTGACTGTTTCCTGAATTTTGCGTTTTGAGTCTACACGTGAAAAATAAACATTTTTCTGATATCAAACAATCGTCCAATACGTGGTGTTGAATGAGGCTCAGATTACCTTGGATTCAGATTGGCAAGAGTGTCATCTGTGTAATCTTTTCCCACATTTACATTTCATCTTATTCTGTCTTACTATTACTGGAAAATAATATTGAAATTCGATGGGTCATGCAAATCACTTTCAAAAGCACATCGGTTCTATCATATTCGTACTCGAGTCTATTTGGATGACTATATCATCTAGATACCAGAGCTCCTCTATCATTTTCCTATACTCAAAAAATGCGTGTTCTTCTAACTCGATATGTAGGTTTGTGTAATGTAATGTATGAATGAAACATGACGACGTGAATTGAAATATTAATTTATCTTGCAGACTTCGCCGCCATTGGATTTTTCATTCAATGAAAACTATGAACCAGAATTCAAGTTTTACGACGGACAATTACTGGAAGCAGTACAACAGAATAATCAGGATGTCCATAGTTTCTTCAGGCTTCTTGCCCTTTGTCACACAGTGATGCCCGAAGAAAAAAGCGGCAGATTGGAATATCAAGCACAATCACCGGACGAGGCTGCGCTAGTATCTGCGGCTAGGAACTTTGGATTTGTTTTCAAGGAACGATCACCTAACAGTATTACGATTGAAGTGATGGGGAATCGCGAAGTTTACGAGCTTTTATGTATCCTTGACTTCAATAATGTGAGGAAAAGAATGTCCGTTATCTTGAGGAAAGATGGACAGCTCAGACTATATTGCAAAGGGGCAGACAACGTCATTTACGAAAGATTGAGAAAAGGGGGCGAGGATGTAAAAGCTAAGACACAGGAACATTTGAACAAATTTGCCGGCGAAGGTTTAAGGACGCTCTGCTTATCTGTGAGAGATCTGGATGAGAGGTTTTTCAATAACTGGAAACAGAGACATCAAGAAGCTGCGCTGAGTCTTGAAAACAGAGATGATAAATTAGATGCCATATATGAGGAAATAGAGAAGGGCATGACCTTGCTAGGGGTCACAGCCATTGAGGATAAGCTGCAAGACGGGGTGCCGCAAACTATTGCTAACTTAGCGTTGGCTGGAATAAAGATATGGGTTCTGACCGGAGACAAACAAGGTAATAAAAAAGAACACATGTTTCAAACATTATTTGTTCCGCTAACTAAGCCCTAAAAGAATTGTTATATGATATTGTCGGCCTTCGAGTCACACGAGCTAATGAATGTATACTTTTCCAGAGACTGCAATAAATATTGGATATTCATGTCAGCTTCTAACGGATGAACTGACGGACGTTTTTATAGTAGATGCAACTACTTATGATGGTGTTGAATCTCAGTTGACAAGATTCCAGGAGGCAATCAAGACTGCGTCGAACGAACAGAGCAGACCAGCACTCTCCATTGTCACATTCAGGTGGGACAAGGAAAGGTCAGGCAAATGAAAGAGACGGAGCACAATGATGATTTTTTAATATCTAATCTTACAGTTCTAATACCGATTAACGCATTTGTTAACGATCTTGAACTCACATTGAATGTGGCACTGTATTTTTTTTAATGTTTCATTCATTGTATGCTTCATCTACCATTTCTAATACCGGGTAGTGACATTATAGAAATCTGATTCTTCCCCTACCTTCCAAGGAGATTCATATCTACACGGAAAAAATGTTGGGTGAGGAGCGCGCCCAAAGACACCGATCGTCGTGCGACCGTGGTCCGACCACAAGTTTGGTGCAGCGGCATTAGCACGTTGGGACGGCAGCCTATCCAACTGAGTAGGCTGCTGCCCCGCGCGGGCGAGCTGCCGTCCCAACATGGTAATGCGACCGCACCAAACTTGTGGTCGCACCACGGCCGGTGTCTTTGGGCGCGCGGCTTACCCAACATTTTTTCCGTGTAGAGTCAGACTTCTAGAATGAGGCTTTTCCTGATGAGGTAATGTCATGGGATCAGTTTGAAGTTCACATTTTTACCTGATTGTGTGGTTAATCTTCATCAGCCCACTCTATTAGAACCCCTTTTTCCATAAAATTTGATATTGTTACCTCATTGTTATTAACGTAAATGCCTATTTCCTTTTGGCATTTAGGAACACAAGACCAAATGAATTCGTTTGTTCCTGTGCAAAGGCTTCTGCAATGATTAATCTGGTTCTATCCCACGATATGATGATATGGTTTCTATTCTCTAGTCCCATATTGATAGAGATCCTGTTTGTGATACATTTAAACCGCATAAAGATTTGAATTCTCCTAAATTTAGCTTAGTGCCTCATTTGTTGTATGTGCGACGATGTTACTTCTGTTTTCTTCTCTGATTATGTTGTACAATATCGGCGTCAAGGCTAATGGAGGGCATTTTAATTGTACCAAAAGTATTCCGGATAGTAAGTAGCTTCAATTAATGTTCTATAGATCAAAAGTATCCAGTTTAACCAGGCACCACCGATATTGTCCGACGCGTCATGAAAATGATCTCCGAAGTTTAGTTCGTTTCCATTTTGGAGTCGAATTCGGTAATGACACTTTGTTTCAATTTTATACATTTTTATCCATTAGAAGAGGGTCAGTAGATTTGTTGAATCTTTGAAAGTTATGATTATGTTGATATTTGTGTGCTACGTATGTAACGCCTAAAATATCCTAATATGGAATGAATTTCATTCAATATAAAAACCTTTGATTTAATTATTTGAATGCTTGATACTCACTCCTTCTCTTTCTGTCTGCTTAAAATTAATCGTATTTTACTGGTAAGAAGTTGAGAAGATATCGATGATGTTGTTACTGTAATTGTATGAAAACAAAAATAAGTGCTGCGCACCTTGGGTAAATATTGTGTAATAACGCAATTACATCATACAATATACTAGTTCTAAGTCCAGATTACAAATTTCAAAAGCGATGTTTTTTAATTAAAAATTTCATTTTATTGTTCAGAATGTTTATATAATCGTTTAATACCGAGTTACAATTAACGTTCGGGACTATACACAGATAAAAGAGATTTGATATAAATTTAATTAAATTAAATTACTTTGATATAAATTTTCTGTAACTAACAGAACACTCATCTGATTTTCAACAGGCGATAAGTCGCCTGTTTCCAAATCTTGATTTGATCGTGCAATTCACAGAGTTCCTTGACCGAAAATGTAGGAGGGTTCCCAGGAGTTGGTTATTGATTCAATTCAATTTATTGCAACCTTCCGACTGGCCAATAGCTATATCACTGACTACAATCACGCGTATTTTATCATCGCCAAATATTAGCTGGAATATCTTAACTGTTATCTGGTAATTTGCCATCATAGACGATTGCTGGCCATAGCCCAGCCAAAACAGCACATCGAACTACAGTAATTGAGTTACTGACTCCTGAGAACCTGTTTGTCTCCTCGATAATTGGAAGTAAACTATGTGTCAATCGTTGATGCTTGCTGTAGACGTATTCTTATGTGCCATTACGGTAACACAGTTTATCCTGGAATAGAATTTCACCAATAGCTACCAAGTTTATCCATTTTCTATTCTACACTTTCTTCACCTTGCTATCGTGGACTGGGATTCTTCTGAATGGACATTTTGACGGACCATAAATTTTAATTGTATAGCGCACTACTCCTTTGACATTTGACATTTTTTCATCATGTTCTTCTTTCGTAAATACCTTGCATATTTTTAAAATCTCTAGTTTTATTCACGATGACTGAATCCAGCTATATTTTTAATTGTAATGGTAGAATTTGAAACAAGTCCTTGTTTTACGATGTCCACAGTCTTTGTCCGTTTGTCCTCTCTTTTTTCTCTGTTTTATCTTTATTAATAGCCTGAAACAGTAGGAATCAAATAGTTGTGAGACGAATTAACGGAATTTGAAATCTGGGCTGAGTATACGAAGTATCGGTTGGGATCCCATCTGAGAATGAAAAGATACAAAACGGACTATAACATTATGTGCTCTAAAATTGTGTTTTCAACATGCAGCAGTGAAACTGAGTACAATGCCAGTCGAGACGAGGAGCCTGACCAAACAGACAGTTCGGGTTTTGCGATTGTTATCAATGGACACTCCTTGGTGCATGCTCTACACCCACAACTTGAGCAACTCTTTTTGCTTGTTTCAAAACACTGTGAGTTGAATAATTGAACAACAGTCATCAAAGATTAGGCATCCATAGTTCTATTTTATGTACAATGCTAGACTTGACATAACATTTGTTCTTATCATATTTTCAGGTAAATCAGTGATATGTTGCCGAGTGACGCCTCTTCAAAAAGCCATGGTAGTAGAAATGATAAAGAAGAATAAAAAGGCAGTGACCCTGGCCATCGGTGACGGGGCTAATGACGTTTCAATGATAAAAGCTGCCCACATCGGTGTGGGGATCAGTGGCCAAGAAGGAATGCAGGCTGTTTTGGCCTCTGATTATTCTATAGGTCAATTTCGGTTCCTAGAAAGGCTTTTACTCGTCCATGGTCGATGGTCATACTACAGAATGTGCAAGTTCCTTAGGTACTTTTTTTACAAGAACTTTGCCTTCACCCTATGCCACATTTGGTTCGCTTTCTTCTGTGGCTTCAGTGCTCAGGTAAGACGCATTGGAGAACATGTGATAAGAAGCATATGATAAGAAGCATTTTGAAATAGTCCTTTTCAACATACGTATTGCTTGTAAAATTTTATCTCGCTGCCTTGGGGACTATTTCGAACAATCGCTATTCTGTATCGTGTTGAAAAGGCCCTATTCAATATCAAGTATAGTAAATATAGTTTGATGATCAAGTAGCTGTAATAATTGTATCTTGGCATCTGATATTGAGCTAAAGAGTAGTGAATTGTCTTTACAATTGTATTGTCGCTGTTGACGCAATACAGAGAGTATGCTTCGTCTGAATTCTTTAAACAATGTTTCAAATGATGATAATAAGGCGAATACGATAGCCTAAGGGCTCCTTTGGTTGAGTAATCGTCCCAGAGTTGAGCATTAGGCACTGAGTCTAGAATTAATCTGACATTCTCTCTTGAATCCAGTATTGGAACTGATGTTAGGTGATTTAATGCTTGTACTACAAATCTTTCATGTTTTCATTTACAGACTGTTTTTGACCCAATGTACATTTCTGTCTATAATCTATTTTACACATCACTGCCTGTCCTGGCTATCGGCATATTCGACCAAGATGTTAACGATAAAAACAGTTTGTTATATCCAAAATTGTATACTCCTGGACACCAAAATTTACTATTCAACAAGAAAGAATTTTGCTGGAGTGCCATACACGGGTTCTTCGCCAGCTGCGTTTTATTTTTAGTGCCCTATGGTAATTATATCCATCTATATTACTTATCTACAATAATAGCTCAATTTTTAGTCTACTCACACATAGAGACTAAAGGATACGTACATGCATTTGAGAGACGTATTTTTTTATTTATAAATAATGACACGTATACAGTTCAATGTCCAATTAATTACCCTCCCGACATATTTGTCCAACAGTATGGCTCTTCTGACATTCACTCGTTAGTACTAAGAAAAAAAAAAGTTGGCTTCTAATTATAAGTACAAAATATTTTAGTCATTGTCTTCTGTGACCTGATCTTGTCGTTGGTTCAGAGTCTGACTGGCAAGATTTGGTACTGAAATTATTACGTTGCACGTAGTAGTCGTAATTAGCGCTGAAATTCGTTATTATTCACAAAGACTTGGTAATAAAATTCTCACCATACATGCGATTTTAATGTTAATAACCTTTCAGGAACTTACAAGGATGGAGTATCGCCGAAAGGCTACGTGCTGTCTGATCACATGCTGCTAGGCAGCGTGGTAGCAACGATATTAGTCATAGTCGTAACAGTTCAAATAGCTCTTGATACTTCTTATTGGACAGTGTTCAACCATATAATGGTTTGGGGCTCTCTAATTTGGTATTTTATACTAGACTACTTCTACAACTTCATTGTTCGTGGCAGTTATGCCGGAAGTCTTACTATGGTACGTATTTTATTTATAATCTATTAATTGTGAGCAAAAATGTTGAATAATTACATCCACTTCCTAACTGCAATTTTTATTCCAGGCGATGTCTGAAGCAACGTTTTGGTTTACAACTGTGATAACATGTATCATTCTGGTAATACCCGTGTTGTCATGGAGGTTCTTCTTCATTGACGTCAGGCCGACTCTGTCGGACAGAGTAAGACTCAAGCAAAGATTGGCGCAATTGCGTTCTCGCCAAAGTCAGGACATCATGCGAACACCATCTACACGTCGCACGCGAAGATCTCTGCGTTCCGGTTACGCTTTTGCCCACCAAGAAGGCTTCGGTCGTCTCATCACATCTGGGAAAATCATGCGGAAACTGCCAAACAGCTCTGATTTCAGATTTGCTATGCCATTCACAAATAACGTATCTAAACAAGTTAACGTTGCCACTACTTCACCGAAAGAAAGTGCAACTAGAAGTTCAAATACTCTGGACACCATTAATCTGTGAGTTTGTTCTCTAGTTCTGAACAACCCATACTTGTTTTAGGCAGTCTTCAAATATCTTCAGACCTTCAAAGATAGAAGTAATACGGCAGGTGGTGTGATTCTTTGAGTTTCGGTGCTTGATTGAATTGCATAGTCGTGCTAGTGGGGATTAATAGTTTCTATAATAAATGGCACATACTGTGTACAGAATTTTTGTGTTATTACTTGGCACATTTTGTTGTTTTGTTGTTATGTTGATACTTGATATCAGATGCTACTTAATACTTGCCTATTAACAGTTTGCATTTCCTATTAAATCTTATTCTCGTATTTCTTTGACAATGCTCAAACTTTTTGTTATTCTCACTGAGCAGAGATTCTGAGCGCGAGTACAAACGGCACTGCTGAAACGTTTCGAAGGTAGGAGGATAGCTGGCGCTTTAACACTATTGGTTTATTTCATACGGTGTCAGCTTATTTGGTTGGCTGAATAATTGATGTCACAGGCTGACATTCCTGTCGGTTGGGACAAATCCGACCTGTACCCAGACAGCACAAAATATATCAAGAATATCTGGAAATGTCTGAAAACGTCTGAAAATATTCGACATATTGGTACAATATTCTCAATATATTTCCAATTTAATATTCATGAGTGCATATGCGTTAATATTGCAAATATATTTCCTACAACTGCAGTATATTTTTAAAATATACTCAGACAATATGTATGCAATATTAACCGGCTTACGTTTCAAAAATATTTCCAATTCTGTACGAATATTGTAAGTGTTTTACAATATTGACATATCGATATTGGTATACTCTTCACAAATTTGATCTCATGAAAATACGTGAAATTGACTGCTGGTCGTGTATTAATGAAATCGAATCATAACACATAATATCAAAGGATGTATACGTGGGCATTTCTTTGATCAGACGGATTAAATATTCATCAGTAAATATGAAGCTCTGACGATATATAACTCAAAGTTGCTATCTCGTTCAATGAATAGTTTGGTGCAGTGGATAGAGAGCGCGGTTCGTAGGACGAGGCGGGTGTTGGGATCACGGTTCGAATCCCCGTCAGAGCACGTTTTTTTTTGCTTTTGTACTATTATTATTACAGTACAACACAATATTACTGCAACATTGCTTCAATATTGCTGCAACGTTGCATTGCTGTATAGGACATTCGTGAAATATTATTCAAATATCTGTACAATATCCCGAGAAAACATATGCTGAATATTAAAAAAGGACCAAACCTATATTGCTACAATATTTCAAGCACGTAATTTGAAGATTTACATATATTCTACTGATATTGGATATAATTTTCGATATATTTTATACATATTGCATAGATGTGTTTGTGCTGTCTGGGTAGTGGCGGATTTGGCGGTGTTGTCAATTTGATGCAAGGTCTCTAAACACATCGTATTTCTTATATTGTGGAAACTTGTTAAAAAGTGAAAATTAAGATGGCAGTGAGCCGAATGCGCATGAGTAGTTTACACTATGGCTGCAACTGCGCTAGAAGGAGTCTTGGATCATTAGGTTTATATGAACGAGATGACGAGAATCATTTATGTAAAAGATTGTTGTTACTGTGCGAACAGATATTCTCTTTGTTATAATTTGTGTAGTTCAAACACGCAGTTTGTTGATTCTGCAAGTCATTAGCGAAGGTCTGTAAAATATGGAACTGTTGGCAAGTTCAAAAAATTATATCAAAGGCTAATACAGTGAATTCTTACAATCAACGATCGTGTAACGCTGTTATTCAACGTTTTGTTCTTGGGTGATTAAAACCTTGAAGACTGCGTCATCTATTCGGGTAAATTTTCCTAGCAGCATAGCTTTTGAAGCATCAGCAATAATTCTTTTTACTAAATAATAAGGAAAGATTATATCCCTGATGTGGACACGGTGGAAATCATTTGGAAGCTGTCTGTCTTAGTCTGTGGTAATAATGTCTTGATATGTATCATATTGGGAATGAGAGAGAGAGTAACGTGAATTATTATTATTTTTATTATTTCTATTATTAACCTCAGAACGACATACTGGAATGAGTCCACCCCTGACATTAAAAGTGAGGACTCTCCTTGATTTTTATCAACATAACGTCAGTACAATTGAATCTGCTATCCGCCATTTTCTCCGTTTTTGGAAAACGAAAAGTTTAATGTGCTTGTGAGTCCCATTTTTCCTCTAGGAGCGATTTGATGAAGTAGAATCGCGCGTGGTTGGTATTCGCTCAAGTCTGTGGTCAAAAGGTGAAAGAAGTAACTCGTCGTTCTAGGGTTGATATTATGGTTATTGTCACTATTATTATGATTAATAATAATTTTATTATCATCATTATGATCATTATTGATATCATTATTATTGTACGATTAATGGTAACTAGTTGTATTGATAATTGCCTTTGTAAAAAAAAATTAACACAAAAACAACTAATAATACTGTACCATAGTATTGATTGTAAATATTTTAAAGAGATATATTATATTAAATGTTAAGTATA
This sequence comes from Euura lappo, assembly GCA_018257835.1. NCBI lineage: Eukaryota > Metazoa > Arthropoda > Insecta > Hymenoptera > Tenthredinidae > Euura > Euura lappo. Next base: position 266,817 of record JAEUYN010000500.1, on the reverse strand, counting down.
AATTTTTTAAAAGAAAGTAATATATAGGTAGATCAACTCTACAATACGAAATAGTAGCTATATTATAATTGCGGATAATGTTTGCCTTGGACTGACTACCGGATATAATATAATAACGTAAATGTAGTAACAATAAAATATGTATTTCTACTTTTAATAATACAAAAAGCTTAGGGAGAGATAGTCTGCATCAGGAAAGCATATTCGCATTTCATACAATCAAATTATTATTTACCATACGCAGCAATTCATTATTTTCACTCGTTGTGCCTGATCAGGTGATTATACAGATTGGGTGACTGAAATGGAAATTGAACCATTTCAGTAATGCTTTCACGAGCAATCCTTTTTCTACTTGAAATTCTTCTCAAAGTTGTATAGATTATCACTACAAAAACCTTTTCAAGGATATAGTACATTCGTAGTAAACATTAATTAATATGAGCATAACGAACAACCTTCGGAGTGAGTTTGAAACTTTCGAATGTTGTTGCATTTTTTTTCGTTTTCTATTTATCAACAATCATCGAGCTTTATTTATCATATTCAACCCTCGTCATCTGCAAGACAAGTCTAAAATGTTGGCAAATTACCAATCAATAATGTAGATAAATTTTCTTGACTACTTACTTGAAATAAATCATGAAGTACATTTATTCATTCATAAATATGAAAACAATTTACAGCATATATTTCATTAAATGCCAATCTAAATGAGAGTTGAAGTTCGTGTGACAACAGTCATTAAATTTGTTTGCTGTTTACTGTTGAACTGATGTCTATCCGCTGAGGACAAAAGTCGGAAAAAATGCACAGCCTATATTTGTATTGTACAATGAGTTACGTTGATTTATTTTCTGAAACATATTTTAAATAGTTGCTGTAAAAATTAGTATTTAAACATGTGATCTAATTAGTTGTATTATGAACACTGTATCATCTGTTGATATGTACACGTTAGGCTGCTGTGAGAGACCATCGATTCATGAATTTTTTCTCTTTAATTATACATATACGACTACCGTTGTCAGAGGCGATAACTAACGTTAATTAATCTTACAATGTCTGAAAGGTTGCTTTCGTCGTATTTCAATTGCATGTGACAATATGGAAGTTTTCGATTTTTTAAGTTTCATAATTTTCGGTCCGTAGTTGTTATTGTTTCTAGAGCTTCACACATGTGACGGAAATAACCTTTAGTATCTATCGAGAAATTTTTGAAGGCTTGCAGCACGTGCGGACGGTTTTGTAAATATTTTGAAGCATGGATAAGGCAATCGATGATGTTACAAAATAACCATAATCGGGAGCATTGTGTCAATGGGTGGTTAACATATTAGTTCTGTTACTTTAAATCAAATCTCCGTCTGCTAAAGCGAGAAAAAGAAAAACCTGTTCGCTGACTGCATATTTATGTCAAGCAGCTGTGTTATCGCCATTGTTTTTGAATATTTGGTTGAATCACTGCAATACAACTTCCGAGCCAAGATTGCGGCACGTAAAAATCAAAAGTCATAGAGCAAAATATATATTCAGGTTCCTCTATTTTGTTATTCAATGATTGAAAGATTCTTGCCAGTTACTTAGACGGGGAATCGGAGCTTGAAAAACCGAATTTTCAAGTTATCAAATGTTACAATAGTTCTTATCTACTTAGTATTATTATTTTTCTTCCAATCTTATTTTCTCTCTATAATTTAATAATGTTCAAGATTTTTTTTTACATTTTCACATTCCATTTACACATATTTACAGTATCCGACCCAATGAATGTATATTTTTAATTTCTGATTATTTATTCAAATTACTTTACTGTTTGCAGATTAGATAATATCATACAATAAAAGTATTGAAATAAAGAAGAAAAAAATCAAATATTTTTCACAATGGAGCAATGCAGTGAGAGTATATGATGCAAGAAAAAATTAATATTGTTGAAATAAATAAATGTTCCTTATGCACACGAGTATAAAAATAAAAAATATTTAAATTACCATATATAATATACTTATACATATATTATATAAAATACATACTGTCTACTTAACAATCTACAATTCTAACAAGATATGTGAAACGTGTTTCTGCGGTATATTCGAGATCACTTTGTCCATCAAACTTCAATTGCGATACACTTCTTTCATATGCAACTATTATTTGATTCCAAATCGCTTTTGATGAGGAGTGTTTCACGATTCAGGTTCCTTTTTCAATATCGTTAATATATTTACATCCACACATTGAAAGTACGTAGTATCTGATACTGAGTACTATTGAAGATGTGTGGGACACTTCCTAGCTTAGTAAAGTGCATAGGTATCTTAGTGGCGAAGTTTAACTCACAACTCATGACATGACTTTGCCTGCACTGTTGAGAACAGCTATTATAGGTATGCTTAGGCATGCCATGTAGGCATAACTGGGTTTGGTGACCGTTCGCATTCACTTGCAGGTCACATGGTATGATGAGAAAAGTTGCAGTGATCTGCGGGCGAACCCGATGGTGTAATACTCCAATAATGGTATGAGTCCCCGACTAAGGCTTCCATAATTCCAGATCGTCCAAAAATGTTTTGTTGTTGGAAATTGGAATAATTAAAACTCATTGCTTCTAATACAGATAAGGCTATTGTCCAGATCTTGAAATTGATGAATAGATGGTTATTTGAACCTATGAAGATCTCCATCACGGATTGGAACGCTGGAAACAATACAATTTCTAATCCAGTCGTCAGATCAAATCAAATCACCTATATTCCAAATATCGAGGTAAGCCTATCTGGATATCGATGGATAGCCACCAGAATGTTCTGAATATTTCATAGCATGGAAGAATTCAAGTATCGTGGATATATTGAACCATGGATGTTGATGCTGATGCCTTCGCTTCATCTTTACAAAACATCGACGCTATAGTATTAATAATACTCTTATTAGGTATAACGTTAATATATTGTTCAATTCAGTTGCCCAATACCAATCGCACTCTGAAATTGTGATTACATCATGACACTGTAAAGTCTGCAGTGTGAATAACGTACTCATGTAGCTGAACGTACAAAGTACATTGACGGTGCTTGATTGGATTAATAGGCATTACGTATTTTTTCAGTTGTATCAAAAGTAAAAGGGACCAGAGTATCCGTAACGCGAATTTTGTACACCTGGCGTCGTAAGACGGTAGACCGTATTCTCATGAATGTGTTTTTTTTTTCGTCGTCTTTCAGTCAATCGTACTTGCATCTATAATCGTAAGCAGTAATAATAAACGTTAAAGGTTATTGATAAAAATAATCTGTCTCTCTCACTCTTCCCTCACGAGCATGAGATAAAAACATGAATACCTCTAGATCAGCGGAATAATTCGCAGGGGACCTCAAATTCGACTATTTTGTCTAGGATCACGATTTCCAAGTACGTAAGTATTTCGCAGTATTGAACAGATGCAAGAATATATTCGAGTGTGGCCTAAGTTGATTGAAAGGAGGAGGACCGAGGATCGAATGTTTTTAGAATTCCGCTTGTGAAATTCTTTTACTTCATAATGTTATTACATGGAAGACTTTAGGCCGCCGCCGACTAGAGCACTGCACTGCACTGCGCTGTGCAGTGCAGTGCAGTGCTCTAGTCGGCGGCGGCCTTTTAACGGACCTATTGTATAGAAATGTCGTTTAAACTAAATATTTGAAGAAATGTACACGTTTAGAGTACATATTGATATGCATCATGCTTTGTGGACGGGTAATTATTTCCTAGAATCTATTGTTTCAGGGCACTCAGGTGGCCCCAGGTTATAGTTCCTAACGTTCGATTTCCAATTTCAAATAAATTAGCACAAATTTTCCAACGTATTCCCATGCCGTAATGGCATAGAGCACAAAGTCTTGTTCTGAGAGTATCGTCTAATTATAACTAAAAAAAAACTCAGGATATAACTTCAAGTTCAATATAGTTTCATCTCCCAACTTCGCTCGTTTGTAATTTGAATTCTTCCGCGTATCTCGAGCTGAAAGCACAGCGTTTCAAAGGACACAACGAACGCAGCCATACCGACAGAAAATTAGTCCAAGAGGCACGGACACAACTTACTTCCTGGACACAACCTTGCGATTTGCCTCACGCCCAGTGTTGCCAACTCTGTATTCCCAATGATCACCAGACAGACGTTCAAAAAGACACCCTTTTAATCCAAAAGTCACCAGATCCGAACGTATAGCGCAGAATGGTGTTTTATCGACTGCTATTTGATTTCGCAAAAATAGGATCTGTTGGTGGGGATTTTTTTTTTTTTAAATAAGTAAAAATGTCATTCATGTAAACTGGTGTTATCATTTTCGGTGATATTTCTAGTGACTTGGGTATATTTTCAAATTAGTGACTTGGGTATATTTTCAAATATATTTGAAATATATTTTGAAATATATTTGAAATAAATTTGAAATAAATTATAATTTGAAATATATTTGAAAATATACCCAAGTCACTAGAAATATCACCGAAAATGATAACACCAGTTTTCTCGAAAAAACCAGATCTAGTGACAAAGTCACCAAGTTGGCAACACTGCTCACGCCGATTCGTCCAAGTTTTGTCTCTGCGGTCGACCATCGCGTAGTTGACAGCTCAGTGGTTCATGACTGGCCGTAGCTAGTCAGCTCAACCAATGGGAAGACGCGTCACATGATCTACCCAGAATGCATCATTTCGAAAAATTACAGTTGAAATCGTAAGTAACAACGCTTTGGTAGTGGTAGCGGTAGTGGATCCATGAGTAGTTGACGTTAGGTCGAGTTAAAGAGCAAGAAATCTTCAGTGGCGAGTGTAAAATGTCGAAATATTGTGCAGACTATAAAAAGAAGACCGCGGGATTCGGGATTATAGAAGATCGCAGGTTTCTCAGAGGGCTAGAAGATGCGGAAAGCCGGAAATTAAGAAGGTTAACGATGTATGCGAATAATCGAAGACTTGTTGACCGTACCAAAGCCCAAAAAGGTAGGACCCCACAAAAGTTTTAAGAGTGAGCGGTTTCTTGAATAAAAAATGAACCCTTTGTCGAGTTCGTACCTAGCCATCACCCTATTGAAAAAACGCTGCGTTGAAAAAATGGGCGTCGATGCGACGTCGTACCAACGCCATATCGACGTCGTAAAGTACGCAAAACCGTGTATATGCTCGGTAGTGTAAAACGACGTCGGAAACTAGGTGTGATTTTGGGATATCATTCGACGTCGTTGCGACGTAAGTTTCGACGTCGTTTACGATGTATGTATCATCGTACGTTTAATCAGCTATTTAACTGGTAAAACTGACAAGATAAATTTTATAATGAATTTATTGTTTTAAGGAATATATATTCAACATTGACAATTCGTGTGAGTATCATAACTGGAACTAAATTTGCTCCCGTTGACCTCCGTCCACTATGCGACTTTGAAGTTGCGGAGGATTCCGACTCTGTGGTAACACGTAAGTGTATAAGCCAACACGGTGCAAATTCACTCGCGAGAACCCGAAAGTCTGCCAACCATCTATCGGCGCGTTACGGTACCACACTTGGGCTTACCGATCAGCTAGGGTATCCGCGATATTCCTATACCCGCTACATACATATCGGGTACCGTAACGCGCCGACAGATGGTTGGCAGTCTTTCGGGTTCTCGCGAGTACATTTGCACCGTGTTGGCTTATACACTTACGTGTTACGACAGAGTCGGAATCCTCCTCCACTTCAAAGTCACGTAGTGGACGGAGGTCAACGGGAACAAATTTAGTTCCAGTTATGACACACTCACACGAATTGTCAATGTTGAATATATATTCCTGAAAACAATAAATTCATTATAAAATTTATTTTGTCAGTTTTACCAGCTAAATAGCTGATTAAACGTACGATGATACATACATCGTAAACGACGTCGAAACTACGTCGCAACGACGTCGAATGATATCCCAAAATCACACCTAGTTTCCGACGTCGTTTTACACTACCGAGCATATACACGGTTTTACGTACTTTACGACGTCGATGTGGCGTTGGTACGACGTCACATCGACGTCTATTTTTTCAATAGGGCACACTTTCACTTTCGATGAATATTCCAGGTCACATGACGACAAGGAAGAGAGTGAAAAAATAGTATCATCATGTATCTATCATTTTTCAGGTCAGCTGGATGTTCAACCCAGTGAAACCGACGATAGAAGAGCAAAATTTTTGAAGTGGAAAGCGGAAAAAGAATTGCAGAAACAGTTGGAAAAACAGAAAAAACAGCCAGTTTTTCGAGCAGGAATACCTCACCATAAATATAATTCTCCAATATTTCTTCATCAAAGCCTACCAATTGTCAAACCAACGAAGCCATCACCAGCAATTCCGAGAATAACACGAGCCACTGCGAAAAGAATAGCGGCTAGACAGATTGATAGTGCAAATAGTGGGCCTGTGCCGGGAGCTGCGAACAATCTAAAAAAAACACAGAAAATCAGCAAAACAACAACGAAGCCAAAAGAGGCAGAGTCATCGTTCGCACCAGAGAATCATAAATTCAAGGCACCAGAGGGCTTACCTGCCTTGAAATTATTCGGTCACGAAGCTTTGGATGGCACAACGGGAGTACCGGCAAAGCTACCCGTTTACTTCTCTCCTTGCGTCATCACATCTAGAGGTAAAAGAGCCTGGTGCAAGGAGCAACTCCGATCGATCAAAGACGAGGACGCAACGTCCGCTGAAACACGGATCGAAGTACCAGATCAGAAAATCGAACCGTCGCGCCCGACTACGGAAGCAGAATTAAAGCCGTCCTATTTCAAGTTAACCACAGCAAAAGAAGTGAACAGATTGCAAATTCTCTGTCGACATTGGGAGGTGGTAAAGAATGACGATAATGTTCCTGAAGATGCACAGTTGATAATAAATCAGGCGATTGGCCAGACGAATTTACTGATCAATAAAAAAATCGAACAGTTCAAGAAACTTATTGTAGACTGCGAAACTGGATCTGGAGAAAAACTGGTGACATGTCAAGACTTGCAAGGATTTTGGGACATGGTGTACATGCAGGTAGAGGACTGCGACTCGAGGTTCGCCCAGCTCATCAAATTACAAAAGAAGAATTGGGTGGAAGACCAACCTGAGGCTACCAGAAAAAAAGTCGCGTTGAAGAAGCCGGTCGCCACCAAAAAGACTGTTCCCTCAAAGTCCAGCTCCGTTAGAGACATGATCCGAGCCGCTCGCAGAAAACTGATCGAGTCCAATAAACCTGAAAACTCGCCAGCTGTTGCTTTCGACAAGTCGAGTTGCGTGACTCCGCGCAATTTGTCGCAATTGTCGACCATAAAATTTGACGGAGGTTTTTTCATGGTTGAGAGTCCGAAAAAAACTGTCACTCCCAGGAGCATTAGAAAATTGACTCTGTCACAGCAGCCGAAACATTCGGGAGAAGCTCAGCGTCGACGCTCGGCGCTCAGTTTGATGAAAGTTTCTCAGGCACTAAAGCCTGTAGAAATTGGATGCGACTCAAAGACGCCTGGTGTAAATAATTATCGACAAACCCCGGGGAGAAGCATTCTCAAACACAGAGGTCCGTGCGAATCTACTTCTCGCTTGAATGAATCTAAAAAAAAAACGGACCTCGACAAAAATTCGGAGAATCCAATGATTGACTCCCGCCTTGCTGAACAGAGTATTGTAATGTCCGAAGACGAAGATCACGTAAACATTGGTCGCAAACTACATTTTGTTTCGGATTCTGATTCGGAATCTGAACAGCAGACGATATCAACCGGAGCCAAAGATGAAGAACAACATGCTTCGTCATCAGTAGTGAATAATTCTGTCTCAACGAGAAGAGTGTCGCGAAGGACTCGCCGAGGAGTGCTTGTCGAGCACAACGACAAATCGTGTTCAGAATCTTCAAAAACTAAGATAAATGAGTCAGTGACGCCTCGAACCAAAAAGAATTCAACGGTAATGCCAATCGACTTGTAATTCAGTACTACGATTTTTATTTTTAGTATCTGCAGAAAAAAATTTCCTAGTTAAATTTCTGTACAAATAAGTTTTCGCTGTTCGTAGCTGAAACATTAATTTTCCAATGAATATATTAGAACAACTTTTCAAAATATGTTTAAAAATCGTACAAAATTTACGTCTAACGCTGCTTATGTATTTTGAAGGAATCTTCAACTTGAGCAAACAAAATTTTGCGTTCAGAGCTGCAAACGAGTATTCTAATTCCGATGATACAAATTCTGACGATAACACATAGCAATTATTTTCGTTCATTTTCTTCAGGTAACAGAATCACATAAAGAGAATGAAACTCCAAGGCTGTCCGAATTAACGAAACAAAGACGGTCCGCAAGAAAAAGCGTTCGGTTCACAGGTAAAATTTATCCAAGAATCATCATACTTTACTTATCAATCATTGGAATTGAACGGGATATTTTTGTCAAATTTTGATACGGAAGGACCAACCTGAGGATCAACCAGAAAAAACAAACAAGTTTCTTAAACTTGAAATTCCAACCAGCCAAAGCTTTAAATTTCACAGATTCTGAATTCCGTATTATTTATTGATTCTCAGTCTCGTAGTAGAGTCCATAATTTGTTTTCTGGAAAACCTATGAATCTCTTTCAATTTTCCATTGAGATTTATCCAGGAGTATGGTTTACAGGCGCAGAATGCACAGCGTGTGCGGAGAGAATTGTTTATCCCATGACGCCTCGTGCAAACCGGAAGAGTCAAATATCGACTGGAAGTGCGAAAACAGCAACACCGTCAACCCAGTTGGAAAGCGATTTGATATCTTTAGACACACCGAAGGACCGTAAGTGATCTTTTGATTCACATAATTGTCAAGGTTTACATTTCCATTCGGTGCAACGGGACCACTTGTCTTTATTAAAAAAAACCTCTGCTTTTACCGATTACAGTGGGCAAAGAAACTCGTCCCTGAAAGTGCCCAGCCTATTTTTTGGTACATTAGTAACCAAAGGCAATGTGTATATGTACAGGGTGTCCAGTTATCATGGAATTTCTGGAATCATGGAAATATCATGGAATTTGACATACCCTGGAAAAAACCTGGAAATATCATGGAATTTCATATCAGCTCTGAAATTTTCCGAATAATTTTAGGAATCGTGTGTTTGAGTCATTCAAGTCAAGCAGGACAGCTTTCTGACCTCTAGTTTTCCGATTTCCGAATAATTTTTTTCACAGGTTCTTTGGAACAATACAGGGTAACACAGGGTTGGAATTTCTGAAAAACGACCAAAATCGAAAACGCTTTTTTTCAACTACTTATATCTCCGGTTCAATTCGCGCTATAGACTTTGTCAAAAATGCATGTTAGAGCTCTTGAATATCACTTTCATAACATTCTCATTTCATTCCACAATAACGAAAGATTCAATTTGCTATAAACAATTATACCATTGAAACGTGGTTTTCAAGGCGAGAACACGTTGCTTTGAAAATAGCTCAAAAATGAACGTATTCCTTGGTTAATTCTCTACAAAAATATAAAATTATAGAATGAAGTTCCAATATACTATTTTGAGTTCCTACTTGTATTAGAGAGGCAAAATTCTTCTTCTGACGTGTGTTCTAGTAAAAAATGAACTATTCTCGTTGATATTTCTGTTATAACCCTGAAGACTTCTGCATCTGCAAGAATGAACTTAAGCAAGCCGTTGCTTTCAAAGGTTCACAGGTTGAGAGCACAGTTGCATGAGAATTTTATCTCCCAATTTTTAATTATCTAATATTTTTTTACCACAAATACGGCCATGGAATATAATTTGAAGAGGATTTTTCTAGTTTTCATACGATATATTTTTCATTTTATTCTTTTTTATTTCTTTATTTCCAAACTGACTGATATCACCATTAGATGATTGAAAGAGAAAGAGAAAAGCCGAATAGAATTTTGCTCTAAAAATGAGCGTTTCGAAGTTACGTCGTGCTAAAGTACTAATAAACGGAAAAGTGGCGCCATCATCAGTTCAAAAAAAAAAAAAAAATTCTCATGCGCCTTTGCTCTGACAGTGAACCTTTAAAAGCTACAGCTTGCTGAAGTTCATTTTTGCAGGTGCAAAAGTCTTGAGGGTTATACTCCTGTTGTATTTTTATTTATCGTCTACCATAATGGACCTGGGAAAATCATAGATCTTGGCTGGAAAACCTGGAATTATCATGGAATTTCATTCTGACAGATAACTGGACACCCTGAATGTATTATATCACATGTACATAATCACTATACAATAGGGTGTCAACATTTTGACCTCAACGTTGCGATTTGGATTCTCACTCAAAAAAGTAAAAGATTTACAGATAAAATCAACCTCTCTTTTCCTCAAAAATAATAATGTTCAGAGGTCGCTCATATCTCCTATTAAAGTTTTTTTTAAAAATTCCACTAACTCTGATTCTCGTTCCCTAATTTATTTCTACTCGACATTTCGCAAAGCTCACCAAATTTGAATGGAATGATTCGTATCTAGGGGTTGCTCAATGATTATTTTGTTTATCAATGATTGAGCGATCCCTAAATATGAATCGGTTTCATTCAACTTTGGTGTGTTCTGAGAGATGTCGAGTAGGAATAAATATAGGGGGTGAGAGTCAGGGTTAGTGGATTTTTTTTTTCAAATTTGGGCAAAATAACTTTGTTTGGAGGTATACAGTGACTTTAAACATCAATATTTTCGAATGAAAGTTGGAACACATCCATGAATTTGGACGATAGAGAAATTTGAAGGGTGAGAGACCTGAAATATAAAAGTTGAAAAATCAGTTTTCAGGTAAAAGTTTAATTTTTCGACCCCGTCGAGCGACTTCTGAAAATCGTTCGATTACCTTCATCTTTGGAGGGGTTTATTTTGTCTGTAAAGTCTTTGAATCTTTTTTTCCAATCTGAGGAAAAAAATGATCCATACTTATTGTTAGTATAACTATGCGACATCTAGATAGGGCTTTGCTATAGTTACTGAAATCTTTCATCTCTTGTTTCAGTACCACCACGGGTAAGGCGATCGTCACGGCTCCAAAATAACAGATCACGACACGAGGATCCATAAATTGCGACTGAAAATTGAAATTTTATACAGACTGATTGTAGGGATGGAAGTTTACTACGGAACTGTATTACTAAACTTGAAATGTGGTAATTGAAGCTGTCTTCTCCTTCAACTAGGCTGTTCTTTTTAAAAGCACTATTTTTGAAAAAAAAACATAGAAGATACCACAATACTTAAATTTACACCATGTGCGAACCAAAAGTAATTCTTCATTTGAATTCTATAATTTATAATATAAGAAAAATTAAAATTCGTATCGTGCTATTATTGTCTGTGGAATTCGGAATCTTGTCGATAACTAGTTCCTTATGTGATGGAATTATCTGGAATTTTTTTGTTGATTTCTAGGCAAAGTTTCCTTTCTTCGGCTTATTATCGTAAACGATGCCGATTATCCGCCGTGCATTGCTAGAATATTTTACGTTATCGCGCACTCCCTTATATGTAGGGACATAAAAGGGCCGAGTTTCAAAACAATTTCTAGCTGTGTTGAACGAGAATGATTTTTTAATTTCGCTTTCGCAGAGCCGATAAATCTTTTCCAGAAAAATTCATAGCTCAACCGGTATCTCGCATAGAAATTGAAATCTTGGCGAGGATAGGCTTTTGTTTCACTAGAAATTGAGTTTCAAAACAAGAATCGAAATTACAAGTGCAGCCGGAAAAGTACAGTAGCGTTGTTTTTGAATTGAGTGTTTTTTTAGTTTCCAGAGGCTAAATGAATGCTTCATTCTCATCCATTCCAGAGATTTTTTATTCAGAAGATCGGCCATCTGGTTCAGATTCCACTCACGATTTAAAGTCCCAGTTTCTCCATCGACCATGCTACAGCAAGCGTGAAAATGTGTCTTCAAAATATCCAAAAATCTAACGAATTAACGTATTTTCTCGCTTATCTTGATAGTTTGAAAAAGCTACATCAAATAAGCGTTTGATTTAGAATCCATGTACATGAATTGTATTATAGGCACCTAGCGATATTTATCTCATAATATGATTCTTATCTTATATTTTTTAATTCCATATAATGTATTTGTGTGTTTTATTAACAGGTCGAATAATGAAAACGATGTTTATGATTAACAACAGGTTCGCAAATCAGTTTGTTGTTCCCTAATTTCCACTTTCCGCTCACGCGAAGATTCAGGGCTTAGGGCCTAGTTCAAGCCGTATGACGCAAAGTATGTCTGGAAAGTTGGAACCAGCAACTATACTTATCTTATCATATGATATTAACTAATGCCGTATAGTGTATGGCGTATCCTCCGTGTAACCTAGTCAATGATCATTCGAAAACGTACATGCGGATATTTGTCATCTGAATTAGATTGGCAGAGCAAGTAAAACATAATATATGTTACGTGTTGACATCAGGTCACGCCATATTATAGCTGTCGCGAAGTAATAACAAATTTAAATCATCAATTGGTACGGTACGTTATTGGTTGTGATTGACGTGAAGTGGTTCTAACAAGTGCCATATCTCTCCCTGTGTTCTTCAGTAAACGTCTGCCATGGTACGCAGATCCACGTACATTGTTGCCAGAGTTCTCGCCGCCGGTGTAATATCTCAAAATTTGAATGTGTGATATCTTGATTCGAACGACAATTAGTCATACGGTTTGATTTACAAACTATCATTAATTTGTTGATCAAATTTAACAACACGGAAATAGCTGAAGGCAACAATTAGATTACTGACAATCTATCTGGTAAAGGATTTGGATGGTACCAACACCAGTGATGTACGAGTGACGAAAGATTGCAGATCCATCACTTAATCACTGCTCGCCCAGTCAATTTTGGATTCGTCGCTTAATCGGCTGTCAGTATTTTTCCGATTACTTAGCGATAATTCTTATTATTATTTGTTGATAGTTGCGTTCGTTAAGGATGTACTGGTCGTAGAATCTCAACCAAAAGTGATTCTCGTCGACAATATTAGGTACTTCGGGATAAGATAAAAGTCGGAAAAAAATCAACCACAATCGAGACGATCAAAGTATTTGACTTTGACTTTGGATAATAATAATGTCCAAAAGTTATCAATAAATTGTTTGAACAAAACATTGTTTAACAAATTTTCTGGTAACGTTATTTCTTTTTCATCTCAAATGAATGCTCTAATTTCTCCGAATACACATGAATTTTTTAAGAATTTTGTCACTATTTTGAAATTTACGTTTTCGAAAATTTCCAAATTTTGAAAAATGGAAAAAGAAATCTGAATTTTGGATATGTTTTCGTGAAAACGATATAGATTACAATTCCGAAGTTTCCGGAGCGTGGAACAAATAGTTTCAGAAAATTTGTTAAACAATGTTTTGTTTAAACAATTTATTGATGGCTTCCGGGCATTATCACTATTCGAAATTAATACTCTTATCATCATTATCACGGTTGATTTTTTCCCGATTTTTATCTTATCATGACCCTGCTAACACAGAACGTTATTAAGACGTTTCGAAAAACACGTACATACGTTTTTTTCGAATAGTTGAAAAAACGTCTTAAAAACGTTTTTAAAACGTTTTTTTGGCCGCACTTTTTTCCCACAAAAGTTCACTAGAGCTGACAGAAACGTGGTAAGTACGTTTTTTACACGTCTTCAAAACGTCCTAATAACGTTATTCTAAAGTTTTTTGAACGTTAGAATAACGTTTAGAAGACGAATTACAAACGTTGTATTAACGTGTATTACAAGTAATTGATTATACATATACATATATATATATATATATACATATATTAACGTTTTGAAAACGTCTGTTAAACGTTATAGTAACGTTTTATTCGATGTGAGTGAATCGACTGTATAAATATTATATCGATGCTTATATATTTAAGGAGTTACAGTGGCTCAGTGGATTGGCGCATGGACTGCCACCCGGGAGACGTGGGTTCAAATCCCGAGCCCGGCAGTCCCGAGTTTTTTTTTCGAATACAAACTTGTAATACACGTTAATACAACGTTTATAATTCGTCTCCCTAAACGTTATTCTAACGTTCAAAAAACTTTGGAATAACGGTATTAAGACGTTTTGATGACGTGTAAAAAACGTACTTATCACGTTTCTGTCAGCTCTACTGAACTTTTGTGGGAAAAAAGTGCGGCCAAAAAAACGTTTTAAAAACGTTTTTAAGACGTTTTTTCAACTATTCGAAAAAAACGTATGTACGTGTTTTTCGAAACGTCTTAATAACGTTTTTATAACGTTCTGTGTTAGCAGGGGAAGTACTCAATGTGCCGACGAGAATCATTTTTGGTTGAGATAATTGTACAAGCCAATACATCCTTAAGTTCGTTGTGAGCGAGGTTGTGAGCATAGGTGAGATTCCAAAAAATAATACCTCGCTTAGATTTTTCCCACCACCCGAAAAAAAACCTGATAAATCGCAAAGTTCGAAAGGTAAGTGGGACTAATCTAAAAATTTCAGTTAGTGTGTTTTTAGTCCTGTGTGGCGGACTAAGGCTTTTGGGTGAAGAATCAAAAATCAACAATTGATGCAAGTGAGGCTTGGGGTCAAACTTTTGGTTTATAGTTCCATTGAGACTACCGGACTACCCCATATGTACAAAATTTCCATTTCTACAACAAAACTACCTTCAATTGCGGCTGCTTATACAATTTAGTCATCATTTACTCGTGGATCAGCCAGTGTAAAAATAATCTCATGATGAGATGAGAAATCGATTCCTTATATTTCCTAAAATTTCACCGAACCTTTTGTATGCTTAGACCGTTTAGTGCGAGAACAGATCCCTTATGAGAGCTGCGGTATCCATGCGGTATACCCGTCCTGGGTTACCTATAGTATACCTTATTATATATATATTAACTATTACTGTTGGATGGGTGGGTTAGTGTAGGTTATCAGATAATTTAGACGAATTCATTTCAAGAGCCTTTATTTGTGTCTATGTTGCTAGTCCGAGGCTGACTGCGCGACTGACTTATATCAGGTAAACATAGGCTTAATATATATAATAAGGTATACTATAGGTAACCCAGGACGGGTATACCGCATGGATACCGCATCCTCCCTTGCTTAATTATAGACTTACCCTATACATAATTATTCATGATATGTGGGTATTTGGCTCATTTATTTAGTTTCTTAGGTTAATACAAAGGTACTTATTTTCTAATTCTTATATCGCTATTTAACTCTTATAATCTATTTATTATTGCGTTCTCGGATACGCTTAGATCTGCGGAGAACAATGTCAGCGGTTACAATCGGTTTATCAGCGAGTAGCTGTTTCTCTGTCTGAGAGCTACGCGCTAATATTTGGTTCGCATGACGTTTCCATGTCTCGTCTTCTACCTGGACATCATACGTGACGCCTGGGGTAATTTCGTTTTGAATTACTCCCGGCGTCCACTTCTCCTTCCCTCCCCTGTAATCTTTAGCCATCACCGCGTCTCCCACCCTGAACTTGACTACACGAGCCCCACGATGATTTTTGGTTTGTCGCATTTGGTGCTTGTGTATAATTTCGCCCGTTAGTGGTGGTCTCAATAAAGAGAATCGACTTCTTAGTTCTCTGCCAAAGATTAGCTTCGCCGGCGTTTGTTGGGTGGCCGCGTGTGGGGTCGTTCGATAATCGAACAAAAATATTCGGATTGCTTCATGAACGGTGGCTCCAGATTTAGCTATACATTTTACTTTACGTTTGAACGTATCGACAAAATTTTCTGCCGCCCCGTTTGTTGCGGGGTGGTGGGGGGCTGAGGTACTGTGTCTTATTCCTCGTTTTTGAACAAATTGTTTGAACGCGTTGCCCGTAAAAGTTGCAAAGTTATCTGACACTAAGTGTGCTGGAAGCCCAAAACGAGTGAAAATATCATCAAAAACGGCTATTGTGGCCGTTTCGCCCATATTTTTCATAACGAAAGCTTCTGGCCACTTGGAGTGACTGTCGATGATTACCAGCACCGTTTGCTCTAGTATCGGGCCCAAGAAATCGGCGTGAATTCTGTGCCACGGCGTTGTAGGCCATACCCACGGGGTTAATGCTATTTTCGGGGGGTTTTTTCTTGCTTCTAAGCAGGGCAGACATTTTAGCGTTATTTCTTCAATTTCGCGGTCCAATCCGGGCCACCAAACAAACGATCTTGCCAACGCCTTCATTTTCGTCGTACCAAAGTGGCTGTGATGCAGCTCGTGTAATACTGTTGGTCTAATTGACGTTGGTATTACTATTCGATGACCCCACAGTAAACAATTTTTATCGACTGATAATGCATCTCTCTTTTCCCAAAAAGGGCGCATTTTATCATCCTCAGGTGGCTTCTCAGGCCAACCGTCTAGGCAACAACGAATCGCATTATTTAGCAGAACCTCTTTCTCGGTTTCTCGCTGCACCACCTTCCAGTCAAGCGTCGCGAAATCATATTCTTTTATTTGATTCAAATACGTGTAATTGACCTCTTCAAGAGTTTGTTCGTTTTCTTTAGCCTGAACATTGTCAACTGGAAGACGGCTCAACCAATCCGCATAATTATTTTTACCTCGAATGTATCGTATCGTATAACGAAATGTTGAGAAAAAAACTGCCCATCTCTGAAGGCGTGCGGCGGCAATTTCGGGAATTTGTCTGTTTGAATCTAGGATTCGCGCGATTGCTAAGTTATCCGTTTGTAACGTAAATTCAAATCCGTACAAAAATTCAAAGAATTTCTTTATTCCGAAGATTATTGCCAAGCCTTCTTTATCCAACTGTGAGTAGTTTTTTTCGCAAGCAGTTAGAGTTCGACTCGCAAAACAGACTGGTCGATCTAATTCCTCGTCAGTTCTGTGCGAAAGTACGGCACTTATACCATATGGTGACGCATCGGTGGTCACTACTATCGGTTTCTCTGGGTCAAAGTGTATCAACACTTTCTTTGACGTTAGTTCACGCTTAATGTTATTGAATGCCCCTTCACACTCAGTGGTCCACTTAAATTTCCCTTTTTCTAGGCAAGTATACAGCGGATGTAGTTTCAACGCTAAGTTTTCAATAAATCGCGCATAATAATTTATCGAACCAATGAAACTGCGAAGTTGCGAGACATCCTGCGGGCGCGGTGCTTTTCTGACGCTGTCAAGTTTGTCCTCTAGCGGATAAATTCCATTTTTATCAATTTTGAACCCCAAGTATTTTACTTCCGGTTGCAGAAATTGACATTTTTCAAACTTGATCCTAAGACCTGCGTCATTTAAACGTCGCAATACTTCGTGCAGTCTCGCAAGATGCTCTTTGAACTCAGGCGCGGTTATTAATATGTCGTTGATAAAGATGACGACACCTGCTATTCCTAACAGCAATTGTTGCATTTTTCGTTGGAACGACCCTGGACCCGTTGAAATACCATACGGTAATCGCAGATACTTGAACAGTCCCAAATGCGTGCTGATAACCACGTACTTTTGAGATTCTTCGTCAAGAGGCAATTGTTGATATGCTTCTCGTAAGTCAAGTTTAGTGAACTGTGCACCCCCTCTAAGGATCTCAAATACCCACTCTATACGAGGTAGAGGAAAATGGTCTACGCATAAGTATTTATTCAAGGTGACTTTAAAGTCTCCACACAGGCGTATTGCACCTTTGTCTTTCAAGATAGGTACAACGGGTGTGCCCCATTCACTATACTCGACCGGAACGATAATCTTATTGTCTACCAATCGATTAATTTCATTTTCAACTTTACCTTTTATAGCTAACGGAATTTTACGTGGTTGCAAAAATTTTGGTTGCGTGCCTGGTTGTAATTTTAATTTCAAATTACCTTTCGTAAACGCGCCAAATCCCGGTGCGAACACTCCTGGAAACGTATTTTTCAGGATTTCTATTTCTTTTTCAACATTCGGTTCTGGATCTGACATATGATCTACGTTAATCTTCTGTCTTTCGACTGTTTCGAATTGTATGGGCCACATGCCTAGTTTTTGCAACCAATTTCTACCTAGGATTGGGCATCCTCCTCCTTTGATTACGTAGAGGCTTAATTTGCGCGATTTTGCCTCCGTTTGCTTTTTTACATATACTGTAATTATGCCTGTAGCTGGAATTGCCTGTTTGTTATACGATTGGAGGAGAATCCCTGTCGGTTCTAGAGGTACGTTAGCAAAATACTTTTTATGACACGCTTCGGAGATGGCTGAGATTGCCGCACCGGTGTCTACTTGCATTTTCAACTGTTTATCATTTATGATAAGTGTTTCCGAGTGTGGTTCTACCATCTCCGGCGTTTCTGCCCTAACGTTGTTTATAATATTTACTGCGCTCTGCAACGAGTCGCTGTTGAATCTCGATGGTTCGGAGTCATCGGATTGATCCGATTGATCAGACTGATCGGATTGATCGGAGTCTTCATTATCTACGTTTACAAAATTTTGCGAAGTGACTCTACTTTTATAATTTTTACACATTTTATATATGTGTCCTTTTTGGCCGTATTCGCTACAAAACTTATCTTTTAATGAACATTCTGATCTCACGTGGTTTTCTTTTCCGCAGCAATAGCATCCTCTTTCAGTACCGGCGGTACCTTGTTTCTTCTGCGTGGATTTACGCTTGTCGAACTTCCTTGTATTGCTCGATGTGTTCCTTCTCTGGCCCCCGAAGATCGCATGTAGACTGCTTTCGCCTGGTTGAGTATGCGTCGTGCCGCTTCGTCCAGCTCCATTTACTTTGGCATCAGCGATCTCGATTGTTTTGGCCAGGTCCACCAAGTCAGCGAGTGGTAATTGGGATGATTTTAATAGCTCATATTGCATCAGCTGGCTATTCACTCCCGAGATGAGTTGATCTTTTATATGACTTTCCATCTCCGTGGTGGCGAATTTACATTTATGTGCCATCGTCCGCAGTGAGACAATATAATTTTGAATCGTCTCACCAGGTTTTTGTTTACGATCACGAAACGCGTAACGGTGTAAGTGTTCGTTGACAGGAATGTAGTGGTCTCGTAGTTTTCGCACCAAATCCTTGTATTTCATGGACAACGGCTTTTGGTCACACAGCGCTCTTAAATCTTCGAACACGGCTGTTGACAACCTTGTCAAGAGCAACGGTGTTTTCTTTTCATCCGCCACATCATTTAATGCGATGAACGCGTCGAGTTGTTCCTCGAATAACGACCAATTGCCCCCCTTTTGGAATGGTTCGATTTGACTAAGATACCCTGCCATTTTGTAGTCGTTTTTTTTAGTTTTTGATTCTCCTGTATGTTCGGTATTCCCAACCACAGGGGTATTTGAACTTTCACCCGCGTCTGTTTTTGACTGCTGCTTACTCTTCACGTACGAAGCTAGCGTTTTTCGTAGATCGTCTATAGAAGTGTCTGTTGACCCCTCTAATTTATATTTCTCACATATTTTTAACAGTGTCTTTTTATTTAATTCATACACCCACCCTGTTAAGCCCGACTTCACTTTTTCTTCTACTTCAGCCGTTTGTTCACTCATTTATTTCTGAGCTGGTTGTCTTTATTTCGACGTTTGGCTTGGTCAGCACTCGCGCACCCATTAATTTCCGTAGCGAATACTGCTTTAATTACTGTATTGATTATTTATTATTCACGCAATTAATTAATTTTCAATATCCTCGTCGCCACTGTTGGATGGGTGGGTTAGTGTAGGTTATCAGATAATTTAGACGAATTCATTTCAAGAGCCTTTATTTGTGTCTATGTTGCTAGTCCGAGGCTGACTGCGCGACTGACTTATATCAGGTAAACATAGGCTTAATATATATAATAAGGTATACTATAGGTAACCCAGGACGGGTATACCGCATGGATACCGCATCAGCCTTGAACCAACCGCTTCTAAGAGTATGAACGTACTCGCGAGCTCCACTAGTAGAAAAACTATCTCGCCGATCTCGAAGGCGATTTCTAACTCTAAGGCTGGGTCTCTCTCTATATCTCTCTCTATACATATGTATATCTCTCTTGATTGGGACAATATATATTGGAATGGATGAATAACATCACGTAGTTGAAGATTTCGAGTGAGTTGATTTTCTGTTTTAATTATTGGTAAGTTTTCATTGTAAGATTACGAATGTAATTCACTCTGAATTTTTGTTGATGAATAAATCCCCGAAGAGGATTAAAACAACAAGCCATGCATATTACGTCAAAATTCTTCACTTCGGGATAATTTAGTTTGATTTTTGAGTAGAGAATGACGTTGGGAACTGCATCCAGAGGAAAACGGAATATGAAAAACAAACCAAGTGAGACAGAAATAGAAATTGCAGAAAAATTTATTGAGGACAGTCAGAAACTGATAACAAAATTGAGAAAAAAATTAATCCGAGCTAGTGAGTAAAGGAGTGTTTAAGTATCTAAATCAAGTTCCCAATTATTTATATTACCCACTGCTCACTTCGGTCGTTCATTCAGTTTCTACTTTATTTCGAATCTTCCCTCCAGTACTAATCGATTCGAGCCAATATGGCCGTTACCACTACCATCCATACTTATTTCTCGCCCTGCTTGCGAAGGAGCGTCAGCTCGCTCAATACCGCGCGCAGCTCCGGTTTACAGAAAAAACGTTCCAATCGCAAAGCACGAATCGAATCGGAATATTTGAACGGAGCTGTGTCTCGTGCATCCACTAATGAAAGATTTAGTATGTGACAAGAATACGATATATAGTCAGATAATCATTGCATTACGATGATTCGTCAATAAAATGATCACCAATAAAATGTGAATCACAGTGGATTAGCAGACGAATTGTTGTGGATACAATAAAGGCACAGTATTATCAATTTTTTCATAAGAATTGTGGAATACGCAGGTGTATACAGTACACTGAGTTAATACACACTGATTGCGACAAAAATTAGAGTAAGTGTAGCGGTTCACTGGATAAAACTAGTTCTTGGAATTATTGCATCGCCGAATAAGTTTTGGGATCAAATTTGAATACGAAGCGCTGTTCTCATATGATAATTACGGTAAAGCCGGTAAAATGTACCCATATTTCTTCGGAAATATATTTGAAATCAGAATTAAATTATGCTGACCTTTCATTTTTATTATTTACTATCGAAATGAAGTGCCGCATTGCGGTATACTCCTGGTGATGATGAATTTAATATTATTGCCGTCCGTGAGGCTGTTTATCAACGACAATCTATCACCATAAATATAATATGCTTGAAGGCAGCAATCATGCTGCTCTGTAAACGAAACAAAAGTTTAAATCAATTAATGAATAGAATCTAAATAGGGGTAAATTCCAAAATGAAACTAAAGTTACAGTTACACCATTTCATCCTTATTCATTGGCTGCGATAAAATAGTATATTGCACATCAAGTGCGGGAAGTTGGTGATTCCGGACGATTGTGAGGTATTCACACGAGTTAGGAATCGCCAACCTGCACAGATTCACATCCTGTTTTTTGTAAAACCTGTTTTGGGAAGTTCGACCTCACAGGCTGTGGAGAATGTGCGTGATAGCTGATCCTCTTATGGGCCGAAGACAGTGCCGGAATGTGGACATTCCCGCATTTCCGCATTCCGTGCGGGAATGTCCACATTCCGGCACTGCTTTCGGCCTGTGAGGGAATCAGCCATCTGCCGCACCCTCCACAGTGCGCGGAGTCGAACTTCCCATGCAGGTGTGACGAAAAAGCATAACGATGGTTCCGTGGTTCATTCCAAAATGTACTCTAAATAGATACAGTTGCAGTTTGATTCAATCCGTAGTTTATATAGGGATATAGTCGATGATTGGATCAAATTTTTTAAAGGAAGCAGGAATCTGCTTATCGGAAATTATGATTTCAATCAATCTTTTCAATATTGCTTCGTTTAGGTACTGACGAGGGGTGAATTACTAGTAAAAATGTGAACACCATATTTTCCACATTTCCCGATATCTTCCAACATTTCCTGACATTTCCCAACATTTCCCGACATTTCTCGATATTTCCCGATATTCCCGACATTTCCGGCCCTTCGTACACCACATTTCCTTTGTCATTTACCCCCCGGGTACTGAAGCAGAACGTAGAGAGTAGAGAAGTTATTAGTAAATATGTAATATGTTTAGGAGCTGCAAGCAACTGGAGGAGATAAATTATATCCCTATCTCGCGCGAAGAGTCCCTGCAGCTGGGACTACCCGGAGATGAGCATCTCCTCGAAAGTGGCAAAACTGAGTACATTGCCTCGGAGACGACCCTTGGTCTTCAATGCTCTAGTCTATGGGTCGCTCTACACCTCCGCGGAATTCCTCCAGCAGACATGGACGAAAAGGTCAAACGTAAGTTTGAGTCTTTATGGTTTCTGCAAAATGATCTTGATTTTCTGGGAGAAAATCGTTAATTTATCGTTCAATTGTTTCATACACATATTCATCACACATTTATCTAATGTGTCAATGTGTATGAAACAAATGAACGGATACCCCCGGGGTAAACTTCACCCTACGTTTATAAAATTGGGCATATTAGTGTCAAAGCACATGGGCAATAACAATACGGTGAAACCCCGTTAAGAGCAGTGGGCTGTGTTGGATTCTGCTACTACGGGGGTCCCCCACTCCTCCATACCTCGCCGCAGGCCCGTCTCTTTTCCCATATCAGCTCGAGCGTCGAAACTATGGAAGTGGGAGAAGGTCAATCACTCGCACGTAGGGTAATCTGCTCTTAACGGGGTTCCACTGTATTCGTAATGTAGTGGGATATGCAGATATCTACCCGACCAATTGAGCATGAAACCTTCCGTAAGCTGTGTGTATTTTTGTGTTGTTATTTGTTTTCCCTTTTCTTTTGTCTATAATTTAGTTCAAATCGCCCGAACTTCATTCTCCGGCAATCATTGCCGTTACCACTGGGGCCTACGCGTGGCCCGTAGTATTGGTCCAAAAATTCAACAACGTTTTGGGTCTCGACCGGGACAAAGCGACGGTTCCAGGAGATTACAATTGGGCACAACTCAAAAGATTTGCTATCTACGGGTGTCTGTTAGCTGGCCCAATCCTACACGGATGGTAGATACTATATGCATACATTGCAGCTTTTGATTCCGCTCATCATATCATCAAATATTTGAAATTAATTTGGTTTCGGACAAAAAAAAATTCACTATGTTTTCACGTTTACTTCGATCACCGCTTTCAAATTCAATACACCGTATATATTCATCTATTCTCACTGATATATTCATCGATCATGTCTTTGCGGTTCACAATATTACAAACGCAACATAGATCAAGCAACCGGCAGCATGGGACGGAATACAGCGATACTACAACGATATAATTTTAATAGTGAAAAAGTACGAAAACGCACAACTTCAGCACTTGCTACGAATTTCACTTTGCCCTTCACGATGAATTGCATACGTACCTTGCACACAACCGATAATGTTATTATAATAATAAATGCAAGATAGTGCACTGAAAGAATCATGGTATAGCCAAAATTCTCGTATTGGTAAATAACGAGTAATCGTGATATCGCTGCCTCCTAGCAAGAAGATCCTTATTCAGAAAAGTCGGGAATAAGATCCTTATTCAGAAACGCTGGGAATAAGATCCTTATTCAGAAAAGCTGGGAATTAGATCCCTATTCGCGACGAAATGCAATAAGATCCTTATTCAGATTCAATTTCAACAAGATCCTTATTCGAGCGCGGCTGAAAAAGTCAGGTCGGCACCACTGCTTCGAATTGGAAAAACGATATTTCCGAGATTTATTTCCTGTCTATCCCATGCTTTTCTATAGAGAGAATCTCGCAGTTCGAACGTACGGTCAGCATGGGAACGTACCAGTATAGGAACTTTTGCTATACTATATCTATATTTCACTCAGTGTGCACTGCAGTACAATAATTACCATTATCTTGATTCATTACCGCATATACATATAATACTTCAGACATGCACTATAGCAATGTGCAGATGTAGAATAAACGATCCCCACTCCGATTTGTCTTCTGACATGTTGAATTAATTATGGAACTTAGATCATGACGCATGCGTTGCACCGGAATCTGTGGTTGGGGGATGATCTATTTCTTATACGGCTTTCAGGCTACCTATGAATCTGCACTGTTTTTCCAATTATTACACATATATATTCTTCCAAGACGTCCAATAATCCGTCAAATAATACGTAATGCTAATTTCTCGAAAGGTACCGCTGGCTTGACGCTGTATACAGTGGAAACTCGAAACAAATAGTCTTCAAAAAGCTGCTAATAGACCAGTTCTTGTTGACACCAGCGTTGCTCGCCTTCTTTTTCGTTGGTTAGTTGCATTGCATCAAGATCTAAAACGTGTAAAACGACGTTACGTCACAGTCTTATAAAATGTGAGATATTTTTGCCGATTAACGTACTGCTTATCGTTTGATTACAGTCATGAACATCATGGAGGGGAAATTCGACGTCTTCGCAGAATGTAAGGCAAAATTTGTTGCTACGTTCTTGGTAATTACATAATGTATATATATTTACATATCTGTTACATCGTGAACTATTGGTCGGAGACCACATGTTCTATAGGTTAATTTACTCAGCTCGACTTACTCCATTAACCCTTCCATTTATTGCATTTAGTTGTAGGACACCATGTACACTAGCGCATGACATGACGTATTTAATTTGTTTCTAGATTTCCTGCGTTTATTGGATGCCTGTTCAGACCTTGAACTTCATGGTTGTTCCTCCGACATTCAGAGTGATTTATGTTGGTGTTGCTGCTTTCTGCTGGGTGAATATTCTATGCTACGTGAAGCGACAACCACAACTTAAAGAAGAAGAAGAAGAGCGCAAGACCGAAAAGTTGCACAGCGCTGATGTAGCTGATACACCCTGGTAAAAACGTGGATAGAAACGGATAGAAACGGATAGAAACATTGCAGAAAACCGTATAGAAACGGATAGGTCTATCTGTTTCTATACGGTTTTCTGCAATGTTTCTATCCGTGTCTATCCGTTTCTATCCACATTTTTACCAGGGCACACGACACATTTTAGATCCTTTCCATTCTTATAACAAGGGAGTAGGATTAAGAGTATCAATTGGGTACTATTACATGACTGTAAATAGCGGCCTAGTGAAAATTAGAGAATTCATGCCCATGCGATCCATCGAAAATCGTTTCGTCCGTATATTACTTAATTATCTTGGGTTCGAATAAACTTCCTCGTGGCTAAGGAAAGTTATGTTTGAAACACTGTTTATAATGTCACCAAATTCTGAAGATGTGTAGTCACTAGACTATAAAGTATCGAACGTGTTTAAGGATCGTCGATATTTTATTATGACCATCCGCATACACTCTGATTCTCTGTTCAAACTTTTCCGAGCATCTGCAACGTGGCCACTACTAAGAGTAAAAAAAAGAAATAAAAATCCCTGACTGAAATTCTGACGAATTTGTAGTTATTCAAGTATGTTATAAATGATGCTCTAAATCAATGCTGAAAGAAAATGATTTTTGAGAATACTTATTCATTTATAATTCATACAAGCTTTGGTATTATTTCCATAATTGATCAAGATTTCGGTGCGAGGAAGAAAAAAATCACTGGGAATCTTTTATTCTCTTTTGTTTTGTATTACCATAAATTTATTCGACTTTTCCATGACTTTTCTGACCATTTTTTGTAATTTCCTGACTTCCCGGTTTTCCCTGACCAGTGATCACCATGATACAGTCCAAGTCTGGAAATTTATGCTCGGAATTTCTTCAATAAGTTGAGAATACTGTAGTCACCGTCACCAGGCGTAACAGCAAACTAGGAAATCGGATGTCGGGATATCACAAGTTCTAGCTAGACTGACTGACACCGAGCTCGCGTGAGCAACGACACTTCACCAATAAAATAATAAGGTGCACATAATGCATAGGTAGAAGCAATCGAAATCGTCTATTACACATTCAATCAGTCGGACGCATCTACCGGGTCTTTTCGTCGATGCGCACCATGTAGACGCCTGGGTATATGCAACTGACATGACATTAATTGTTGCTGGATAAACATGATTGCTCACCAACAATCAGTGTCTTCTCAGTTGCATATACCCAGGCGTCTACATGGTGCGCATCGACGAAAAGACCCTGTATATAGCTTCTGGAGGACATCACTATTAATATAAGCAACTAATAAATAAGCAAATAAATAAGCAACTAATGATACATGATATAGTTTTATGAAATTATTATGTAAATACACTGTACAGCTGTGTATAGGGAGGGTGTATCGTGTATACCTTCGGACCATCGCGTCTCTTGGATCGGATAGGCTACAGATGCCCTTGGTTGAAATTTCCGTAAACTCAAACAGTTACTATAACTTACTATCCTCGGGGAACCCCAGAAAAATGTTGAATCCAAAAAATCACATTGTTTGGGAGAGGAGTGTCACTTTAGCAAAAGAAAACTGTTTTTGATCGTAAAAAGTAAGTTTTCTTCACACATGAACGGAAAGGCCTACTTTCGCTCTCTGTCGGTAAGGAGGAAAACGACACTTTGCCTCTCCAGGTAGGGAAGGCAGTGTGGAAAGACTTTCCTCCCTAGGGAAGAAAGTCGAAGCCTTCGACTCGCCCCTCCCCCTCTCCGCTCGGGCAGCAAGATACACCTCGGGAGCGCAAGTTGGCTCGGGAGGCATGCTCCGCGCTCGTAAGCAAAACCCTGCTTTCCTCCCTTGGTGCACAATATACTATTTTGCATCACACCTCGAAATATATGAAATTTATCTCACGATAGGCTTTACGTATTGCAATTGCGATATTATACAAGTATTATTTATGTTTCATATTCAGGTACTTTGCGGAAACATAATTAGGAAATATTTTTCATTTCTTCAATTGAAGCAAAATTGATGGCAATAAGCAGATTCGATAAATGACTAAGTTATAATGTCACCCATGCTGAGGTATTATGTAACAAGAACACCGAAATTCAATTGCCTGTCACTTTTGTAATTATCATTCTGAGCGAAAAAGAAAATCTACCACATAATGATTATTTTGAATTACTCCATATGACATCCTACTCATATGAAAGTTAAAAAGAAAATCGATGCGAAATCCCAAAAATTCAGGATAGTAGAAGTGGCACTGAGCTTGGCATAATATTTGAAAACCTTTTGCAGTAATCATTACGAATGCCCGTTTTTTGTGCCTCAAACCACTCGGACCAGTCCAGGTCTAAAAAAATGTCACATTTATTCATGAATCGCGGATTGAGAGACAGAATAAAGGAGAATTCAGGACAGTTATCGTATTCTGTTTCGTTCGTCTCGTTATTCTAGCATTTGTAATTTTTGACTATGGAAAATAAAAATGTTATGCATCGCTATCCCTATAACCCACGGTGAGAATTTTTTAAGCACACAAAATATGAAAGTTGGTCGTCCTATCCGATTGGGTCCTATCCTGGGTCCTATTCGATTTAATTTGTTTTGAAATAACCAAAGTTACCAATTCTAGCATGTATAGTGAGGATATAGGTACAATCTATGTTCGGAACTATACAATACGTACTCCACAATTCACATCTTTGGAGAGAATTCTGATACGTTATTATGAAAAATGATACAAATATTTATATCAGAGTAATTTTCAAATGCGTATCATTTTCATTGACATACATTCATTGGTAATAATAAATTGATCAGACATCGAATTGGCTGTAAGATAAGACCCAAGTAAATTGTGAATCAACATAATCATACAATTCAATAAAAATTGTATGTTAACCTTCTTATCCAGGCTGACTAAGACATGTCGAACAAGATAACCAGATGTACGCTGGATCATTGATGGAAATGAACGATTAATTTAAATCTCATCTACACTTCGAAACGAGAAGAATACAAATGCATTCGAATAGCCCGACCTGAGCACATAGTTTGGGAGGAAATTTTATCCGGAATAATCGCGTTATTGCACTTGATCACGAACAAGTACAATTTATCAGCACAGGCAACGACCAAATCGTGAGGAAACAGTTATTTTTCATGAATACTATCATATTATGCATAATAAGCAAGAGTCAAAGGAGGAAAGGCTCTGTGATTTAGCACGGATTTTCCATCACACATATATAATATACAGGGTGAATTTCTAACGATGATATAATCTGAAGTTAGTTAGAATCGGGAAATGAGATTCTATACAGTACGATTGGTTCAAAACTGTCTGGAAGTTTGTTTTTCAATTCTAGCCAACTTCAGACTGTATCATTGTTAGATGATATGGATATAGGATGGGCATGTTTTGCTGATCTGAATAAATAAGGGTACCTCTCCAAGCTATAAATATATAAATTTTGTCCTTCGAGTAATAGATTGGTGAACGAAATTTCTCTCTTCTCTTTTCAGTATATTCATCTCACGTTTAGAACAAAATTTCTGTTATTTTTTGTCCTCGAAAACGTGGTTCAAGTTTTACGACTTGTTACAATTGGGTAAACCGAGAATTTCAATGTGTTACAATATGTAGCCAATAAAGTTAGATATATACTAGGGACTTTGCGCTGTATCGAGCCCCTAGTCATAAACCAGAATCCCCTATGGATACTAGCACTGGATTTCCGGTGTGTACATTTCCTTCTTCTTCTTCCAAGACCCATGAACACGCATGGACGTGTCATGTACATGAAAAGAAACGAATATATATTTGGTCAGTAACAAAATAAATCAAGAAACAAACAAATATATCCCGACTCGTATTTAAACCACCTCACAAATCCTAACCATCACAGGTTATGGGCCCAGGTACCGCGGATTGTCTAGATAAACGTGGATTAAGGAAAGTGAGGTTAGTCTACGGCGTGGTAAACGCCGGTCGGTCGAGTTCGGTCAAGTCAGTGCGCAGTGAAACAATAGAAGCATCATGGACAAGGTATACGTCAATACGGGCGTAAAACTCGAGGGAATCAGCAATTGGAGCGTTTGGAAATTCCAAATCAAAGTGATATTACAATCCATGGGTTACTATGGTTTGGTCAGTGGAAGTGAGCCGATGCCGGTGTTGGGCGCAGCAGGTTACGCCGACTGGGTAACAAAGGACGGTAAAGCCCAAGGAATCATCGTGACGCATCTCCACGAACGCGTCATGATTCACATCTTGACCACAAAGACAGCTCCGGAAATGTGGAGCAAACTCATGTCAGTGTTTGAAAGAAAATCAGCAACGAGTCTGCATCTCGAGCAGCAAAAATTTTTCTCACTGAAATGTGAAGGAGACGACATATCGATGTTCTTCGCCAAACTGGAGGAAATCCGAGACAAAATCGCACAACTAGGAGAAATCATCTCTGAGAGAATGATTATAACCAAAGTGATAACGTCACTACCGAAGAAATACCAGCATTTCGTCGCCGCATGGGAGTCGGTACCAGCGGAAAGCCAAAACATGGCTGAGCTAACGGCGAGACTGCTCGTTGAAGAAGAACGGATCACCGATAGAGGCCCGCAGGATAAAGGGGAATCTTCAGTAGCGTTAGCGAGCAACAGTTCCCAGAGTGACGTGAAGTGTTACGGATGCGGTGGAGAAGGACACTTTAAACGCGATTGTCGGTCGAGTAAAAATCAGTGCAACTACTGCAAGAAACCAGGGCATCACATCAGCAAGTGTCGAACGAGGTTGTATAAACTCAAGAAAAAAGGACAGAAAGACAGTTCGGGACAAGAAAACAGTGACAAAAGCAATGCTTATGTAGCCGAGTTCAACCACAATCAAAGTTGGTTAGTGGACACAGGCGCTAGTGAGCACATGTGTTATGAAAGGACAATGTTTACCACTTACACAGAGCTATTGGACCGTAAGAAGGTAGTGATCGGTGACGGTAGTGAGCTAGACGCAGTCGCTTGTGGAACAATCAAAGTGAAAGCGTATGACGGTGTCGAGTGGGTAAACACGACGTTGAACAATGTGCTACATGTGCCAAAAATGACTGTGAACTTATTCTCGGTGCGAAGCATAGCCGACAAAGGTTACCAAGTAACATTCAATAGTGATAAGTGCCAGATCTTGAAGGACGGTCGAGTGACGTCCATCGGTTACAGGAACCAGAAGCTTTACGCTATGTGTTTCAAAGGAACTGAAACGGCAGCGGTAGGGTATGCGAAAGAAAACTTATCCGTATGGCACGAACGCTTAGGTCATCAAAACATGACCTACGTAAGAGACATTCTGAACAAAAATAACATTCCATATCACGTAGACAATATCAGGTGCATAGGGTGTGTAAAGGGAAAAATGCACAGGGCTCCGTTCAAACGTAGCGAAACTGTTACGACACGCACGTGTGAGCTCCTACACATGGACACATGTGGACCCATGGAGGTGGATTCTATCGGAGGCTCCAGGTTTTTTGTTCTAATCAAAGACGACTACTCCGGTTACAGGTATATCCAATGCGTGAAAACAAAACACGATGTAATTGGCAAGGTCAAGAATTACATTCGCTTAGCTGAACAGGACACCGGAAACAAAGTGAAGACTTTGCGATCAGACAATGGAACGGAATTCATCAACGACGAAGTGCAGGCTCTATGTGAAGAACTGGGAATCCGTCATCAGAGATCAATAGTGTACACACCTGAGCAGAACGGTAAGGCAGAACGAGACAATCG
Organism: Euura lappo; assembly: GCA_018257835.1. Taxonomy (NCBI): domain Eukaryota; kingdom Metazoa; phylum Arthropoda; class Insecta; order Hymenoptera; family Tenthredinidae; genus Euura; species Euura lappo. The sequence continues at coordinate 236,123 of JAEUYN010000500.1, read as the reverse complement.
TACTGACCGAATCCATCTCAAATCGGGCAGGCAAGGCTAAAATGGAAATCGTGATATCACGGAATTTTTTCAAATTGAAATATGTTGTTGTTCGACGAAAAAAAAGTGACCCGTATTTTTTTGTTGTGGAAAAAAAAATTCTGCTACGAAGTTACCGCTATTTGAACATTTAATCGTGCGCTACCAAAGTTGTTGGAAAAGGAACACTTTTTTTCTTAGTAACGCTATATCTTTGGAACGAATCATCGCCAATATTTCATCTTGGTCTCATTTTGTAGGTTTTTGTGCACTCTTTTGGAATTCGAAGAAAAATTTGAGAATTTTTCAAAATTGACGGAATGACGTTTATTTTTCGAAAATTAGGGAAACCCGTTTTTCTCGAAAAGTGATTTTTTTATTTTCTCAAAAATTTCACACAATGTGTGGGGTGATATGACGGATATATCCTCTAAGTTTCATCGATGCTAAAACACTGCTTCATATCGAGAAAAAATATTTCGTGCGTCACTGAAATTCGTCAAATCCTGTGCTGGTGTCTACTTTGCAGGCTACACAGTGGGTCCCCTATTTTCCCTAACAGTACCCTATTTTTATTTGCTCCCTTAAAAGCACCCTAAAATTTAGGGTTTCCCCTAAATGTACACTAAAGCAGACCATTTCCCCCTAAAACCACCCTATTTCTGGCAGATAGTTACGTTATTTCGAGTTTGGTATTTAAATTTCGTGGATCTACTCGTATATCAGAATTTAGATGCATTACCCAGAGTCTAGCTTACTGACTTGACACGCGTGGCACGCCTGTGTTCGCGTGAGCTTGTAAGCGGTGACCAAAACCTGAGAGAAATCGATGTTCTTATTAAAATTTAGGACATTTCTTTATCATAATATGTTTTAGTAGTTGGTATTCAGTTAAATTAACTGATCTTCACTTTTTAATAAGATCTTTATCAAGCTTATGCATCCAATTTTTTTCCATTTTGTCATATGCATATTGAAATATAAAAACCCTAATACCCCCCTATTTTTGCATGAACTTTCCCCTATTTCCCCTAAAATGAGATGGAGTGACCGCTGTGAAGCCTGACTTTGTGAGCGTCGTTGAGATGTGTACAGATTTTTCGATCCAAATAATATTACTTAAACTTGATACATACGTACCTGAGGGAGTACATGGCCGAATACCGTATGATGTATAACATCGTAGACCTCATATTGATGTGCTAATAAAGACTGCCACGTAAAAAATACAAAATTTACAATCAGGGATTTATTGTAGTAATAACAATATCGTACAATAATAATATGGTTATGTACTACATTATAATAAATACTATATCTATAAAAAATATAATATAATAGTATAATAATAATATAATGATAAAATCTACAGACCTTGTGTGTAACGCAAGCCTCTGAAGGCATTGAAAATGTCACCTGTTCTCTCGTTCTTAGTGCATTTTGTTTTGATATATTTGTATCTGTCGAATTTTGATTTGAATTCGCTTGAAATGAAGTTTTTTTTTTTAATTTCAAGTCTGACAGATCGATGATCGGTAACAATCTGATAGATTAACCATACATTTGGATCGGTCACAATCTGACTATATTGACCATCCATATAAGCTTTTTCCATCTTTCGTCTTTTTTCATCCTTTGTCTTTTGCAAACTTTTTTTATCCGCATTGTTGTTACTTTCGTTTTGCACGCATTTCTGTCCCGTTCACATTTTTGTTGCATTTTAACATTTGATCCCCTATACCTCAGTATATGTATACCATAACTCGAAAATAGAAGCATTTTTAACAATATTATTATACGATATTGTTATTACGACAATAAATCCCTGATTGTAAATTTTGTATTTTTTCCGTGATAGTCTTTATTAGCAGATCAATATTCGTCTACGATGTTATACATCATACGGCATTTGGTCATTTACTCCCTCAGGTATGTATGTATCAAGTTTCAGTAATATTATTTGGATCGAAAAATCTATACACATCTCAAAGAAACCCACAAAGTCGACACCAGCACAGGAATTGACGAATTTCAGTGACGCACGAAATATTTTTTATGGATATGAAGCAGTGTTTTAGCATCGATGAAACTTCGAGGGTATATCCGTCATATCACCCCACATATTGTGTGAAATTTTTGAGAAAATAAAAAAATCACTTTTCGAGAAAATCGGTTTTCCCTAATTTTCGAAAAATGAGCGTCATTCCGTCAATTTTCGAAAATCCCCAAATTTTTATTCGAATTCCAAAAGAGTGCGAAAAACCCTACAAAATGAGAACAAGATGAAGTATTTGCGATGATCCGGTCCAAAGATATAGCGTTATTAAGAAAAAAAGTGTTCCTTTTTCAAGAACTTTGGTAGCGCACGATTAAATGTTCAAATAACCGTAACTTCGTAGCAAGATTTTTTTTTCCAAAACAAAAAAATACGGGTCGCTTTTTTTTCATCAAACAACAACATATTTCAATTTGAAAAAATTCCGTGACATCACGATTTCCAGCCTGCCCGATTTGAAATGGATTCGGTCTACTATAAAAGAAGCTGCGATGTCGATGATAACGGCAAAAGGTTTAAGTAAAACGCTTTGGGCAGAAGCCGTGTCTACTGCAGCATATGTATTGAACAGAACGGGAAAGAGCTCAGTACCAGGGAAAACCCCGTACGAGCTGTGGTTCAATAAAAATTACAATATAAGTAATTTGAAGATTTTTGGCACGAAGGTAGACGTACTCATCCCCGCCCAACGAAGACTGACGTGGGACCCTAAAAGCATAGAAGGTCTCTTCGTTGGTTACGGCGAGGACCAGAAAGGATACAGAGTATATTTCCCAGAGACACAAACGGCGAAAGCAAAGGTCTTGGTCAGACGGGACGTATCCTTCCCCCCTGATCAACAACCAGCTCAACAAGAGGTCATGACACTCAATCCAGAGAACGAGGAGCTGCGAGAAGAAGAAAACGAAGACGACGCAGAGGATCTTCAAGGCGACGATGGTAACTCCGACCATCAATCCGGAAGTAGCATCTTCGAAGAGTGTCGGGAAGAGTTGAGTGAACAAAGTGAAAGTGAGTCAAGTGAGTCGCTAGTCGACTTAAACGCCACAATAGTGCGCGAACCGGGTAAACGAAAAATAGTTAGGCCGAAAAGGTACACTGACTATGAAACAGGGTACATCAGCGTACTAAACGAACCAACTACTTACGAGGAAGCGATCGAAAGTGTACACTCAAAGGAGTGGAAAGACGCTATGAGTAGTGAGTTGAGTGTATTGCGAGAGAACAATACATGGACTTTAGTACCTATGCCTGTAAACAAAAAGGTGATCGATAGTAAGTGGGTATACAAGGTAAAACAAGATAATGACGGAAACCCATCACAATTCAAAGCTCGTTTAGTAGCAAGAGGTTTCCAGCAAACAGATAATTTCGAATTATATGATGTGTATTCACCTGTTGCTAAGATAACCACTTTCAGAATCTTGTTAGCTGTAGCAAATAGATTAGAGCTACCAGTGCATCAGATGGATGTACGCAGTGCCTTTTTGTATGGAAATATAGATGAGGAAGTTTATATGAAATTACCAGACGATGTGCAGAACGAACAAAACACTGTTTGCAAATTAAACAAGTCAATTTATGGCTTGAAGAAATCTCCAAAGTATTGGAATCAGAAGTTCGATGAAGTTATAACCACAAGGGGTTTTATTCGTTCTGAAAACGATTTCTGTCTGTACACGAAATGTAATCATTCCAGTAAATCTTATCTATTGTTATTTGTGGATGATATCTTGGTTTTTGGTACAAATGAAAAAGAAATCTGTGACTTAAAAATGTACCTGGGAAGTATTTTTAGAATGAAAGACTTGGGTTTGGTGTCAAACTACTTGGGTATACGCGTGACTCAAAAACTAGAAAAAGGAGTTACAGAACTGAGTCAAGCCACTTATCTAAGTCAAGTGCTGCACAGATTTGGTATGAGTGATTCTAAGCCGATGGCAACTCCCATGGAGAATAAATTCCAGTTTGTCAAACCAGACACAAGTAATCCAGACTTAGAATCTAAATGCAGACAAATAATAGGTTGTCTCATGTATGCAGTTTTGGGAACCCGACCAGATTTGTGCACTAGCATATCTTACCTGAGCCGATACCAAAACTACGCAAACCAAGAGCTGTATACCGCGCTCAAACGAGTACTGCGATATATAAAGCATACCCTAAATGTAAAATTAGTGTTTAAGAAGAATGTTCAGGTAAAAACGCTAATTGGATATGTGGATTCAGATTGGGGCAACGACGTAAATGATAGGAAATCAACGTCAGGATTTGTATTCAAACTGTTCGATTGTACAGTTGCTTGGTCGTCGCGAAAACAGCAAACGGTCAGCTTATCGTCAACCGAAGCAGAGTGCATTGCGCTGAGCTCCGCCGTATCAGAAGCCTGTTGGCTATTGAAACTCTTGAAAGACTTTAGAATTGCAAGTAAACCGGTCGAAATAAATGTCGACAACCAGGCAGCTATTGGGTTGGGAAAAAATCCTGAAAACAATAAAAGAGTCAAGCACGTGGACATCAAGTTCCAATTCATTCAACAGTCGATCGAAACTGGCTTAATAATTCTTAACTTTGTTAAGTCAGAAGATCAAACTGCCGATCTGTTCACAAAACCATTAGCGAAAGAAAAGTTTAACAAGTTTGTAAAAGACTTGAATTTAGTCTGAATAAAAAAATGGGAAACTATTATTGTGGTTTCTCATATAGTTTGTGTTTATAGTTCCTAAGTTGCTGTATGGGCTTCATAACCAGGGGGCGCATTAGCAAAGCCTTTTTTTTGTGTGAGTGTCTTCGTTTATTGCTCATTGGAGAACAAAGAAAGAAACTGTGTACCTGTAAAATTATTTCTGTGATAATAAAATGTAAACGAAGAACGAGGAAACTTTATTGAGGGGGCGTGTTACAATATGTAGCCAATAAAGTTAGATATATACTAGGGACTTTGCGCTGTATCGAGCCCCTAGTCATAAACCAGAATCCCCTATGGATACTAGCACTGGATTTCCGGTGTGTACATTTCCTTCTTCTTCTTCCAAGACCCATGAACACGCATGGACGTGTCATGTACATGAAAAGAAACGAATATATATTTGGTCAGTAACAAAATAAATCAAGAAACAAACAAATATATCCCGACTCGTATTTAAACCACCTCACAAATCCTAACCATCACACAATGTATCCCTGGTGGAAATAATTTCTACGCCAAAGTACGACAAAAGTGAAAAATGTAGAAAATCGTAGAAATTTGTTAAACAATGTGAAAAATAGTTAAAAAATTTCGAAATTCGTCGAAATCGGTAGAAAATCGCAGAAAAGAGGTATTTTTTTCGTAGAAAAATACGGATTTCTACAATCTATGACGAAAATTTACAATTCTTAATCAACAACTTTAAAAAATTATAAGTCGATCATGGAAATTTTTTTTTTTTCGTAGAATGTCATAGACTTTCATAAGGAAGTACGAATTTCTAAAAAACTTAATGCAACTTTCCGATTTCTAATGACAAACTATTTCAGTTAACGAATGCAAATTAACTACATCTTTCTGATATACAACTATTGACGAAAAACAACGAAAATCTACAGTTATGTATTTGAATAAATGAAATCTACGGCACGATGAGGTAGAATTTTTTTGGCGTGAAATTTCGTAAACTTTCGTAAACTTTCGTACAAAACTACGAACTTCTATAACAAATTATGAAAATCAACGTCTTTTTTCATGAGAATATCTTTCATTTTCGACACCACCTTTTATTTCGCGTCGATTCTCGTAGATATTCGTAGAGTCTACGTGAATTTTACCAATATCCACGGAAAAGTACGAACAAAGTAATGACATTTATGACTCGAACGTACGTCAACTGTTTGTTGCCTACATTAGCGTAAACTTTCGTACAAAACTACGAAGTTCTATGACAAATTATGCAAATAAACGTCTTTTTTCGTGAGAATATCTTCCATTTTCGACACCATCTTTTCAAATTTCGTAGAATGTTGTATAATTGCGTACCATTCTACAAGAAACTCCAATTATTCCCGATTTTTCAAGAAATATGAAGAAGTATAAAGAAAAAAATATTTAATTCGAAATAAGAAAATTCAAGCTCGTAGAATTTCATAGCATGTTGTACAATTTCGTACGGTTCTGCAACGAACTCCAATTATTTTCGAATTTCGGATTTATAAAAAATATTCAATTCAAAATAACGATATCGAAGCTCGTTGAGTCTCATAGGATGTCGTACAATTTTATCTGAAAATAAATTGTACTAAAAATAATAAAACTTCTACGTCAAACAACGATCAAATTCAAGCCTAAAAATGTGCAGAAAATCGTGATTTTCGTACTAATTCAAAATTCCGTGTAGTTTTCCGTATTTTTTCATGGATATTCGTAGATATGATACTTCCGTTACTTCAAGACTGTATATTTTGGTATTTTTTTTATGATTATCCGTAGTTTTTCACTTCCAAGACTACGAAAAATTATTCAGCTTTACATCGATTGTCGATCGTCGTAGATATTCGTAGAACTGATATTCTATTGGTTTGAAGACTACGATTTTAGCAGTAGAAAACTACTAATTTTTATGAGAATTTTCAGAATTTTCGAAATTCTACTTTCCACAAGCAACGGAATATTAGTTCTACGAATAACCACGACACTGTTCGAAAATCTACAAATGGAATGAGGCGGAATGTTCTTTCGTGGAGAATCGTTAGTATTATCCGAAAAATTCTGTTAATTTACATTTTTCCACTACAGAAGTGAAAAGCCCAACAGCGAAAATAGTATATTATGCACCTAGGGCGGTAAAGGTTGTTTTCGACGAGTGCGAGGTTGTATTCCGAGGCGAAGCCGAGGATTACAATCGCACGAGTCTAAAACAACGTTTGCCCTGTGGTGCATACGATATTTTATACACCAAAGGGAAATAAAGCGGTTTTTTCGGCTGGAACAGGGCAATAAACCGCCGTTTATATCCCTGAGGTGTATAAAAAAATGTATCACACTTATTCGCCATCTCCGTGCAATAGTACGATCTTTTACGTCAAATTACGATAATGTATCATTTTCATCGAAAAGCTGCTGGAAGATGAAACTTGACTAACATGAAAAAGTTTTGAAGTTCCATGCATGTCAGTCGCTAACCTGATATTGCCAGAAAGTATTAAAATCTTAAAGATGAAACGGAGTGACCTGAAGACCGTAACTCTGGTGATCAACGAGGTTAAGCACGTTTGGACGCGGTCAGTACTTGGATGGGTGGCCCGGAGAAGTGGGCTGAGTTCGAATCCCCCACTGGCAGGAATTTCTATGGAAAAATCTACGAAAATCTTCGAAAAAGTACTACATTCTACGAAAATTTCTACACAGATACTACGAAATTGGCCCAAAACAGGCAGGAAATCGTAGAAGTTTTCGTAGATAATCATACAATTTTCGTAGCTTGTGATAAAAATTATTTTCATATAAAATGTTACCATATTCTACACAAAACACCGAAAATTTACGAAAAGAAGTACGAAAACTTCTACGCCAAAACTACGACAGTGTTCCAATTGCCCTACAACGACATAGAAAATAGTAGAAATGTTCATAGAAATTCGTAGAAATGTTTGTAGAAATTCGTAGAAATGTTCATAGAAATTCCTAGAAATGTTCATAGAAATTCGTAGAAATTGGCGTAGAAAATAGTAAAAATATTCTGTAGAAAATCATAGAAATTTTCGTACTTTGGCGTAGAAATTATTTCCACCAGGGATGTTAACGTTGTATAACAACATATGTGACTTTTTTTCGACACAGTACGTATATAAATGAGTGCAAGATTTGTTAAGATCAGCAAAGATGAAGCAAAGAAAGTTGACGTAAGAACGCATTTCAACCGCTCAATGTGCAGCGCAGGCGCATTGAAAGAAGTTACACTCGCACCGTTCGATAGTACGATCGTCGCAACTCTCGACTCTCGAGGCGCCAATATTCGATGAGAATTAACGGACAAATTTTTCGGTCCACAGCACTGACGCGAGTGTTTACAATAAATATTATAACGTTTTAGGTGTAGGTAGATGCGATCCACAGACCTTCAGCATTTCACATTATTCCTGGGCCTATAACATTACAGCAAGAATCTACGATCCAAGAGTGCTGGCTGATCGAGAATGCAGATACTTTCACTGAAAAAATAACCTCAGATACATGCAGCTTGGTCGGGAAATCTAAAAACACCCCTACCTCACATTAGATGAGAGTAATTGCGATATTGGTATTAAATAAACGAGGAGTATGCCTCTGTGTGTTTTCTTTACATTGGATATCAAGTCTGTTCTAGTAATCTAAGTGTTTGAATCATAGAAAATGAAAGCTATCAAGAGACACTTCCAACATTCCTTCTCCATTCCGAACACTGCGAGTAATCGGGTTGTCTATCGTCAGGGGCAGCGCTGGCGTCGCCGCGCGCTGGCATACCCCAGCTTGAAAGTGGGGAGAGGCCCGACAAGTACAGCAAGGATATCGATTCAGTATAAGTTAAACCACCCCCGTTAATGGCTGAGGTTGACGTGTTATTTACAAACTGATAAAGTTAGGTTCCGTAACCAGAACCATGTAAATATGAATTAAGTGAATGTTACTTCCACTGAAATATGATTAGTTTATAGTTTTGTATTTTCAATTCTGTGCAACATTTACACGCTTAACCAGTGTCGTATTGCGGTATTGATTTATCGGTGAGGTGTTACTTTCAAACAGCAGTACATGACATTCTCGAGTCAAGCCCTAGACAAAGTGCCATAAAAATAAATTACCAAAATAATTCATCAATCTTATAATGAAGTAATCACACATCATCATTTTTGCTATTACTTTGTTACTGTTGTTACAGCTATTTGTATTGTTATAATCAGTATTCTTATTACTGCAATAGAATGCATGTTGGATAATTTTTAAAAAAAAATTATTCGCACAAGTGAACAACGGAGATTCAGTAAAACTTCTTCGCAGTGATGATACGGATGTTGCGAAACTGAAGTGGAAATCGGAATATCACCAGAATCAATAAAAGATTAATATAATAAAAGGTCGGACTAATAATCTTTCGAAAGTGTAAAATTCACAAAATATATAATAAACCGCAACAACTGAGCACAAACAACTATTGCTGATTTTGATTAAAAAAAAATTAAACCAGGTCAATTTTAATTGAATTTATGAAATCCTTTGTGGAAATACCATACGTTAAACGCAACAAAGTTAATAATATCTATAAATTACGACAAAAATATAATTGAAGGTTTTCGTAACCTCATTCGAATTGTAGATTCATTGATATTTTCATCTGTATTTGAATGAATATGTTAAAGTTACATTTGAAAATAACGAGTACTAGCTACTCTTGATTATAACCAGCCACATAACAAGGGTGCGACTATATTTCACAGAATATGTCTTCGATATCAGCACAAGGTGTTGTCGAAAGGGCGAGTGCCGAACTAACGAAAAGAATCAACGGCTTGGGCTTACGCGCTTCGAAACATCATGGTCAGTCAATCATCAACGGTATCATAATTAATTACTGACCGACTAAACGTTCATACAGCGTTTCGGCTGGTTCCCTCAATCATTCATCCTCCCTTGCATCGATTTTATTCTGCCGCAGGTTCTATTCATTCGCTTATACGAACCACGACGAATGCACGATTAAAATATAACTTCGGACGGATTTTAATTTCGGTTCCGATGACTAATCTCATCACTATACCTCGATCTGAAACCGATCGAAACATCAGTGACTTCTACAAATTTCATTTTACCCGTCACTATTCACAGCTATAGTCTTTGCGTTTCAAGATACGTTATAGGTATAGAAGCTTCCTAAACAGTGGTCAATGAATAGTCTGCAGACTGTTTGATTATGTAGTTTATTGACGCTATATCATGAGACGACAAACGTTCCAGTAAAATCAATGAAGCTCAATTCATCGTCGGTATACCGTATAAGCATCAATTTCATCGATCAATTTTGTGTTTAGTCGATTTGCGAATACGTGATATGAAAGCAAGGATCGCATATATATATTTATTAACGAATATAACTGCGCGTACGAAATATATGGCTGGAGTTATTCCATCCTGAATTTAACCTGTCATCGTTATGCCTGACGATTCATATACGGGTGATTCTCCCGAAAGACTCATTTTTGGGGGTCGAAAATGAATCAAAATAAAACCAATTTTGAGTTTGGAACTTTTGGGCAACTTCCAGTTTGAAGTAATACAACGTAATCACCACTCGGACACACTCAAGCTTATTTTAAGATTTTCACCATACTTTTGGCTTACATTGGTGCCAGAGGAATGACGATTTTGACGATTTCTTATCCGTGATATGACTCGCGAAGTCTTTTCAACCTGAAAATGCGGCGATGATTGGTGCTCAATAGGTTTACGTATAAACATATACAAAGATTTATTTTAGTTATGAAAATGTATAATGAGAACAAAACTTGTCCCGTAGCCTCATCCCAAAATATTATGATCTATTATATAATCTGATATAAAAATCTAAGAAATTTGTGGGATTAACGGAAATAAACTCGGTTATTACAAAAATGAGTATTTCAGGAGAATCACCCATATCGCAAGCTGTAACAAAATTGTTCACTCATACGTACCTATATGTATATTACCTATGTATATTTGTGCAACCGCTTAGAAACACTGCACTCTTCAGATTCTTTCTCCGCATTTTTTATGATCCTTTATTATCGGACATTATCGCACATGAGTTTATTCGACATCTTTTTCTCAATTAATCCTATTTTGTATGTTTTAGGTCTGTGTCATAGAAGCATCGGTGAAGCTTTTCAAATTTAATTGACCAACCAAACGGTTGGTTTCCCAGTTATCAGTATTACGAACTCCGACGAGAATAGATTTTCCAATTCTTTTGAAGCAAAACACAGGCAATCTACACGCAAAACCTAATATTTTTTAGATCCAGCCGATCGTGGACGGTTCACTCCGTCTATCAGTTTACCTACGATCAACATTCAGAAATCGGAATTGAGTACGTATAAATATGGCTTGAGTATTACTATCGATGATATTGCATGCCAGGGTAACGAAGACAGCACAATTATCTCAAGTGAATGTAATTAAATATTATTTTGTTAGATCTTACACTCCACTGCGCAATATTCGTCTAATTTTATATGAGCTTATGAATAACGCTGTTTTCATTATTCCTACATGCACTATTATTAACGATATACTACTCAAGCTATATTTATGTGTTTTGAATAAAGATTTTCGAATTTTTATTCAATGGCTAAAGTCGTGGGAAAAGTGAATGTGAAAAATGGAGTTTTCGGATGTAGAATTCCTGCTTAGATGTACAATTCACAGTTGATTCTTTGATATAGACCTGCAATATATGGAATTATCATAAAAAAAGAGATGTCGATTCGGATTGGTGGAATAATCAAACATTAAATATTAATTGAATTCACTCATTCGTGAACTACGATCACTTACCTATTATTCCTCCCGAAGGAAAAATCTTTAAATTATCGACAATCGGTTAGACAACAATTTCTCAATTCGAAGTCGTTTAAGTGGAGACTTCGGTGTAATTTGGGCATGAATAGGTTTTTTAATTCTTAATGAAAAAAAATGTCAGGCTCCTGGGATGAAAATGTAGACGCAAGGAATTTTTGGCAGTGGCGGGTCAGAACTTGCATCGCAGGAGGCTCAAATTTTTTTTCACCGTCTATGCTACCATTATTCAAAAACAGGTAGAAGGATTTTTTCATACCACCTCCCATAGCGATTTTAAAAATTTTACCGAAGTCTATCCTAAAATAAAGCAAAATCTATTAGATTTACTCGATTTCGTTCTACCTTGGTGGCACAATCTTCTGATATTGTTTTGTTATTCAGTATTTAATTTTGTCAGATAGCCACACTAGCAATATTTGAATGAGTATTGAATAAAAAATAATTGGCTCGCCGAAATTGTAAAGAATCGTTCACTGAACAAAATGAGCCAAGGTAGAAGGAAATTGAGCCAGTCTGATGGATTTTTCTTCATTTCAATGGACGTCGAATTGAAAAATTGATATCTGACCTATTGTTTATAACTTTAAAATTTTCTCCGGAAAATTCTAGGTCAGTTACCACAGTTCACGAGTGAGTGAATTTAATTAATATTCAATATTCGATGCTCGTGTACATTATTATTGAGAAAAGTACTGATTTACGTGTGTGAATCGTTTTAATCCTGTATTCTACACAGTTTGATCAATTACCTCGCTTCAAAAATTAGTTGCCTGATCAATTGCACCTTACTGCACCTGACCCATTCAAAAATTTTCTAGTTGGTGACATAACATGCGTCGGTAATCAGAACGTTCGATGTCTTCATAAATATGTTCACTGATACCCCCATGTCCATTACTCGTAGATCCTGAGGATCCCTCACTACTGTTGGACAACGTCCGGAGCAGAAATCCATTTCGAGTCACGAAATCCAGCCAGCGCAATTCTATAAGCTCCACGAAGCCACTAGCCTGGAACTATCAGTGACCTCCTTAGAATTATATTGCCCGTCGACTTTGACGCTGCAACGCTGGCTGGATTTCCACTACTTCGAGTGAATTCTTCTGGGGGGTCAATCTGTCGGGGAACCATTACATATTACAAAGAGGAATGGGAGTATAATGAAAGAATTGCTTATGAATTCGAACAGGAGGAGGGAAAACGAGCGTCATGGAACGCGTCACCAATGTCTTTTGTGGGGGTGGTGGAGGCACAAATACAAATTTACAAACATCCAACGCGAATTCCACCCCTGACAAACCGAGCAGGGGTCTACCCACCCCTGCCAGCACACCCGGTGGCGTCAACAACAAGAGCATGAATAATGTGTCTACCAACAGGGGCAGGGTGCCTCGGAATAGGACGAAAAACGTCCCACTGGCCAGCGGCGGTACAGGAGGGCACGCGCCGTCAGTAACATGGGAACAGTTGATGCAAGATGATCATTTCTTAGGGCGTTTCTTTCTTAACTTTAACGCCGGTGAAAGAAAAGTCTTAGCACAGGTTGGTAATTTAGTACACGTGAGGATAGAGTAATATCGCAATATCGAATCATAGTTGGGATAAGATCAGCTCTAAATTGCATATTATTCGGGCGCTCAGAGAAGCGACGACGACCAAAACCGTCTTATATGGCCCGGTCTTTGTTGTCTCACAGCCACAACAAAAGATATCTCTCAGCCATTTCTAGACATATTTCTGACGCCTTCTCAACTGCGATTAGTCGTCTTTTGAAAGACTGATAGCGAACATCTTTTAGCCTTCACTAAGAATAGTCATCTTCTGTGAGACTCCTATTACACACCTTTTAGTTTTGACGAAAAGACGACTCCGGAACGATACCTTTTCATTACCTTTGTGGGATAGTGCTGCCTGAGTGTATTTATATGACCATGACTTTTTGGTGAGGAAACTTCTCAACGATTCGTCTAGTTATGAATTCCAAATGCATGTGAACCTCAACTCTAATAAATGTTAGTTGACCAAAAGAAATCACATTAATCAAGGGATTTATTAAACCTACATTTTAACGTTGAACGGTTATCAATAATACCGCCTACCCTGGAATTGCAAAAATATGATTGAAGCTGTATTGTTTTACCCAAAAATCCAGGTTTGTTCGAGATGGAGAGATGTTCTTTACGCCAGACCTCGACTGTGGGCTGGCTTGGTTCCAGTGGTCCGGTGTCGTGAAGCACGAGTTATGGCTTCTAGTTCACGGACTCGCCTTTACGCATCGTTAGTCAGAAGAGGATTTCATTCTCTGGTATTGCTGGGTGCAGCCGACGAAGACGCTTTGGAACTGACACATAGCTTTCCGCTGGCGCAAAGACACGTGCACTCCTTGTCGCTGAGGTGTTGTGCTGTGACTGACAGAGGCTTGGAAGCCCTTTTGGATCATTTGCAGGTAGAATACAGTTCGTTTTGTAGCAGATGCCCAATATTTACTAAGTTCCAGAGTCATATGAATCATACACGACACGATGTGATCCTGATCTTAACCGAACCCAACACGTGTTGGTGAAATTAACGGGAATTACCGTTTGATACACGTACAAATAGTCTGAATGTCGTGTATTATCCTTTCATCCACCAACTCACGTCGGGTATAAACGGCGGTTTATTGCCCTGTTCCAGCCGAAAAAACCGCTTTATTTCCCTTTGGTGTATAAAATATCGTACGCACCACAGGGCAAACGTTGTTTTAGACTCGTGCGATTGTAATCCTCGGCTTCGCCTCGGAATACAACCTCGCACTCGTCGAAAACAACCTTTACCGCCCTAGGTGCATAATATACTATTATGGCCTTACCTATTGTACAATTTGATACCGTGGAATAAATGGTAGCTTCTGCTTTCGACCAGGAAGTATACGGGGGATTCCACGTCCAATCGAACGGTCGATTTCTCTGACCTCTTTTGATCTGCTTGCCCTTTTACACAGTCAAAGTACACGTTGAAAGGATCAACTGTGATTTTTTTCAGATTTTTATGACCAAGTATTTTCTGACTACAGCTGGTCAAATAATCAGCTTTTAACGTTTTTCGATTTTTCAAGGCAACATAGCGCGAAATTCAGATGAGCAATGGAAAAAGTTCTTATACAAAAGTTTCGCGTCGTTCTTTGAAATTTCTGAAAATAATTTTTTGCAGTTTTTTGTGTCTCGCGAAACTGCAGTTTTGGTGAAAAATATTCGAAAATCTTCAGTAACAAAAAAGTGCCCTATCCAATTGGCTGAAATTTTTACACAGCATGTCTTTTTCAATGCCAAAAGTTGTCTGGAAATCTCATAGTGGGCCGAGCAGTGGTTCAGAAGATGGATTAACAAACATCCGCACAGTGGCGAGAATTCGGCGATTATCAGGTCGTAAAAAGTTTTTTCGGTCACAGTTTAAAAATTCAAGGTCGATCGCGAGTACGCAAATAAGAATAATTAATATTGAGCTTGAATTTTTCAATCATGGCCAAAAAAAACTGTTTTGCGACCTCATAATCGCCGAATTCTGGCCACTGTGTGAATATTTGTTGATGTATCTTCTGAACCACGGCTCGGCCCACTATGAAATTTTCAGACAACCTTTGGCATTGAAAAAGACACCCTGTGTATAAATTCCAGCCAATTCGATTAGGGCACTTCTGAGTTATGAATGATTTACACTCATTTTGTATTAAAACTACACTTGAACGGGGTATTAAAAATCTGATGAAAATGCTCTCGAAAAGTTCAAAAAAAAAAAAATAATAATAATTCGTATTAGAACTTTTTTCATACGTCGTTCACGTTTTGAGCTATGTAGGCGCAAAAAATAAAAACAAATTAAAAATCAATTTTTTTTTGTGATTTTTCGTAATGGATAGGTCGAAAAAATCTGAAAAAGAATCAAAGTTTATCCTTTCGAGATATAGTTTGACTGTGCAAAAGGACAAGCAGATCAAAAGTGGTCAGGGAAAAAATCTCGTTTTTACGTTCGACTTGACGTGGAATACACAGAATAATGTCCCCCATACACAGAATAATGTACAGAATTTTTTTTCTCGCGATTTCAGGCGCTATTCGAACTTGAGCTAGCAGGTTGCAACGAGATTACGGAGGCTGGTCTGTGGGCTTGTTTGACCCCAAGAATAGTTTCGTTATCCCTGTCAGACTGCATTAATGTTGCGGATGAAGCCGTTGGTGCTGTTGCCCAGCTTCTACCAAGCCTGTACGAGTTTTCGCTCCAAGCTTATCATGTAACTGATGCTGCCCTTGGTTACTTCAGTCCCAAGCAAAGTGGATCCCTAAGCATCCTCAGACTCCAATCTTGTTGGGAGTTGACTAATCACGGTGTTGTCAATATTGGTAAGTATACTCTGACTCTACTGCCACTACGAAATTCGAAATGCACGGTACATACATGTTTACCTATGTGCCTGTACTGCACTACACTGTACTTTATACTGTACTGTGTTGAATGTTGCAGCGAGACATTCATTGATTAATCTCCAATTACTTGGTCCAATTTATGTCAAGCAACATGTAGAGCCGTTTGGTTTATGTTCTTCAAAAGTTGTCGAAATCAAGTGACAGCTTTGTGATAGATACGAATGTGAACTGTAATTTTTTGTTAATAATGTTCATTATCAACCTCTTTTGTGGAGCATCAATGAGATCATGTAGGTATATCCATCCATTGCAGCACGTCCATGCATTGAGAAAGGTCGAAAATACGTGTAAACTGTGATTATTTCTAGTGTACTTGCGTAAAGTTATACCAAACACCGATCTAGCTATGCAAATGATTGCATAACACGTTTCTCTGGCACATGTCTGTAGTATACACATCCGTTTAACGTTCTCGAGAATAAAAAACAGTTTTGAGTATCTCGATTTGTCAGGATTCGTATCGTTCAGTCTACATTATACATCAAGTATCTCGTTTTCATCTCACGATGAAATAGGCCAATCATTGTATTTTCGTAAATTTTGTATTAAATACGATACAGTAATCTCAGTTTTATTTAATCAATGATAACATGACATTACACGTACGCATCGATGACGGGAATCTTTTTTTTTATGTATTATTACGTAGTCTTAGATTCGAAACTCAAACAGTATCATTATCACTCTTCACTTCTCCACACATATAATTACATCAATGAAATGTTGGTTCTTAAAATTAGACTACAACGTTATGTTACTCGACCAGTTGAAAGGTGATGAAAATGTGCAGAGACGCCCAATCTTGTTTGCTTGATGTTTCAACTCACGCAGACACCGAGACACCATCATTATCATAGCATCTGTAATGCCGGATACACATAGTACTGTACATGTTGTCGAGAAATCATAAGTCCCACACGATTAATCATCGTTCTTCCATCTGAACTACAGAACCTCCTGTATTTCACATCAGTATAACAATCATTTCTCACAGGGGGCAGAGCAATCTCAAGAAATTAAAAAAATAATTTGTAACTTACGATTAGCTCAAGTTGAGGGAAAGTAAACCTACTTGAAATTTGTGTCATCATATTATTATACCATAATAATGTTAATTTTGTTAAACATTGAAACCCCGAAATAGATAGCGGCAATTGAAATCTTTTGTTTCATATTGTTGAAATAAGAAACAAAGGATTTTAACGGGCTGTTATCTTATTACAGCGGTTGAGGGGACCAGTCAGAAGTCGCCCTCTCCAAAATCAGCATATTTTCTAAATTATCTTTAACAACCGAAAGATCCTAGTTCAAGCCATATTTACGAATATTGATTATTGAGAGCCTGAATGCAAAATCTGAGCCGAATTTCAAGTAAAAAAAAAATAAAGAACAACAGAACAATTTTGTATGCATGTCAGTATAGTTCTGTAATAACTCTGATGTCAAGCTCGAAAGTGTTGTACATAGATCCCTGCAGGGGTGTACAATCCACAATAGGCCGAAGTAAGAAACCCGAAATGGTGACTGGTGCCCTTAGATTATTATTATTATTATTATTTTTTTCAATAACTATTTAAAGTATTTTTTCCATTTTTTTTCCGTGTGCATGTACAGCAAGAAATTAGGTTTATTTATCAAATCCCCTAATTAACGGAGTACCTGGTTTTCACCAATTTCAATATGTTTTGTTAAAAATAATATTATATTTCCGTTGTCCCTACAAATTTTTCTGTTCAACTGAGTCAATTTTTCTACTATTATTTAATAAACTTAATAAAAATCGAATAATACCTAATTATAAATATATCAGAGAAAATTGAATCGATTTATTCAAAAAAACTTTTGAAGAGTTTCTCTTTGTTTTTTTTGATGCCTTTGATGAAAAATGCCTTTGTGACAAAAGTTTCGTGCTAACTCGCACGGCATCAGATATAACTGAAATGTTTCAGAAATATTATGTCTATGTCCGCACATAGGTATGGCAAACCTTCTGAGACAGTTTTAAAATATATCTTGAAGTATATGCCGGGCATGAAATCTTTCGTGTCGTATGAGAACCATATTTTTTTAATGTATTTATGAGAGGAATATTTCACGTAAAATAAGAGAAAAAATGGTGAAATAATACTCGAACCGAAACAATATGTTGGGGAAAAATCATAAAATAATCATCGCACCAAACCCTTTCAGGGCGTTATAGCTACGAATTTCCTCTAGCATCTCCCCAAATTTGGGCGAAATCTATATGATACACGAATCTGGCACTCTCCTTAATAGTATTAAATTTAGAAAGAAGGAACAGGGCTTTATATAACTTGAAGCTTACAAGCGATAGGTCAGACGTCAGGACGGGGTATGTAGTTTGGGGACAATGGCCTTTACTTGTTATTTATACCGTTTGGACTTTAGTTTGATACCTGCATTCATCGGTCACTAGTTTCTGTTAACAGTTTTAGTAAGTGCGGAGGAATTCCTTCCTCTTCTTCTCCTATTGGCTATCACCTTATTGACAAGCCAAGGTATGTGCCGTAAGCGAATCTATTTGATATTGCAGAACGTGTACAAGGAATCACTAGACCGAGCCAAAGATCCGAACGTCGACCAAATAAGAGTTTAGATCTGTTCTAAAAAATGTGTTGACGTGCGAAAGACTAGGAGAATATAACCTTCTCAAATAATAATGAGAATTCCGAAAATTCTATATGTGGAATTGCAGAACTGCAGAGATACACGCGAGTGAGAAACGGCGGATGTTTCCAATTTTTATTTCAAACGCTGGCCGGATTATGATTGCGTTCAAATTTGTGTAGGATCATAACGTAGTTCGGCATATAATTCAACAATTTGATTTTTATTTAAATAATCACCTTTTTCGATTCCGGCATCGCTCACTTCGTATAGAACCCCCTTTTTCATGAACGTATCAGCTGCAGATGTTCTGACTTAAGACGAGCTGTATTCTCTGTTTATTATTATTATGATTATTATTATATTGAACCAATTTAAATCAGAAATCATTTGAATCAAATTCAGCCAATACTTATTTTTTATTTTCAGTACATTCTCTGCCGAATCTGACGGTACTTTCGCTGTCAGGATGCAGTAAGGTTACGGACGATGGGGTAGAACTAATTGCAGAGAATTTGCCGAGGCTCCGTTCTCTGGATTTGAGTTGGTGTCCTAGGATAACGGACGCATCATTGGAATGCATTGCGTGCGACTTGAATCACTTGGAAGAACTCACATTGGACAGGTGAGCCGGAACAAATATGAAGAAATATAAATGAAGACAGAACTAGATGAGAGCGCATGATTTTCAGTTCTCCCCGTTTCTCCTCTTATCTTATGCGATCAGCTCATTGAACATTTTCATGCACGACTGAAGACCCACGTATCTCATCTGCTGACAAGTTAATAACTTTGTTAATAAACACATTCACGACAAGCATGGCTCTTTCGCAATCTATTAATAATATTTTAGTATTTGTCAGCCTTGGAGCAAACTTTTCAGTGACATTGGCAAGACCTCTCTATGTCTAGGAATTTAATTTATCTGATTTACAATGTCTGTTATCTTGCCAAATTCTTCCTCTATTCAAATGAATATCTATGTCCTATTGTACTCAATAACATGTATCGTACGAGGTTAATTCATTTGGAGATTTAAAAATCCACTTATTGTTAGCTGAAGTTTATTTATGGATTGAAAGTATATTACACGTATGTTTATGCTCGTTGGTACATTTTGCCGTTCTGCAAATGACACGTCAAGTTCATTGCGTTTCATTTCCTACCACCAACCTGGGAGAAATATTCAATATGTCAATTTTATCATTATATCTAGATGCAGTAGAACCTCGATTATCCGAAAGTATTGGGACCGAACCTAGTTCAGATAATCAAGAATTCGTGTAACCGACATGCAGTTTAAAAGGGTGATGTCGAGGGTGATGTACTCACAGTACAAATTTGAATAGACATTAATTGAAGGCTCGGGTAGTCGAAGTTCTACCATGTAGTCCAGTCATTATAGACTTTGACCCGTGAATAATCTTTTCTTGATTTTTTTTTCATAGGTCCCTTGAGGGGGTCACTGGGAGTGTAAATTGAAAAAGTAGACTGAATCAAGCTCCTGCGTATATTCAAAAAATGTTTTTTTTTCCCAAAAAACGGTTTTTCTTGAATAACTCGGCCATTTTTGATTTTACAGAAAAACCGTAGGGACAAAAATTGTAGGAAATTTGATTCTCTACAATTTTGGCCTCCACAATTTTTCTTCTAGGATCGATATTTTGGAAAGAAAATATCGATTTTTGGAAAAACAGGTGAAGACCGAATTCATCCGAAATTTGATTCTCTACAAGTTTGTTCCTCTACATGTATGCCGTAAAGTTGAAAATAAACGAGATAATGATAATATTTTGAATTAGTCGCGTTTTTCAGGTTTAATTCCTAAAATATCGATTTTTTGGGTAAAAAGGTGGGATTCAAAATTGTTGAAAAATTGATTATCTACAAGTTTGTTCCTTTTCATTTATGCCGTAAAGTTGAAAATTAACGAGATAATGATAATATTTCGGATTTGTCGCTTTTTTTACGTCCAATTCCGAACATATCGATTTTGAGCAAAAAAAGTATGAACAAAAAATGTTCAGAATTCGATTCTAGACAAGTTTGTTTCCCTTTATTTATGCCGTAAAATGTGGAACTTGGGAGATAATGATGATATTTTGAATTAGTCGCTTTTTTCACGTTTAATTCCAAAAATATCGATTTTGGGAAAAAAAGGTGGTAACCGAAATTGTTCAGAATATGATTCTCTACAAGTTTATTCGTCTATATGTATGCCGTAAAGTTGGAAATAAACGAGATAATGAAAATATTTGGAATTTGTCGCTTTTTTCAGATTTCATTTCCAAAATATCGATCCTAGAAGAAAAATTGTAGGGACCAAAATTGTAGAGAATCAAATTTCCTACAATTTTTGTTTCCATGGTTTTTCTGTAAAATCAAAAATGGCCGAGTTATTCAAGAAAAACCGTTTTTTGGGAAAAAAACATTTTTCGAATATACGCAGGAGCTTGATTCAGTCTACTTTTTCAATTTACACTCCCAGTGACCCCCCCAAGGGACCTATGAAAAAAAAATTCAAGAAAAGATTATTCACCGGTAGGGTCGGTTTTTTGGATATAATGACTGGAATAATGTATATACCAGGTATATGTATATGCGTATAGGTATAAGGTTTTTGTTTACGATTTCGACATTGTTATGAATCAGTACACTCGAATTTTGTTGATGAAACATGTTGGTGCTACTTCCGGACAATCTAATTCTTTCCCTAAAATATCTGTTTCAAGCAGGAAATTCAGAGGAATTGTATTTTCAAGTTATTCGAGATTTCTTCGAGAAAGTGCTCGCCTCAAAATTCATCTGCTGTGAGGAACAATAGACTTTCTCATTCATCTTGTGTAAGATGTTCTGCCTGAACATAGCTCCTATTTGTTTGCAGATGTATCTCGCCAGAAAGGTGACGGTATTATTATTATTATTGTGGAAAATTCTGGATTATGAATTTGCAAAAGCAATGTGCAAGATATAATTAGAAAACGCCACTGGCTTCAGTTTATAGCAGGGAACTGTGAATTAAGGTTGTTATTTGCGATATAAACAGATTATGGCAAGAATTATGACAGAATATAATAGTAAGTTCAAAAGGTAACTAATGGGAATCATAACTCAGATTTTTCCAACTAGAAAATTTGTAAGATTAAATTGTGAAGAAAATCAACGAAATAAGTCCGTGCGTGTGAATTTGTCTGTGCCACTGGTGGTTTGGGAGATGCAGCCAAGAAGACTTGAGACAGAACTACAGGAGAACCTGGAGAACGACTATTCAAGCCTGTAGCTTGAGGTAGGCCCGTATATGGCAGCCGCGGTCGCCAGGCGTCGCTGCGATTCGTAGTGCACTTGCGCAATCGGATACTGCGCATCTCTCCAATCATTTGATTAGTGGCACCACTTGAGTGAAACCGAATTATTTGACTGCGCAGTGCCACATTTGGCCGCATTGCGTCATATACCGGCCTCTCCCCACCATACAAGTTCGTCTCTTGTCTCTCTCGACTTTAAAAAATGTTCGCAAAATGTTCGTATATACCGGTGTCCCATTTTAATCTTCCACCTGATTTATCTTGGAAAGTACTGCTCGGATCGAGTAATAAGGAATATTAAACTTTTAGGATTTGGAGGGGGACGTTCAAAAATAATTTTTTCAATTTTTTCTAATAACAAATGGTGGCGTAAAAATGGAAAACGTGTTTTTAAAAAATGGGAACATGACTTGTTTTGTTCAACAAAAAATCTGTTAGGTCAAAACTAACAACTTTTGTAGGAAACATTTTTCAATTGTTATTAACAATTGTCCATATTTGGCGTGTGTGTGTGTGTGTGTGCATGTATGCAGTATGCATACGTGCGTGCGTGCCAAACATGTACAATTGTTAATAACAATTGAAAAATGTTTTCTACAGAAGATGTTAGTTTTGACCTAACAAATTTTTTGTTGAAAATAAGTCTTGTTCCCATTTAGAAAAACATGGTGTCGTAAAAATGACGCACATGTTTCTTTTTCAATGGGAGCATGACTTATTTTCAACAAAAAATTTGTTAGATCAAAACTAACATCTTCTGTAGAAAACATTTTTCAATTGTTATTAACTTGTATTACTTGTATTATCATTATTATGACCTCTAATTTTACTGTTTTCATTATTATTATTATTATTATCACTATCACTATAGAGGAAAAACAGAGGCTGCTGCGGGTCGAGTGTTGAATCTTCGGCAAAATCGAGGCGGAAATGCTGATTGACTATTTTAATATACCATACTAAGGGCTCCGCCCGTGTGCGCTTCACGCCTCACAAATTGGTTCCACGGCTTCTCATTCCCTTAGGAGTCGAATTTGAAAAAATGCTCAAACTACTTTCTAGGTATTTCGATAAGCAATTGTTTGACGCAAAGACGAAGTCGATATCTTATCGGGCTGAGGAGATATCCACGAATACGCCAAAACACGTTTTAACCCCTTTTCATCCCCTTAGGGAACGAATTTCGAAAAATCGCTTCTTAGTGGGTGGTTACGTCGCAGAGGGAACATGTTGCTCAAATTTCAAGTTCTAGGTCAAGGGGTGTGGCCTGGGCGTTGATGCCACTTGTTCCTTTATATAAACTAGAAAAAATACATTGTTGGGTTAACGAAGTGCCGTGCTAAATAGGGGACAAGTCGAGTTTTCTGTAAAATCTACATAAAGTTCAGTGAGAGTTACAAGGTAGCTCTTACTTGGAGCTACCTTACTTTTTGTAAATTTTACAGAAAACCGGGCTTGTCCCCTATTTAGCACGGCACTTTGTTAACCCAACAATGTATTTTTTACCGTGTATATGTATAGATATAAGATATATAGATAACGATACAAGCTAATACTATCATTTATATTTAAGAAGGACGAATCGTTTTCAGATGTGTCAATGTGACGGACATTGGGGTTGGTTACATCTCTACCATGGGTTCTTTGAGTGCTCTATTTTTGAGATGGTGTTTGCAGCTACGAGACTTTGGACTTCAGCATCTATGCAGCATGCGATCTTTACAAGTACTTTCTGTCGCAGGTACGTCTTTCGCTTGTCGAATCCATACATACAGAATTTTAGAAAAACGGTACGAGTATGAGGAATGAGGATGTGTATTTTCATCGAAAGAGATGAAAAATTGTTTACTAATTTCGTATGTTTGTCAACAGGGTGTCCATTGTTAACAAGCAGTGGGTTGTCTAGCTTGATTCAATTGCGACATCTCCACGAGCTAGAACTAACTAACTGCCCGGGAACATCACGGGAGCTCTTCGATTACTTGCGAGAGCACCTCCCACGTTGCCTGATTATTGAGTAAATGAAAGCACGATCGTATAGGTCGAGTCCTAAAATCCAAAAGCCACTTAAATGTTTCAGTTCGAGTGTTACTTTCGTTTTAATGTTAGTTATACATGTCACATGATAAGCATGGCACTCTATTTGAAATAAATATCTAAAATATTTCTCAAAGCAATATATAAGAGTTTGGAAGAATAAAGAGTGCTAACTTTCTATGATTACATTGACAGAACAACAACAATTTGACAATTCCAATGAGGATTTAGTAAAGAATCAATAAGATTCACGTTTCACACGTCCATGAATAATGCTTGTATCATATAACTATATCCACTCGCTACGTTGATAAGATCAAAGATATTGAGTTTTATTCGTATTCAAATTTGTCAGTTGGATTAAATAAAACCACGTGCTGACTTCATCGTACAGGCACCCAGCACTCTTTTTCTATACTCTTACACAACACGATCTCGGGTGTTCCTTGGCAATGCAAAATAAAATAGTAAATGAGTAACATTTATCACACAATCTCTATCCAATTGACACGTTGACGTGAGTTTATATTTAAACAAAATTCTGACATTCATATTCCTCTGTGTCGCCTCGTGATCATCTTGTAAAAATAGTTCGGCGATAGTTGAGTGAAACTTATCGTCAGCTCTTACTCTGTATAGATACGCCGGAAAAAATTATCTGTACAAAGTACCGGTAAAATGTTCATTTATATGTTCCGTAGAGACACGTGCAGCGGAGCCAATAGCCAATACTGTGATATATTTAAAATTCAGATTAACATTGATTTCAATTTCTGACTGTTGCAATGCCAAGTTTTACCTGTTCTATATTTCTTGCGTATAAAGATATATGTTGAAGCCAATGATGTGACACCCTAGAAAGCTGTATAGCAAGCACAAATGTTCAGAAAACATTCCAAAGCGCATTAAGTGCAAAGTGTTGGGAAATTTTGACAATACGCGTTTGTTCAAAGCAGTTTCATCAAAAAAGGTTTTTGACAAGTTTCACAGTAGGATGGAATGTGTGTTACAGAATTGTCAAACTTCCGCGATGGAAGTTGAGTAGTTGAGATACGTAGGGAATTTTGTGCATTAGGTTCCAGGTGCGTACTGCTGCACTCTCATGCTCATCGTAGGAGGTTGGAATTTTTTTCACACACGTACTTTCTTACATCAAGAATTTTGCAAAGCATTTTTTCTAATATGACTGCTTTGTTATTTCAATAACAGAATACGATTTTTGTCATCATGTCACGCAGTCTCCCCTTCATAAATAGCCCTCAGACCGAAGCTCTAAATAAGTCATGAAATTGGTATTAATCATGAAAAGTCTATTATATAGAAATTATTCAGAGAATGATTTCAAACACAATTAACGACTTCTTATGAATAATACAAGATTTTTAATCATATCTGTATCCGTCAGGTTTCAGATCTCCCCCCGTTTACTATGTTTCAAACTTTTTCATTAGTATTGACAACTTAAGATAATAATAATGATGAACTGTTCTGTGTGATCAAAGATTACTGAATTACCTAATGATTAACTCGGCAGATGGAACGTTAATGATTGTGAAGGTGACTATACCGATAGGGCAGTGCTCAGGCAATAGTTATAAGAAACAGGTAATACTCAAAACTGTGGAAGTTTTTTAAGTTAAACGAAACTCAATAATTGTCGAATTATTCTACCGCTCCAAGTCTTCTATCTTATTTGAATATGTATGTGTATGTTTGTACCAAATTGAATCGATTCCGCGATGAATACTATTTCGTAGGTAAATAAACAATTTCCTTTTCAACGATGTGATTAAATTGAATGGCAGAAGATTTCTGCCAAAATGAATCGTAGCCGGTAAATAGGTATTAGAAGAGTTAATGTTTGCATACTGAGAATATTTTTCGCGTGACAAGTATTACACACGTTCAAAATAAAAATAGAAGAGTATAAAAAACATAAAAAAAACATTGTATATACTATACAAACAAAATATTGATTAAAAATTAGTCGTTCGGTTATGATTACGGATCGTATTAAAATGTGTATTATGTTAATTTCCTATGTTTTTGCTGATAGGGTAACTAGATTTAAGTATAAATAAAAATCTGAAAACAACAGAATGCAATATCGAGTCGAATAAAAGTAATGTACAAATGTCATCGTCCAATCACATTTCAAGGTATTTCTATTACTATATTATCATGCATTTCTGAAATTGTTCTTTTACCACGTCAGATGAGGTCCGAGGCCCGGCTCATCTATTGCATCCAGCTTCAATTGAATTGAATTCAACCATTTAATTTTCGACGTTCAGCATACGCATAACGTTTCACAAAATAATCATTTTCCAGACACAGCTCGAAAACAGGAAGAAGAAACCGATTATTGATTTTTCACGATATCACACTATTCAGGCCACACAATGGGTCCCCTATTCCCCTAAAAGTACCGTATTTTTTTTTCTCCCTGGTATTTAAATTTCGCGGGTCTACTCGTATATCAGAATTTAGATGCATTAGCCAGAGTCTTATATTACTGACTTGACACGCGCGGCACGCCTGTGCTCGCGTGAGCTTGTAAGCGGTGACCAAAACCTAAGAGAAATCGTTGTTCTTATTACAATTTAGGACATTTCTGTATTATAATATATGTTTTATTAGTTGGTACTCAGTTAAGTGAACTGATCTTCACTTTTTAATAAGATCTTTATCAAGCTTATTATGCATCCAATTTCGTTCCATTTTGTCATATGCATATTGAAATATGAGAACCCTTATACCCCCCTATTTTTGCATGAACTTTCCCCTATTTCCCATAAAATGAGATGGAGTGACCGCTGTGAAGCCTGCACTATTACACCAACTGGATTATCAGGCTGCTGAATTTTTTATGAATATTTTGGGAGAGAGGATGTTGGAAAAAAAACACGATGAGTGTATATAAAATTGGATTTCGTTTCCTGAGGTTGGCTACACCCGGGCAAGGTTTCCTGCAGATTTCCCTGCCCCCTGTGCGAATGCGGGTGTTTCTATAGAACGTGATCTCAAGTCCGC
Organism: Euura lappo; assembly: GCA_018257835.1. Taxonomy (NCBI): domain Eukaryota; kingdom Metazoa; phylum Arthropoda; class Insecta; order Hymenoptera; family Tenthredinidae; genus Euura; species Euura lappo. Next base: position 209,015 of record JAEUYN010000500.1, on the reverse strand, counting down.
TGCAAACACAATATATTATATAACGGTGGTTACTGACCATTCCTCCCTCGCCCTGTGGGGACATACCCACTCGGTTCTGGCGAGCAGTGGTAGTGATTATTATTAGTATTATGTTACGCAAAAAGTTATCATACGACATCATACTTCACAAATGAAAATCAAAAATGACTATTCGAAAGCTGCTCATTCCTGTCGAAATAACATGAGATACTACAGACTGCCCTCTAGAGACGTGTATCAAATTGACAATAGCGCCAAATCAGCGACTACGGGCCGTATTTTTCCCCAGTGGCAGGAGTTTCAACCTTATTGACGTCAAGAGTAGACAGATAATCCTAAGCCGTCAAGGCAAAGAAATTGGTCAATCGTTTTCTATCATCGGCCATGCTTCCGTTGATAGGGACCACGTGTACTCATGCACTATGTCTATGGGCAACGCGTGAATAAAGTGCAGGGAACTTTGGCTGCAGTTACGTATGTCTCATTCCAAACGCTTGACAAGATTTTTCTGCTCCCAGACAGCACAAACACATCTATGCAATATGTATAAAATATATCGAAAATTATATCCAATATCAGTAGAATATATGTAAATCTTCAAATTACGTGCTTGAAATATTGTAGCAATATAGGTTTGGTCCTTTTTTAATATTCAGCATATGTTTTCTCGGGATATTGTACAGATATTTGAATAATATTTCACGAATGTCCTATACAGCAATGCAACGTTGCAGCAATATTGAAGCAATGTTGCAGTAATATTGTGTTGTACTGTAATAATAATAGTACAAAAGCAAAAAAAAACGTGCTCTGACGGGGATTCGAACCGTGATCCCAACACCCGCCTCGTCCTACGAACCGCGCTCTCTATCCACTGCACCAAACTATTCATTGAACGAGATAGCAACTTTGAGTTATATATCGTCAGAGCTTCATATTTACTGATGAATATTTAATCCGTCTGATCAAAGAAATGCCCACGTATACATCCTTTGATATTATGTGTTATGATTCGATTTCATTAATACACGACCAGCAGTCAATTTCACGTATTTTCATGAGATCAAATTTGTGAAGAGTATACCAATATCGATATGTCAATATTGTAAAACACTTACAATATTCGTACAGAATTGGAAATATTTTTGAAACGTAAGCCGGTTAATATTGCATACATATTGTCTGAGTATATTTTAAAAATATACTGCAGTTGTAGGAAATATATTTGCAATATTAACGCATATGCACTCATGAATATTAAATTGGAAATATATTGAGAATATTGTACCAATATGTCGAATATTTTCAGACGTTTTCAGACATTTCCAGATATTCTTGATATATTTTGTGCTGTCTGGGCTTTTCAAATCCAAGGCCAAATCCATTGGTAGTGAATTAGGTATACCTACACGACTTTATTCTGAAATTTACAACTTTTAACCTTCCAATCACTTACTATTGACATTGATAGGGTTCACAGAAATAACACCCAAGGTAAAAATAATCGTCTCAAACTACGTTAGATTGATTGCAGAAATAATTTCTGTTTTCTAATAGTACGTAATTTCTTATAGTACGTAACCAGAAAATGTACAGAGCAGGGCGGGCTCGAACTGTAACGACGCCCTGAGCCAGCTGATTTTTTAGCCCCCCCCCCCCCCCCCCCGGCCCCTGTCGCACAATTAATGTGATATATGGAGGAGGATTAGGTACAATTCCAATGCTTTTTTACAAGTGAGTCCCCTCGCCTTTCACTATCGGGGTGCTTTTTTCCAAGTGAGTCTATTGGAAAAAAGCACCCCGAAGGGATCAGATTCCCGCTACATTCACGTCGTCGATCCTCATGGGTAACGCCTCGAGCGGAAATCAGTAATCACACGCACGGTTCGGAGGAGCTTACGATTTTTCGAATTTTTCCAAGCAGCATTGATCGGACGACAGAAAACCTCGGAAAACGAAAATCGCATCCAAAACGATTCCTGAGAAATTTTTTTGCGACTGATCGTTCAGAAGTTATATTTGAAGATTTCTCACGGCCGTTCACTAAAAGTGGCGTAACTATTGCAGAAAAAATATGGTAGAGAGTTCATCAACACACCATTTTGAATCAAAAGGATTGAAGTTTTGAGAAATGGTAGCGATTTCCAATTGTCGATCAGTGTCGATTGAGTTTTTGAGGTTGCATTTAGCCTCCATTTTCGATTAATTCGAACATATGCTCATCCTTGGTAAAAGTGATATCGAGAGGTGAAAAATTGTTTAGAAAATTAATCTGACAAATGCATGTCAGAAAGGGTGAAGACGCCTCAAAATCGGTAGGTCGAATTTTGTTCCACGATAATCCTGTCAAAAGTTATTGAAATTTGAAGATTTTTCGGCCCCGATTCCTTTACTCGGGCGTAACTCCGTGAAAATAAATCCTACGTGGTTTTGGTAAAATGCATTTTGAAGCTCAATAAATTTCCTAACTTTGATTCGGAATGGATTTCTGAAAAAAAATCTGCACCCGGTGCAAGGCGTTCAAATTGAAATTCAAACGTGGATCCGCGCAACAATCGTTTCGGAGCGGTTTAACTGAACAACGGAATACAATTTTTTCAAATCCGTTCAGTGTAGGTGAAAGTTAACACTTGCAGCTTCAATTTGTACACATTGTGTTTCCGGTACGACCTCGGGATCAGAAGTTACAAGCATTTGAAAAAGCATCATTTTTCGGTCCGTTTCAGGTGTTGCTTTAATTCTTTTGAGGAGTGTATTTATGGTAAGTTTTTTTTTTAAATTTTGGTCTCTGATTTTTGCCGCCCTGGCAGTTAGCGCCCGGAGCCAGTGCCTCACTGGCTCCCGCCTAGAGCCGGCCCTGGTACAGAGAAGCCACAAACTCAGCACCCGCGCTATTCAAATGTGTTATTTTGCGAATGATTTTGAAAGTTCCTGGTACATATATCGTCACGCCGAAATTTTTTCTAAACATCTTTGTTCTTTTTTATGATTTCGCAATCACACGTATGGGGCCATTCGAATACTGAATTTAACTTAACTGAACTACAAATACGAGCTGGGAATCTCACGGTCGAGTTGAATGTAACAAGGATTTGGGCTGACTATGAGCCAGCCTTTGAACTTCCCGTTCTTTATTTTGTTTCCAGCTTTCATGAATTTTGCAAATCTGACCTCAGAGAGTCTTGATCAGCCGTTTAAAAAGCCTTCAAAAATTTTCAATTTTCACAAAATTTCGAACGTTCTTAGTGTTTTTCCCACCAAATTGGATCCGCCATTTTGAATTTCGCAAATCTGACTATCCCTGCAAAAAATGTCCACAAGAAACCGGAAAGCGGCGTATACATTTGTTATACATTTCGGATATATTCCGGAAACTGATTTTTCGGATTGAATACGTTTTTGTCGGGATCGTATCCGGCCAAAAAATGGCTAGACGGATTGAATATGGTTCTTTCGGAGTTTGTACTCGGACGCCGAAATCCGTGAAATCGGCAATCCGTCCGTTTCATCCGCACTCTTTCCGGATGCAGAAAGGTGATCGAAATATATACTAATGTGTTCGGTTTGGTTTCAGCAGCGGCAATCGTGGGTTTCGCCACGAATCAGATTGTGTCCGGAACCAAATTAAATCCGTTCTTTATACGGGTGTATCCGCAAGGATACCGGGAGGGCGATGTGCCGACGGTGATTTTACGTGGTTTTGAATACGGCTTCATCCGGTTTTCATCGGCAATCGATTCAATCCCCCCCGTGATCCGGTTGTATCCGCAATTATTCCGACAATACTTACGGAGAACAAGCGATTTCCAATTCGGCTGTATCCGGTTTCAATTCCATAATCGATTTCATCCGACTTCCGGTCGGTTGTATCCGCAATTTTGCCGGGACAAAAACTTGCGTTCAAATTTCTTAAATAGTTGCGGATAGAATCGGACATCGGGCGGATTGCATCGATAAGAGAATCGAAACCAGATAAGGCCGGATTGAGAATTGCTCGTACCGCGTATACATTTCCGGCATAGTTGCGCATAAAATTGGATAGCGGGCGGATTCCATCGATTATAGAATCGAAACCGGATACGGTCGGATTGATAATTCCTTGAACGGCGTAAACATTGGCGGGACAGTTGCGGATACAAACGGATAGACTCGATTTTTTACCAACGGCAAGTGGTCGTTCCAGCAAAGTTGCGGATACAACCGGACAGCGGGCGCATTACTTAGATTATTGGACCGAAACCGGATACGGCCGGATTGATAATTCCTTGAACCGCGTATATATCGGCGGGACACTTGCGGATACAAACGGATAGACTCGATTTTTGACCAACAGCAAGTGGTCGTTCCGGCAGTGTTGCGGACACAACTGGAAAGCGGGCACATTACTTAGATTATAGAATCAAAATCGGACACGGACGGATTGAATCGATTATCCAATTCGGCCTCATCGACTTGCTATTCGATAATTAATTGTACTCGCCCGTGATCCGGTTGTATCCGCAATTATTCCGGATAGAATTCAGATCGAAGTACAAGAGTTTCAGTTTTTTCAGGAAAGTAATTCCGGGTGAAATTCAGGCAAACCCGGATAAAACTCTCATAGTATTTTTCGGCCGAATGGAGTGCGGATAGAGACCGTTAGAAACCCAGTCAGGCCTATCCGGATTTAATCCGTTTACGCAATTCAGATTTTCGCCGCTCGGGGGCATCATTCTCTCGGGAGTGAAGTAGCACGGCTGCGAAATAAGACCCCGCGATGCTCGAGCGTAAGTATAATTACCTGCCACCGAAGGTTACTGTGTGAATAACACGGTTTCTGGAAGTCGAGGCTTTTTTATTGCTCTATTGGTCGAGCTGAACCCAACGACCCCCCGCCGCTTCTCATGACCGGATACAATTGCGGATAAGACCGTATAGCACTTAACTCCTGAAATCCGTGCATCGTCCGTATCAAAGTGGATAGGATCTGGATAGAGCATCTGCAGCCACGCATGCGGGACCATATTCGAATCAATCTCGGATTGCGCCGCATACAATACGGGTACGCCATTTTTCACGGCTCTTTCGGATAGAAAGGGATGAACCCCGATCCGCGTGACCGCGCATTATTCGGATAAGGCCGGATTCAGTTTGTTCAATTTTTTTGTTGGCAAATTCTAATACAATTCCGAATTGGGCCGCAAACAGTTCGGGTTGGCCATTTTCCACCGCTTTTTCGGATAGAAACGGATGATCTCCGATTCGCGTGACCGGGCATTATTCGGATAAGGCCGGATACAGTTTGCTGAAAAATTTTTGAGCAAATTCGAATAGAATTCCGAATTGGGCCGCAAACAGTACGGGTTGGCCATTTTTCACCGCTTTTTCGGATAGAAACGGATCAGAAATTCCTATCGGACATTTTTTGTAGGGATACGCTACGTTCAAAACTCCGACAGCTGGGGCCGTATTCTGAGAAGAGTTTTCACGTTGTCACCCGTGCTAATTCTTATGGTGACAACGTGAAAACTCTTCCCAGAATACGGCCCAGATAACAAAATGCGCGCACAGTGAGCTCACAGTACCATACAGATGCGTCCTCATATGCGACGCATGTCGTGCGTGGATAAAATTGTATCTGAATCATTAGATATGATTTGATAAAAACTTCGTCTCCATCTCATTGGATATGACTGTATCCAAATGGACTCAGTTTCATACTGCCGGATACGGGAGTATCACATTTTTTTTTAATTGCTCGCGGTCAATGTTGCTGAACTACTTGATCACATCTCCAATAACCGCGGACCATACTTATCAGAACAATAATCTATTGTCATATATTTTTGTATAATACAATACTATTCATGTGGCATATTATTATGAATCATCTGATGATTAATTGTAAGTAATCATCAGTAATTTTAGCTTTGCTCGCAAGGAAGTACCTTGAAAACGGTACAAAAAAAGTTCACAGTTAAACTTTCATGGAATCTAAATAGTTGTACTTGCATCTTTCTTCCTAGTGTAATGACCGTTGAAATTTGGCGTAATTTTCCCGAATCCCAAAGCCACTTGATCTGCTCGTGTCAAACCACATAGGCTTCCGGCAAGTCCGGATCCAATTGAATATAGTTGCATCTGAATGGATAGGATCATGTCCAGTCTTGAAACGATCAGATTTGCTTTGATCCAAGACGTGCATCTAGATTGACAAATGTATCCAACTGAATCTGGTCAGACACAACAACGTTGGGTTCAACTAAATGTAATTGTATCTGAATAGAGCCAAACATAGTCAATCAATATTTGAATTTGATAGAATTGGATGACGTTATTTTTCCTCGGGTATAGATAGTCGTCACGAATTCTGAATTACCTTTTATATCACTGATATATATACTAACTGGATACGAGATCGCCTATGGAGCCATGGGCCAGCGTTTTGTACCCATTAGAAGCTGAGATTCGACCATGCGACGCCTGGCAGTCAGCCTTCGTACTACGTTGTGTACCAACCAAATTCCGTGACCAACTTGTCCCTCGTTTTCTCATTCTTGTCCCTCGTTTTTTCATTGGTTTGTCACCGCGACCCTACAAAGTACCCGTGGCTGACTGCCAGGTTCACAGCGGTTTCTATTGGGAACATCAATATGGCGGACACCTCGTATCCAGTTAGTATACATGTATACACTATATATATGTATATATATCAGTGTTTTATATCAATACATAAACTTGACACTAAATTATACTTTTGTATTATTCAGATCTGATTTGCGTCCAAAAATATGCAGTATCTTACCCTTAATTTTGCTCAAGTCAATTCAGTTATTATACATACCATGCAAGTACGTATAGAATGAAATGAGATCTTTGATAATTATACATAATTAACAAAACAGCTACTTAGTAAATTCATTGACTGCTACACTATGGGAAAGAAAACCACTGTGTTTGATTGTGCTCGCATTCTGAATTCTAATGCCAGGGCTCATAGCGGGCAACTGGGCAAATAAAAGTGAAAAAAGTGACGTTCAATATTTGAAAAGTGACTATTTAGTGACTAAATAAATAGTGACTAAATAGTGACTAAAACTGATAAATTTTGGTAAATTTATGAATATATTTGGATCAGGTAATCTTACACGGAGTACTTAGATATGTATGTTGTATGTTCAGCACATGCATATGACTCATTCCACGTCAAACCAGACAAAAACGGGTGATTTTTGACCTCGATGTTTCCGATTCAGGTCTCGATTTTTTTACAGATTCTTTGGATCAAATGAATGCATCAAACAATTTTTATTTTATTTTTATCGCCCCCAGTTTAGAAGTTACGGGGGGTAGAAATTTCGGAAAATCGGCCGAAAATCGAAAACACGTTCTCCTTCAAGTGCTTATGTCTTCGGTTCTATTTGTACTACAGGCTTCTGTAAAAACGCATTTCGAAGCTCTTGAATGGCGTCTTCATTCCATTTGTCATAAACAATTATATTATTTATTAAATGCGGTTTTCAAGGTGAGGTGGACGACTTGAAATTCGCAGAAAAATATGAGCGTATTCCTTGATCAATTCTCTACAAAATTGCGAAGGAAAATTCATGGAGACTTGATGGACTATATTCAAAAACGATTATTTATAAGCGACGGCGCGCGTTTACGCTGGTTACGCGCGCCGTCGCTTCTGAAGAAATCGTTTTTAAGGGGAGGCTCTACTCGATTATGACCGACTTACCGACATAAGTGGGCGTGTGTCGCTTATTTCGATGAAAATTGAAGTCTACGGGCCTAAATCGCAAAAAAGGGCTCTGTCGCGGATCGCTACGTGCAATTCCGAACCCAAATATGTCAAAACATTTTTGTTTTGTGCGGAAACAAAGTAATGGCATTGTTATTACGAAAATGTGACAGTTGGGCGACGACGCCTATTGACACATTTTCGTAATAACAATGCCATTACTTTGTTTCCGCACAAAACAAAAAGGTTTTGACATATTTAGGTTCGGAATTGCACGTAGCGATCCGCGACAGAGCCCTTTTTTGCGATTTAGGCCCGTAGACTTCAATTTTCATCGAAATAAGCGACACACGCCCACTTATGTCGGTAAGTCGGTCATAATCGAGTAGAGCCTCCCCTTAAATAGAGTCCATCAAGTCTCCATGAATTCTCCTTCGCAATTATGTAGAGAATCGATCAAGGAATGAGCTCATTTTTTTTTTTTTTTAAATTTCATGTGGTGACGATCACCTTGAAAACCACGTTTAAATGATATAATTGTTTAAAGCAAATGGAATCATCGGATATGCCGAAATCAAATGAATATGTCACGAAAGCGCCATTCAAGAGCTTCGAAATGCGTTTTCACAAAAGTCTGCAGTACAAATAGAACCGAAGACATAAGCACTTGAAGGAAAGCGTGTTTTGAATTTTTGGCCGATTTTTCGAAACTTCAACCCCCTGTAACTTCTAAACTAGGGGCGATAAAAATAACATGAAAATTATTTGACACATTCATTTGATCCAAAGAATCTGTAAAAAAATCGAGACTTGAATCGGAAACATCGAGGTCAAAAACCTGTACGGTTTGATGTGTAATGACTCAATAATGGAAGCGAACAAATTCTCTAGAAAAACGTCCGGATTTTTTAAAAATAGTTGGAAAAAGTGACTTTTGCAGGAAAAGTGACAAAAAAGTGACTAAAGGTGAGAAAAGTGACGCACTATGAGCCCTGTAATGCACATAATTCATTCACATCGATAACGAGGCGCGCGAACCTTCTCGGCGCAACGGCAGCGCGCTGAACGCAAGGGTCTAGCGTCAACGCCGTGCGGCGCGTCCCCCACCACTCAGCGGAACGTTACGGAAAAAAGGCGCGAGTATTTAAACACAGCGCTCATGCGCCTAATCAGTAATTTCCTCTCGCGATTTCAACACGTCAACTTCGGTCAGTGTACAGTGCAATTACTCAGTGCAATCTTCAAATATTGTGAGACATTACCGTATTCAATTGTATTCGTGTGAATAAAATACCTAATATTATTTAGTTGGTTTGTGTGGTATAATTTACTTTCTCCACAACTACACGCTCACTATGAGGATTCTCTTTCAATCCTCAGGACATGTTGGCATTATGTCTTCCACGTGTAGACAAATTGTATTTGCACGTCATGCTGCTGCCATGAGCCCGCACGCTTTATGTTATCTGGGCGCCTACTAGCGGACGATAAGACTGCGCAATAATTCCGGGAGCACGGTCTAAAGAGTCCTTAGTCTTTGCGAATTTTTATAACAGACCCATTGTACTGCCAGTCCTCTAATATACGTCCGTCAAACAGACAATAAATTTGTGCGTAAACGGTACTGTGTAACGTCACACGCAACCTCGATGTTCAAACGTTGTACTGAAAAAACTTTATTTTCGAGAAAACAAACTATAAAAAATTGAGCATAACAAGTTTTTCATCAATCCTAATGATCAAATTATCGGATGAGAAAATGAAGAAAATTCATGAAACTTCCCTTTTTTAATTCGAGCCCTATTCGTGATGTAAGTATGTACACTATCATCGGAGTAATAAAAACGGCAACTAGGTTGGTTAAAAATTCTTTTTATTTCATCTATAATCGTGATCTTATCTTGCTATCACGGATTGCCACTGAACATCTGGAAGAATTGTATGGACAAAAAATCACCCTATGGCAGGGAACCTCACAGTTTTGGGGCAGCTTACTGAATATTAGCAAAGTTGCTTTACGACACAAGTTGAAAAAAAATTCAATAAAAGGTATTATCGTAAAAACAAACAAATAATTTACCATTTTCGCACCGCCTCTGGACTGTTATCAAGCCCTAGACCATGATATATAAAACACCGTATGAGAATCCGCAAACAGTAACATACGTAACAACGTTAGCTGCAGGTTGGCTACCTTGAATATACAAGGCTTGACTACTTGAATGTCTACAACTCTGTGTGCACGTAGTCCCACATTCGTTATTTGTTGTAAGTTGGTGCGGGAATCTTTGTTCCGTCGTTGCTTTGAATTGTTCAGTTTCTTTGAGTGGCATAAATCAATTGCTTTCGACCAATAAAACGGTACCCGAATTGTCTACCTGGGCCAAAGAGTTGTGAGAAAGAATCTAGATCACTGGCGAACCAATTCCAATCATCTTGGTCTCACATGATTCAGAAAACACTCCTTTATCAAATGAACATAGAACTTAATATGTCAATTTTTGGTGAAGATAACGGAAAAATTGGGATAAGAAATTGAAAATTACAACAAAAAAAAATATATATGTAAAAACTGACTAACTTTTCTCGAGCCAATTCTTGTAATATCAAAAAGTTCTGTGTTCATCTGATAGAGGCATCTTTTATGAATCATTTGAGACTAAAATGACTGGTTTAACGGTGCTGCTGATTCCTTACGACAATCGACTAATTTTGTATTTTTCTATATTTGGCATAACTCCTATTAGCTGGAAGTACTGCTCAATGTAAAATCATCTTGTCATCTTGTCCACTTAGACACGTCACGGTTCTCTCAGGAAAGGGAATCATTTACATTATTCAAATGATCAATAGGTATACTACTTAAATTGTATAATAAGAGAAAAGCGCCTCGAATTACAAAATATGATCATTGTGTTATTGCATAGGTTTGTTCGTGAAACTCAAAGTACGTAATCATACTGAGAATCGGATTGTATTTATTCGTTATCATGTTCAGAATATTTTCACCAGTAAATGTGACTTATATGAATTGTTCGCTAGATAACAACTTATCATTGTATGATTTGTTTTGAGTTAGTTACGTCGCCATTTTCTGCAAAACACAAATCAGTTGTAACAACAGAACATATAAGTTACAATTTGTTAATCTACCACTATATTGCATCATGCATGCATTGGCCGAAAGAAAATTCTTCAGGGCAGATACAGTTTTGTACGTTATGGACGTATAGATCTACTAACTTTATATTTCAAGCGTTAAGCCATTCTGTTCTCGTAAAATATTATTCGTAAAGATATTTACGTTTCAAGAATATCAATGCTATATATTAAAATATTTTTTTTTTACCAGTCTTATGAATTTTATAAATTACATGTATTTTGATACATTTTGAGAAAAAGTTGTGCAAAACTCTCCCCTCTGATTATGCGACCACCGTTATATCTTTATACATACCTATAATTTTGAGTAACAAAATTGAGACATCGGTTCAATCTAGTCAAGGGTAGAGAGAGTGTAAAAAGAAGTTTTACTTCAAGCCTGTTCTCGGATGGAGCAAGAGCGTCAATGGTGTTAGAACGTCGTCTCCCACCACATGCCGATCGCTATGCTAGGCCTGGCGTTCCATAAAAGTATTGTAAAAGTTTTCACACAGCACACGAGAGCATGGCGCAGTTTTGTACGATGAGACGTGTACCAGGATGTGAAAACCTAACAACAAGTAACTCATGTTTCCCCTACTGTACATAGTTTAATTCGATCTCCTAGTTAACGGTATTTACTAATTGTGACTTATGTCTGAGGGGGTCCAGCCCTACCTCACTGACGAAAAAATATTCATAGTGCCACTCGTTGTACGTTTTCTCACCAACCGCGATGCTACTGAAAATTTTATAAACAATAAAAATTAGTCGGTGATAAAATGTGGAGACTAAGAATTTTTGACAAGCGAACAGAAATCCTAAGTAGAGTTAAAGAACGAATGAAGAGCTTAAATTTTCCTCTTTCTATTTAATACTCGTCCCATTCGAGTTTAACTCGTTAAAAAAAAAAAACCCGGTCGCTTTGAAATTGGTTTAAACAAACGTGGTACTAACTCGACACGTCTTGTGGAGTCAATGGCTTCTCGATCACCCGTTGAATTACACTAATCCACTGCGATCTATCATCGTCGCTTTGTGCCGAGAGGAGAAAACTTCTGTCAGGGGTCTCAAGTGTGAAGGAAAATCCCTGGTCCTTGGCCCCGGCCGGTACTCCCAGTTTTACTCCAAATCCATCGCTCGCATGGCCCAGGAAGATTTCCCCTTTTGGATGGGCATCCTGGCGTATGAAATAACAAGAGAATAATGAAGCCGAGGTACGGTTGAATAATTGATTAGTTAGCAAACATGAAAAAGTGGAAGAGCATAGTCTAACCATAGGATCGTCGTGATACATGAGCTTGCGACCATCTAAAGTGAACCATCTTTTCTTATAGGCATCCGAATGTCGCGGACCAGTTTTCCAGAGATAGCCTTCTCGTGCAAAGTCTCTTGTAAGCTGACAGAGTAGTTCGGATTCTGAAGTTCCAGGATATGCCACTTGCAGGTGATGCAGCTTCGCACATCTAATCGCTAGATACCAGTTTGTGATAACTTCTGGTTCTTCGTGATAGACGTAAATGTGTCTCGTGCTTCCGTCCTTCATGAAAGAGATTTGGAGACTGTTTTGATTTCCTGTTTTTGGTGGTGCAAACGCTACATTTAGTTCACATATCCTCAGAACAGCTTTTGGTTCCTGGAAAATTAGTTGGATATAATCTGGCTGACCAGATTGCCCGCAGTCTGCTTATTTCAGATTGGAGACATTGTCCCAGAAATTTAGTTTAAATCTGATGTATAATTTTCTCATTTTTTGATTACCTAATTAAAGTATTTTCACCTTGTTCTCTTTGACATGATATTTTAGAGTGCCGTCGGCTTCAGAAAGAACGAATTTGCGTGGATGATATCTTGAATCTTCTTTTCCTCGTTTCATAAGAAATCCCTCCATGAATCCGGAAACATAATGATTCTGCTTCTCTGCATGACAGAACTCTTCCCGCTCATACTTTGCTCTTATCCACTGCTCAACCAAAACCCTTTTGAAGAAATGCATTACCGTTAAAATACTGTAGTAATATTATACGCACTACTTAGTCAAGTTACCGAACATTGGAAATGAATATTAATGTGATACAAAAACGTCATGAATATTAATAATGTAACAATGATAAAAATATATTACATGTGTATGGCAGATTGTGTAAATCTTGATGCTAATTCATACCACAAGGAAAACTAATGGCTATCCGTATGGGCTTTGTGGTATCAGACCATTTCCTCTACTGATAAGCAACTGCGATCCTTTCTGGGTTTAAGATAAGTTAAACCAGAGGTAAACATAATGGAGACAAAAGTATTCAAGCATTGACAACTTCTAACAAAGAAATACACATAAAAATGTAGCAGGATTCTTTATTATCTAAACATAAACTTAATCGTCTTAATTTAGATAATAAAGTTTACTTTATTATAAAGTTAAAGATATTAAAGTTCACTAACTGTGGTGCATCTTGATTCGGCCTTCTATAACAAGAAGGTACTCGCTCTTCGTAGTGGAGACGCGCCGCAGTATTTCCTACTTCCCGAACACGGGTGACTTGAGAATCTTCCCATCGATCCAATTTCAAATGTTTCACCTTCGATATGTGAGCTCCCATAGATCGATGTACACCCGCGCATCTCGTACAAACGAAAATGCCAATATTGTACGAAGCCCATTCTGGATCTGTAATTATGAAACGTATTACAATGTTATTTTGCAAGTATCAAAGAAAGATGAAACTCTATTCTGCCAATGCAGTTTCTTATAATGTCCGTAATTAACATAGCGTGATATTTCTGCAAGACTGAAGATGACGATACTGCTCTGGGATAACTCCCATTCCATAAACTCTAGCTTCCTTATCTTCCTGCTGAAACCTCAACGAGTGGCTTGCAATATTCCGGGAAAACACAGCGATGAAAGAAATCCAACAACGCCATTTCTCCATTCCATTGTTTTATAGTTTCGTGAAAACCTCGAATAAATAATTCATTTTTTATCGCGTATTAGAGTTTGTTTGTCATGTGTCAAGTTCATCCATCATTTTTGTCTAGGTGAAACTGTTGCTTATTATGCATGTCTTTTCCCTTTAATTATTATTTGATTCTGACAAATTTGTGATGGCAAGATTATATTGTCTCATTATAAATGGAACGGACCTAACTAAGGTTTGTCAAAACGTGTGCCAAGAATCTGAGGGATTGAATACTTAAAAAAAAAATATATGTATAGAATTACAGTAGAGCGTCGATTATCCGAATCAATTGGGACCGGGTGCCTTTCGGATAATCGAAATTTCGGATAACCGAACAGCAATATTCCGTGGGCGAAAAAACGTCGATTCTTTCGAAATGATGAAATTTATATAGAGGATTGTCGTAACAACCAGCCTGCACCTCTTTCGTGTTATGTAAAGGGTGTAAGGCTGCAGCAGCCTTCGTAACAGTATACATATATTTAACTACAATGAACATCAATAGGTTATTATCACAAGTACATTTTAGTGAACTGAAAACATGTAATCATCGTATCATTCAATGATACAGAACAAAGTTGGATATGTATGTCTTTAAAAAATAATCAACATTCTTATATATTTGAGTTCTTACATCTGTTTATTTTTGAAAAAGTCGACGATTTTCCAATAAACCAAATCGCAATTCGGATAATTGACGTTTCGGATAAAGCAAATCGCCATTCGGATAATTGACGTTTCGGATAACTGACGTTCGGATAATCGACGCTCTACTGTACTTCTCGATACCATTCGTAGTGGGTTGATAGTCATTTTATTGGTTTTCAGAAAAAAAAAAACAGTGACGCGCTTATTAGCTGTGGAGTATAGTATGTTAATTGAGAGATACAGAATGTAAATAGCGTTATTTACATTAAATAAAAATTGATAAGCAAAACTCGTGTGAGAATAAAGGCATTGTTGTTTTCTGTGAGGATAAATTTCATTGGCACTCATCTATCATCTCAATAAGTCCCAACCAGAATTATCTTATCATTGTGTAACTAGTTATTTCATTATTTGTGATACGCTGCATTTGATTGTTGATCTCTGTTTGTAGCAACCTGAATAGTTTATTTGATTTTCTGTTTATATATTAATATCTTTCATAGAAGTATCAATGGTTCAACGTCTAATGTAAAAACGTGTAAAAAAAGAACAATTAAAACAAAAATAAAATGTGAATGGAATCAAACTGAGAAACTGGGTTTGGATTCATTCATTTCGACGTTGGTTTCATAATTGTTCAATATCATTATTATTCACGGGTCAACCTTTCCTTCAATAGCTAAAAAGAAAAAAGTCACATTATTTCAAGTGTCGAGGAGTTACTTTTGTCCAATTCCTGACCTATATTCGATTCCAGAAAACCAAGAGATAATTGAGAAATATCTCTGGAAAAACTTGATCACAGGCTGTCAGTATACTGAGTTAAGGAATTATGAATTAAACTTTCAACTGGGGAAATCTATGAGAGGTACAGAGTTCGTGTAAACGCTGAATCTTTGATTACGTATTCGATGGTATTCATCAGACATTTGGAAAACGTTAGTTTATAAAGTATGAGATCAGTTGGTCAAGCTGAGAGCCACAGCTGCGCAATGTTTATCATCCATCATAAATTACTCATCGAATGGAGATGAGGATAATTCTGTGGAAATATAATGTCTTCACACATGAGAGAAGGTTGACGTAGAGAAAATTTTCACACGAAAGTCTACTTAATCTACAGAATTGGTGCGGGTATACCGGATGACGAAATAATAACATGAAAGAGTGGAAAGACCAACAGCGCATAAACGGAAGCGAAAAGTACAGCACATATACTTCGGGTATCAAGTCAGTAATTTGTTTCCCTGATTTTTCATCACAATTTGATAAGCCGACCCTAGCCTGCCGTCAGTAGGAGCACACGCACTGGCACTGCCGTCCGTAATTGAAATTGGTTAATTTGACAGGATTAGTCTCTCACGTTGAACTCGACATATTTGATGAACAAATAGCCGATTTTTTCCCCTCGTAGGAAAAAGTACTCACTCTTAGCCCCGCAATCGGCACACACGTTATTTCCAGATTTTTTCAGGAGCTCTGCCAACAACTTTTCGTTCGAGTCAGCCATCTTGATACACTATACTCGACCCCCGCTAGCCGGCGCTTAGCTCTTTTACTTTTTTACTACACACCCGTCCGTGCGATAGTATAGTGTGGACTCATCGAGAGACTACGCGTAACTTGACGCATACGTTTCTGTGCCTACACAAGACCCCGGCATCATACATACTACGTCATCTTTCATTCAGCAGGTGAACTCCCGCCTCGTGCCAGACTCTTCTAACGAACACAACCTGACAGGTGTGAACTGTGAGGTGAGTGACGAGGGTGACGAGTCTGGAGTTGCGGACGAGTGGGGGTTGATGCAGAAACAAGTCATTCGGATTTCTGACAATTGAGTATACGTACTCGACGCATTATGGATGAATGTATCGTGTGTATGTAGCTTCGCCGAGTTACTCTCCTTACGTCATATGAATCAACGTCATCATTCTTCGAACTTATTCTGAGGATTATTACTCATTGTCAGTGTGAATGTGAACAATACATACAGCAGGGTTTCTCGCTGTCAGGGAAATCTGGAAAAACCGGGAAACGTCAGGGAATTCGGGCTCATATCCTGGAGTTTATCAAATTTTCACCTACAGCTTGTACAATTTTCAAAAATATCTAACATCTCACGTTGATCCTGAAGTTACCTTAAATTTCTTCGAATTGAAATGTTTATCAATTATCGGTATGTTTGGAAATTGATTAAATTCGAAAATGTTCCCATTTTGATTAAATTAAGGCTGCTTTACGCTTAAATTTTTCGATTCAAAATTTATTTCCCTGTTTGCTTCTTGGAGTGCCATATGAACACATCTTCATCGATAAATTGAAGCTAAAAATGGCCCACCTTGAAAGAAAGATGGCGAATTTAAATAATTTAACAATCCCCAAATGATCATTAATCGGAATCCAAATAATTAATGAAGATTCGGTATTTGAGTTCATGTAAATTAAAATTACAAGAAAAATCAACAATTTTATTTTGTAACGAAAACTTTTGTTGTTCAAGTTATGAAGAGTTCGTACTAAGAAATTGTGTTGCTCAGGTAAATTAGGTTAAAAAATTCCTGAAAAATGTGAAATTATCAAACTGGAAGACCGGGAAATGTCGAGGAATTCGATGTGCCATCGACACTAGACATCTTGTACAAATTTTGTACTTACTTGTATGATTGCTTCAATTCCCACTACATTATTATCTCCTTCCCCGGTTGATTTGAGGCTACGGAAGAACAAATTCAAATACCAGCGTATTAGGCAAATTCCCATAGATATTCGAAATTATTGTACCTATGCCTTTATTATTCCATCCCTAACATCATTTTCAAGAAACATTTATTAACACATTCTGATTTCCATCCGATTCGTGAATATATGTATATATTTTCATACAGGGTGAATTCCTAACAATGATTCAGTCTGAAGCTGGCTCGAATAGAAGAATACTTATGTTTGGGCACTAAAACAAAGAGAATATTGTCCTGATTAAAAAGGTTCAGATCAGAGGTTCGTTTATTTCACATTTCAATGAAATACTCCTCCATACGTAGATAGTAAAGACATTCGCGGAAGTTAGAAGTATCTCCTTGCTGATAAATACAATGCAACTGTTACAGAATTATCATTTCCGAAGAAAATAACAAGGAAAATAAACAACGGATTTGTCGTTTTCTTCAATCTGCATATTTTATTAAATTAATGTATGTAAGACTTTCCAGATATTATGATGTCAGGCCTCCGTACAGACACTACAATGCGCCTTTGGAAACGGGGAGTGCTGGACGTCTTTTAAT
Organism: Euura lappo; assembly: GCA_018257835.1. NCBI lineage: Eukaryota > Metazoa > Arthropoda > Insecta > Hymenoptera > Tenthredinidae > Euura > Euura lappo. Next base: position 191,256 of record JAEUYN010000500.1, on the reverse strand, counting down.
TCTTTCAATGTGTATCTTCTGAATGTCCCTACTATTACTACTTCAATGATTAGTTAGAACAACACGATTGATGTAGAGCCAATGAATACTTACTATCTGGAAGCTATATCGTATTTACGCGTATACTACAAGACGCACTTGAGTACGCGTAAATACGGCAATTCCGTGCCTCTCCCAGAAACGTGTAGATCTATCACTGTCATTCCCAGTGGGATCTTGTATGCATTGTTTGCTATGTCCTGGTTTCAGTTCTTTTCGATGAAAAGAAATACCAATTCTAGTGTATACCATTGGAGAGTGAAAACTTGAACACTGTGTAAAATTCATGGACAGTCGTGAAAGTATCTACAAAATTTTCGCCATCGTAGGTTTCTTCAATACAACGGTATTGAAAAAATTAATTCCAAGATTCGTCATTTTTTAATTACAATTCTTGATTGCATACCATCTGACGAATAATGTCACAATAAATACAAATTATTAGCTCAGAGTAATCCTTCCATTTCTTGCATAAACTGCATGTAGGCATCATCCTTTGTTTTGGGCTGCACTAGCCGTTGGGGTTGAGCTTCGGGTAGTCGATCAGGCATCTTAAGCAAAGAGCTAGGCTTCTTTTTGTCATCTCTTTTAACTCTGAGAGAAGTTGGCAGAAAGCGAGTGACGTCCGCCGCCAGATTCCGGATCTGTGGTTTCGCTTCGATAGTACTCGAACTTTTCCCATCCTTGTCCTTTCTATTAATCAGCTGCGGAGCAGCAGACAATACGTTTGGTGTTTTTGATTGAGATCCGGCACTCGACTGAGTTTGAATCTGTGCATTTGTCACGTTTGACAAGCTGGTTAGATTCGTCATCTGCATCTGTGGTGGCGGCATTCGTGGCATACCAGGTGGTCCAGGTCTCAATAAACGAGGCATACCAGGTGGAGGCCCTGAAATTGTTTGTGGTTCAGCATCAAGTTATGGAAATAAATTCATTAGTCTTAATAATCAGAAAATGAGAAAACACAACTTGGTATTTGAACTAAAATACAAAATTCTGAGGGACTAAAATCCATTACGCTTACCAGGTGGCAGCCTGAGCCCGATGCGTGGAGGAGGAGGGGGCGGCATTCTAAGAGCGTGCATAGGTGGTGGCGGCGGGCGATACAAGAGTGGTGGAGGGGGAAGTCCGAGGGGTGGAAGCGAATGTTGATGCTGATGCTGCGGGTGATGTGGATTATGTGGTGGTGGATGATCCATCATTCCAGGTGGCTCGAGGTTGTCATCCTGGTCAGGCTTGCCGTTGGAATTTGCTTTCGAACTGGCATCTGCGTCCAACAGTGTTAGTCTGGCACTCAAATCCTGCGCACGTTCTGTTTCTCTCTTCTTATGGACGACTTCCATTTCTCGCATGAATTGATCGATGTCCTGTCCAGCCATAGCCAACATTTTTTGTTGCAGGGTAGTGGGTTTTACTTTCGCAGTTTCTTTTTCCTTTTCAATTTCCCTTTCCTTCTCTTTGTCCTTGTCTTTTATCTCAGAATCAGTTCTCTTGTCTTCTTTATCATCGGCAAAACGAATCGTTCTCGACTTGAGATTTGAATCCTTGTTCTGTAATATATACAATTATAACATTATTGAAAGGATTGTTTGTGAAAAACGTCAACAGCTTTTCCGAACGATGGTCTACTTTTTGTGGTTCCATTTTGAAAATGTTTATAGTCCCATGTAGTAAGGGGGGCAATTTTATGTCAAGTGATCAAGACTATTTGGGCAAATTTTTCGGATCTTGACGTCAACTTCGGAAAAAGTAGTTCTCGGCGTGAAAAATAATCTGCCAAAGCTTTCTTGAAATTCTCACTAAGAACTACTTTTTCCGAGATCGACGTAGAGATCCAAAAAATTTGCCTGGAAAGCCTCAATTACGTGATGCAGAATTTTCTAGTAGTAGCATCATTCAGGCACGATTTTAGTAGAAAACGTTAATAAATCCGAACCATAAGCGACGCAGTAAAATTCAAGACTCTCGGATATATTGGATACAAGATTCTCGAAATTCTGTGAAAAATCGTAGACAAAATTGATTTTTCAGGGTGTCTACACAAGCAAGGATCTAAAATTCCCTGAGAATTCCAGGATATTCCAGGAGAAAAAAAGTTCCCTGAGATTTCCAGGACTTCCAGGTTTTTCAAGGATGTAGACACCCTGTTTTTGATCAATTCATCAATAACAACACCTTTTCAACCTCCTCATCGTCACTGGACAGATCTGGCGGAGGAAATGGTGGCACTCCCGGAGGCTCTTTGTTGATTGGTAGCGACAGGGTATTCGAGGTAGCGGCCGAATACGCACTCGTCTTCTTCAGTATACTCTGTGGTATTGGAATATTCATCAGTGGATGGTGATGAGGTACGAAGTTAGAGTGAGGTGGATAGCTGTGCAATGTTGGCTGCGGCATTTCGGGCAATGGTATCTGCGACGTCAAGGCTCCTACAAAAGCATGTGGTACCTCCGGTTATCCAAAGGAAAAAGGATTCTTATCAGGTCAAGTGAAACAAGAACCAACTTCATTCATACCGGAATAAATTCTTGCGACATCCCCACCAGCCGAAGGCAGTGGAATTTCGTCCACTTGAACCTGCTGAGCGTGTCTGACAGCATCGAAATACGTCACCAAGTCTATTCTCCTTCGTTCGTACTGGATCAATTGTTCCTTAAGTTCTGTCCATTTTTCTTGATCATCCTTAGCCTGAGAAAATATTTCAGCAAAAAAGGTTAATTCAGTTTCGATGGAGGGGAATCAGTTTGATCTGTTTCGAACGCTGCGAAAGAACGAGAACAACAACATCGAATACTTACATACATTTTAAGAACTCGATCTAAGGTCTCTTTCAGTTTCTTTCGTTTATCTTTCAGGACCTTCTCATTCAACGGCGGAGGCTGCATGACGTTGTATTCTGATGGTTAGAAAATGAATAAGCATTGTGAAAGAGAAAAATCATCAGGAAGCTCACAGTGGCCTTACCCATTTGATCTATCTTCTCCATTTCCTCGATGATCTGTGCGGGATCTTTGCCCTTCAAGACGGCAGCCCTTACGAGCTGACGTTGTTTCTTATTTTTTTTCAACTCCTTTTTACGCGCTTCTTTACCTGTAAAGAAGAGCCGACCGATTTTTAGCAAGTTAGTGATTGTACGATAAGAGATTGTTTATAGGCGAAGAGCTATTTAGTGAGGCTGAATTGAGGTTAGGTTGGATTATACTCACGGGCTTGATCCGTTGGGTTCATGTATTTACCACTTTTAGTGGTATTTATCGATCTGCGACCCATCGTTATTCGCTAGTTTGCACTAATTTCACAGTAAATCACACCCGCTTTCCGTACTTTCAACGTTTTCAGTCTATTTGTCACACTAATTATTTACAACTCGAACAACATCGCTAGCCTTACTACACGTAGTAGTGTAGTTGAGGGAGACTCGCAAATCACAATCAGTAAATAGATGTGGTATCGGTGGTATACTTTTCCAAATGCGACTGAAACGCCGCTTCAGTGGGAAATTTAAACTATCGAAAGTGCTGCCCGTGCTGCCTATGTGCGTGCTCAGACTGGATACGAGTTCGCCTATGGAGGCGTGGGCCAGAGGTTGTACCCAATAGAATGTAACGTCCCAACCGTTGTTCACAAAAGACCCCAGGAATTACTCCCTAGAGTTTAATGTTACTAGTGGCTAGTCCTCCAGATCAGTAGTTCAGGGTGCTCAAGTACCGATAAAGTATTGAAATACACTGAATGGGGTTGATTTCTACGTTATCGTCCGTGGATGTTACAGTCTGGGTAGTAGGGGAGTCCGTTGGATTATCGTTCGTAGGACAGGAAGGATTATTAAAGGATTAATTAATATGTGTGTTACCTTGTTCTCGTATGAATGGTCCGCGTTGACGGGGCTGATCGGCGGTTGCGGCTGCTAGGTTGCGGATCTCAGCAAGGGTTTTTAGAGGGTTTTCTCGAATTAAAGTTACTCGAAGTTGTTTTGAGATTAAAATTGTATTTATTAAATAATAACTTGAACTGGTTACAATAATGGAAAACTCGACTCAACGACGTATATGCGTTTACGCTGGATTTAAGAATATAAAAATACAAGTGTTACGAGAATAATGAAAATATGAAATATACTGAGAGATTGAGATTGAGTTTTTGAGATTGAGGTTTTTGAGATTGAGAGTTATTCCTGCTTTTCCAGGGCTTATATAGGCCCCTTTTTAGGTGCTACAAGTGGGAGTAGACGAACGTGATTGGTTGTCATTGACGCGATAACGTCAGCTATGAAAGAAGGGCCTGTCCGAATCCACGCGGCCTCGTCTTTATTGTTTGGCTTACCCTATTCTCGATAGCTATGATGGCGCGGCTGTAAGCCTGCGTTTTCTGGGTCGTGGTTGTAAGCCTGCGTTTTTTGGGTTGTCTTAATGTGTGACTCACTATACGTCGTGTTCCTATGTCTTATGTACTAGTCGTATCTTAGATGCATACATTCTGTTGGTTATTCAATTGTTCAGTATCATTTTAATATAGAATTTTATGTAATTGAATGAATACGTATATGTACCCATATACGTATATATGTGCAGATTCTGAACAGTTGATTAATACTTCGATATATATATAGGTTCACTAGTCTATATGGTTAAATAGATCATTACAATGATTTGATATATAAAGATACGTATATGCGTGTACATGCAATGTAGCTGATTGTATGTATTTATCAAGTATTTCATGTATGTGCGGCTGGGTAGCATATGCATACATGCATCTGTACGTACCATCGTTGATCCTTACTCAATGGTATGTATTAATGCCTAAACAAGGTTTACCGCGCGAATACCGCGTTGACATGTTTATGGCTCCGCGCTGGATATTTGAACGTCCCTTTTTATCTTCGGGGAGAGCGGCTAGGGCTTATCTGTGAGTGTCTTCCATGCGGTTGCGGTACCTGTTATTCAACGCGTAGCCGTATACATGTGGTTCTGTGGTTTGATTGTTGCTACATCAATTTATATTGAAGATGTGAAAATCATACTTATAGCTATGCTATGTTCTTTAATTAGGTATCCGTTTGAAGGATATTGCTATTATTTCATACTAGAGTTATAGTAACAATTATAATTATGTTTTCCTTTATATATGTATATATAATAATGTATATGTATCTATGTGATTACCCATGTATATATTCCATTACCATTATCATAAAGTATTAATATTATAAAATAAGATTGATCATTATAATCGTGTCCGTTTATCAGCAGAGGTAGGCGGGTTGGTCTCGTATATAGAGCCGGTTTAATCTAAGTTCCTTGTATAGGGGATTTTAGTTAGTCGTTAGAAGACTGGACAAGTTACTAGATTTCAAGTTTCTCATCATGGATTCTCGTAGTTCGTGGTGATATAGTGACTTCTAGTGATTCTTCATGAGGATGAGGTATGTGGTCCGGTCGGATGTTACACTTCCCCCCTTATTTGCGAATGTCGAGCTTTGTGCTCGGCATTCCGCATGAAATTCCATTTTCATTCAGGTTTAGGTGCGGTGCTCGTTGATACGCTCCTGACTTCAGGATTTGGTATATCGTAATGAGGTATAGTTCTCGGTGCGTCGTAATGAGGTATCGTGTGAGCCACCAAATCTGGGTAGATTGGTTGATGTTTGATGATTTCCATTTCTCTCGGGGCTGTTGGTTCCTTTGGTCTCTTCGTAGTCGGTCCTGGTTCTTCTGCGTCGTCCGTTGATTTCGCCATGTGTAGTAGCACGTTTGTTAATGAATCCCAAAAAGCTCCTAGCAATTTTATGCTCCATCCATAAGTTGCTTTTAAGGCGTATCCATGCAGTATTGTGTCAAAAACAAATTTGAGTAATTTGAATACGATGCATATTCCCAATAGTCCGGCGCTAGTTATTCCGAAATTGGTGAACCATCCCCACATTTTGTTCCAAGTGGAGTCGACTATTCTTTGTAAGGATTCTTCGTTCAGGAATTGTGTAATTGATAGATTCTCATTTGCAATGCTGTGTCCTGATACTCCTCTAGCTACGTCGTTTAGTAATCCAGGTCTTTCTGCGGCGAACATGATGTGGTTGCTGAGTCTATCCAGATCCTCGGCAAGATAGATTCCGCTGGTTGCTAGATTGCCAGGATTTACGTATGTCCAAGTAGGTAGTGTCATAGGTTCCAGTGTGCCTGGTTCTACCGCTTCCGTGAGATGAGGTAGCATCTTGTACCATTTTTCTCCGAGATTGTAGATAGATGGTATAAAAGGATTACATTCTACTTGAATACCTGTTTTAAGTAGTATGTGACTTTTCGGCGTCATGAACATTGTTTCGTTTCCTTTGTAGATGGGAAGTTCCTGGTAACATTCTTCTGTTCTTCTGATCTTGACTTCGACGGGTATGCATTTCACGATGTAGATTACTTCGCCTGCGGAGGTTCGCAGTAATATTCGGTCAGTGCGTCAGTTGTCCACATGATTTTTCCATATGATGAGTAATTTGAGATATATTTTTAGGGTTTTTCCCTTCATGAAAAATAAAAATGATTCTACTCTATGTTCGTCAATGATTTATGGTAATACCTTCCTCTGTTGATTTTGATTGAATTTTGGACTTTTCATACATTCTAATGTGTGATACTTCGGTTGTGAATTATTCGTTTGACATGATTTGTTTCATAAATTTAACATATAGTTCTTAATTGTAATTATTCTATATCGTTACATGTGTAGATACGATGGATTTTGATTGGACAGTTACATAATGGATTAAGAGGCAAATTTTATATCTATACGTTAGAATACTTATCCTACTTAAAATTATTTTACTAGGCTGAATCAGGCATGTAATTTGATTTGTTTACTGTGAGTCTTATGGATTTGGTTTATTTGCTCTAGACCCGTTTTCAGCTAGTTCAAGTTGTAAGATTGTAAGTATATTATTAACAATTATTATTTTCTTTTAATTTTTGAACCTCTAGAATAAACTATTTTGATTTTACATTTGAAAATTAATTTGAAAATTTGTGTATTGGAGATTATTCCATTTTTTCTTAATGCGGTTTTGGCAATTTATAAACATGTATTTTGAAATAATTCGGGAATATTCTTTTGATAAGGTCTTTAACTGTATTTCAATTTAAATCATCTAATCCGCATCCTAATTCAGGAATTGCTAATTCTCTTATTCCCAACTTGTTACATTGATCATAAAGATTTTCTAAACATATTCTTAGCGTTTCGTAAGTCGGTTTTTCATCGCTATATGTTTTCGTTATCAAATAAAATATTACGCGTTCTTTTCTGAGAATTAATGTGTCACCTACTTCGGGTTGTTGAATTCTCAATTCTTCTATGTAATTGAATTTCTTTTTGAATTGCAAGGCGATTCCTGCGTTCATTCTGAGATCTTTCGCTACGCAATGTGCCAATGGAATATCAGGTGGTGCGTTGAATAGATCGTCTGTTATCTCTGTTATCTTGATTCGATTGTCTCGCTCTATTCTTTGATCTTTCCTTCCATTGTCTATGAAGGGTATTACTACTCTCGGTTTTCCAAGGATTAATTGATCGTTTTTTAGATCTACTTGTGAGTCCGTTTTGTCTAGAAAATCTAGTCCTAATATGAGTGGAGTTGACAAATTTGGTATGACTACAGCGTGCTGTGATATCGCAGTTCTGGCAACATGTATCGTTAGTAAGATTCTTTGATTTGAAATTTGAATACTGTCTCGTGTCGCCATTCTGATTCCTACGTCTGGACTCTTCACTCTTAGTGCTGGTTTGGGTACCTGTTTTTCTATATTCTCTAGAGTATTTTTATCTATAATTGTTAGTTGAGACCCTGTATCGATTAGTGCGTTTACGAAGACTCCTAGAACTAATACTCTAATAGTGGGTTGTTCATTGTGATCGTCGAATACCTCCGCTAAAGCTACCGTCGCTGCGGGGGTTTCGTCGTAAATGCTAATTTCGATATTTTCAGAGAAAACTTTGAAAATTAATTGCCGTATTGTTTTCCATTCAAGATATCCTGGGTCGCAATCTAATTTTGTCATTGCTATTTTTGTAATACCGTGGTCTTTGCACCGTTCGTGACAGTTTGTTAATGCTTCGAGAACGTGTCTATACGTTGGTTTAGAATAATGCGCTTCTCTTGTCACTAAATAGAAAACGTATTTTTTCTGGCTTGTTTGCAATAAAATTACTTTTCCAGGTTCGAGACGTACTCCGATCTCTGGTAATTTTCCAAATTTCTCTTCAAATTTCGCAAGTTTACCGGTCATTTTTAAATCTGCGGGTATGGGTATAGCTAAGGCTGTGTCTAGCGTTGTGTTAAGTATGTCTCCCGTTAATTCTTCGATCTTAGGTCCGAATCTTAATTGTTTTACTCTACCGTATGTTCTTGGCTTATTGATCTCCGAAGGTGTAATTTCCTGATTCGTACTGAACTTTCGATTGGCGTTTGCTTGAGTCGATGTGCTGGGAATTGCATTTTCATCGACGTTACCAGTGATTTTGACATCGTTGAAACTGTTTTCTGAGTTGAGTTCAACGTCGTTGGTAATCGCGTTATCTGTTGTAGGAGTGAAATTACGAACTTGCGTTTCGGTTTTATTAATTTCGTTTGGATTTGTCGGTAAATGAGCTAGTTTGGTTCTATTTAAGTGCACAATTTTAGGTTTTCCTTTCTCGCCTTGTATTTTGATGTTACAGTCGCTGAGAACTTCGGTTACCCTGTAAGGTCCGTTATAATGATCTCCGAATTTACCTTCCTTTTCTTTTATGGTGAATACTTGTTCTCCCTCTTTTACTTGCATTGGATTTACTTTGCGATCGTAATACTTTTTGTTTTTTAATTTTAAATTTACCAAATTTTCTCTTGCGTGTGCCCGTATGCTATGCATTGCATCTAAAAGTTCGGAAATATATTCGCTGTATTCTCTGAGGGTGCCGTCAACTGGCGTTTGACTCGAGGGTACACGTGCTATTCGTCCGTATACCAGTTCGTAAGGTGTATATTTGGTCGATTCGTGAGTGCTGGTATTGTATGAAAACATGGCTAGTTCGATTAGATTGTCCCAGTCATTTCTGTTCTGTATGAAGTGTTTCAAATATTCTACTAACACGTAATGAGATCTCTCTAAGGAACCGTTGGATTGCGGGTGAAAAGCTGTTGTCTTAAATTGCTTGATTCTGAAATATTTTGCGACTAATTTCATAAGATTTCCAATAAATGCTTGTCCTTGGTCTGTTAACACGGCTCTAGGTGTACCAAATTGACAAATAAACTTCTTAACGAAGGCTTCCGCGATTTCTTGCGCGGTGGCTCTCCTAAGGGGAATTGCTAACGAGTATTTGGTTAAATTATCCTGCATTGTGAGTAGAAAAGAGTATCCCTTTTCACTGGTCGGAAGTGGTCCTACTATGTCTAGAGATATTTTATCGAAAGCTATAGTGGATGTGTCCGTTATTACCATAGGTTGTTTAATTTTTACGCGGACTAGTTTTTTCTTTTGGCAGCTTACGCATTGTAAAATGTATTTTTGGACTTCTTCTTTGAGATTTGTCCAATAGTATTTTTGTTTAATACGGTTGTAAGTTTTTGTAACTCCCTTATGTCCTCCGAGGGCTGAAGCGTGAGCTTCTTCTAATATTATCGGTCGGTCTGCGATGCATGGTTCTACGATTTGATTGGTACATATCAAAATTTTTACTGGGGTATCGGTGAACGTTATTTTTATATGATCAAGAATATCCTTCCATTTTAAACCGTTAATTCCTTCCCTGGTTTCTGAGATATATAGAAGATTGATGTTCGTTTGTTTCATGAGAACTTTGAGTTCAGCTAAGGCTGATATTAGTTGGAACAATTGGTCTCCGTCTTCTCCTAATATAATTACGAACTGTTTCCTAGATTTCCTTTTCCGATACCAAGTTTCACCCCTTTTAAAGTTATTCTTTTTGCTCAATTGTATGGCCCTATTTTTATGGGACAATATTTTTCCTCCCGAGTCTATGGGCGTGCCGTTCTCAAGAGCGAACCATGCTACTGCACCTTTTTTTGTCCCTATATTATCTCGGATATTTATGACATTTGAGGTATTTAAAAGGTCCTCCATTGTCACGGGTGGTAAATCTTCCTCGATTTTGGGGACTTGACTTTCTTGAGTACTGATTGCAAAAGGGTCAACACTCTGATCGTTATCGGTTACTCTTTCCTGTGCAATTTTGTCTGGGTAGTCGCGTATCTCGTCGGGTTTTTTTTTTAAAATTCCTTCGGGTATGGTAGTATTACCGTTTGCGTGTATTTCAGCTTTTGTTGTTACCACTATCGGTCCTTCGTCTTCGGACGAGTCCTCGTCGTGGTCCCTGCTGATTACGCACAAGCGTGCATCTACTGGGTTTCTAGATAGCGCGTCTGCGTTTACGTTCATTTTACCTGCTTTGTAGATTATCGTGTAATCATATTCGCTCAGTTTTAGTTTCCAACGAAATAATTTCGAGCCAGGATCTTTCATTGAGTGGAGCCAAGCTAAAGGTTTATGATCGGTTACCAATGTGAATTTAGTCCCGTACAAATAAGATCTAAAATATTGTACGCTATACACTATCGCGAGTAATTCTTTTTCAGTTACGGAGTACTTTATTTCCGCTTCGCTCAAGACTCGAGATATATACGCGATCGGTAAATCTTTTCCGATTTCTCCTTGGCTAAGTATTCCTCCAATAGCAAAATTAGACGCGTCTGTAGTTACGATAAATGGTTTTTTATAATCTGGGTATTGAAGTATAGGTTGACTGCATAGTAATTCTTTCAATTTGTCAAAGCTTTGTTGTTGTTCGGTTGACCAACTAAAGGTTATGTCTGTCTTTAATAAATTGGAAAGTGGTTTGGCTATTTTTGAAAAGTCTTTGATAAATCGACGATAATACCCTGCTAAGCCTAAAAATTGTTTTATATTTTTGGGGTTTTTAGGTATGGGAAATTGTCTGACTGCTTCTAGTTTTTTCGGATCTGGTCGGACTCCGTCGGCTCCGATAATATGGCCGAGATATCCTACTTCTTTTCTGAGGAATTCGCACTTATCTGGTTGTAACCGTAAGTTTGCTTTTCTCAAACGATTTGCTAGGTTGATGAATTTTTCCTCGTGTTCTTCTAGAGATTTCGCGTATAAAACTATATCGTCGAGATATACGAACATTTCGATTCCTTGTAAACCCGTTAATACTTGATCCATTAGGCGTTGAAACGTAGCGGGTGCGTTTTTTAAACCAAAAGGCATTCTGTTGAATTCGTAGTGACCGTAGGGTGTTGTGAAAGCTGTTTTACCCTTATCATTTTTATCCATTTCGATCTGGTGAAAACCTGATGCTAGATCGAATATTGAAAAATATTTTGCTCCTCCTAATTGATCTAAGATATCCGTGATATTAGGTAGCGGGTACGCGTCTCCTAAAGTTTTTTCATTTAGAGATCTATAATCTATGACCATTCGCCATCTTTTATTACCCATAGAATCTTCTTTTTTTGGCACTATCCACAATGGTGAATTGTATGGTGAAGCTGATGGCTGAATTATATCTGACTTTAATAGTTCCGTCACCTGTTTTTGTATTTCATCTTTATGAATCTGTGGGTATCTATACTGTTTAGTATTGATAGGTCGGTCGTCTATTGTTACAATTTTATGTTTTATTACCGTAGTGCTTCCTAAAAGTTCGCCTGGTATGTGAAAAATATCGGCGTTATCGTGTATTAATTCTTTTATGTATCGCGTCTCTTCCGCGTTCAAATGGTTTAATCGCAGAAGGGACTCCAAAACCTCCGATCTAGTTTTGGAATTTACATTGGAGTCTTGTGTTGTGGTTAACACGCTTGAATTTGATTCAAATATTCTTTCGTTTATCGGTATATCGATATATTCTTCGTTATTTTGAATTTCGTCATTTACTTTGATTATATTTAATAATTTTACTTCGTCCTCTGACGGTTCGTTAGTTGCTTTATTACTTTGAGCTAAACATTCTTGTTTGCTGTTTTTTGATTTTTTATTCGCGCGATTCGAATTTTTCTTGAATTTTTGTTTTCTGATACTTGTATTTTTATTCATATGCTTTTGATTTATTTTTCTTTTATTCTTCGTATTTGTTTGGCCTATTTTGGCTTCGATTTTTCGATTTATTTCATCAATTTGATTTTCTTTTTCCTCGTTCGTTTTTAGTTTTATTCCGCGGTTTGTTGCATTCATTTTTAATAGATTCGTTTCGATTTGATTTCTTTGATTAACTTCGTTTCGATTTAGTTCATTTATTTCGATTTCATTTTCTGAATTTATTTGATTCAATAGCTCCTATTGCTCTGATTGATTAAACCGATCTGTTCGACTTACTTCGGTCATCGAAGCTGGTTTTCGAGATTTAATTACTTCTTGTAATTTTTGGATCGGGATTTTTATTTTTATCTCTTTGTTGGACGTATTGATTGCGTAAAGATATGCTTTATTTTTCCGGTTAGTTACGAATGCGTTTCCTAAGTAAACACCGTGGCCTGCGTCTATGCGCGGCAGATATCCTTCTGACAAATTGGTGTCTTCGAGATTAACACACACGCTTACACGAGTTCTGGGCGGAATCGTAGTGATTCCTTCCTCCGGATGTGCACTTCCAGAGTCCTCGCGATCGTTATAAACGTAAGGTTCAAAATCCGAATTCGATAAACTAGATTGTACATCTGTAAATTCATCGTCGCAGTTGCCATCCCGCGTTTCACCTGTCAGGGTCGGATCCCTGTGTTGATTAACAAATGGAATGCACGTTGTACCGAATTTTAAACATTGCTCTTTGAAATCAATTTCTGCGTCGTTTTCGCGAAAGAATTCCGTTCCTATTATACCGTGTTGCTTGATTGGTAAATCTTCCGGAATTATGTGAAAATTGCTCGGTGTACCTTCTATCTCGATGGGTACTTCTCCCATGGTTGCGATGCTTGTGGGCGCGATCCCGTTTAGTTTATACTTTTTATCTTCATTTATTTCGATTTCTGGATTTAAACAATTCTTTTTGATGAGGTTTAAATCGGATCCCGTATCTAGCATTAGGGTGCTTGGAAATTTAAATTCGTTCGTGTCTACCCTGATTACTGGAATCGTTTTTACATGATGACCGCTGATCATGTTTAATAGTTTCGCGATATATTTGTCTTGTCTTTCTTCGTCGTATTCATTATTTTCATCAATATTATTTTTTGTTTCGCGGTTTCTAATTTCGTCTGAGGGTTTTATCTTCTGGACCTCAGGAATATTGTCTTGTCTTTCTTTAATTAATTTGTCATTTTTATCAATATTATTTTTCATTTCGCGGTTTTTAATTTCGTCTGAGGGTTTTATTTTTTGGACCTCAGGAACATTGTCAATATTATTTTTCATTTCGCGGTTTTTAATTTCGTCTGAGGGTTTTATTTTTTGGACCTCAGGAACAGTATTTATACCTCGGATTCTATCGGTTCGCTTTGGATTATTGTCAGGGCGCGGTTGGGTCTTGGAGTGGCCCCCGAATTCGCACCCGGTCTCGAGCGGCCTTCCCCGTTTCCCGAAAATGCTACTTGATTGACCGCCGTTTGTTCTCGGTATTGGTTGTGTCTTTCTCTTTTACGGCATTCGTCAATGCTGTGCCCCCAACTTTGACAGAAACGGCACTGTTCGCGCTCTTCTACTCGGTTCTGTTCTCGCGGCGGATTTCGCGGATTCTCTTGGTAACTGAAACGATCTTGCGTTTGATATCCTCCGTAACGATCGTCTCGGTTTGTATCGTATGATCGGTCTCGTGCCGGATTTCGATATTGAATTTCTCGAGGGTTTTGTCGGTTCGGTAACTGCTGCTGTGAGTACCGATTTCCGTTATTGAAATTATTATTCCGTAATTGATAGTTATTACCGTAGTTAGGATCGATTCGCGATCGATAATTGTTTTGATAATTGCGCGGCGCGTTTGAATATTGGTTGTCCCTTTGACTGAAGTGAACTTGGTTTTGTTGCTGATTTCTTGGATAATAATTGTTTTGTACTCCTCGCGGGTATTGATTAGGATGATTTCGAAAATTACAGTATTGCGCGGTGTGATTTCTTCTCTTGCAAATTGAACATTCTTGAGTTTGGCTTCGCGTGTAGTTAAGGCTAGCTTCTCGCACGTTATTACTTTGATCTCCTCGTCTGAGATTTGATTTTATTTCCTCTTGTTTTTCGATTTTTCGCGCTTCATTCACTAGATCTTTAAGCGTTCCTAGAACGTTATTGACTTTACCGTCGAGTTCTGGTTTGAGACCGAGCAAAAAGGTCTTTTTGTCGTCGGCTTCGGTTTGCTGTTCGAACATTTCTAAATTACCTGTGCGTCGTTCTTGGATAAAGGCTTGTACGATATTTGACATAGCCTCACGTATTCTCGCGGCGAATGTAATGACATCTTCGTGTTTACGTTGATATAATTTTCCTAATTCTCCCTGACATTGATTTACTGATTTCGCTGTTCCGTATAATTCATTGATTCGTGCAGTTAGTTCCTGGATCGTATTAAACGTTTCTTTTTCGATTGCACGTTTTGCTGGGCCTATGATTTTGCTTCTAATTATTCTTGTGAGATTACGTTCTATTTCTGGTGGTAGCATTTCCTTTGCGTCTTCGCATCCCTGTACGAAGTCTCTAACTTGAAAAGGTGTCCCGTCGAACGTTGGGACGACGATTAGCGCGTCTTTAACGGAAATTGATGTATGTGGACTAATTTGCATGGTTCTATTTGTTGGGTCGGAATTTCCGCCCGTGGCCGTGGATGACCCTGCATTCGTATTATCATTGGGGTTAGTCATTTTAATGGAGTTTGTGGTTTTTTGTGAATTAGCAGCCTCTTGTTCCTTTCTTTGCTGACGTTGAATTTTTTCTAATGCTTTTACGTCTTCTAGGGTTCCCTCAAATAATTGAGTTCCAAATGTTCGAGTATTGTGTCTAGTTACGCGATGTGATTCCTTTGATTTTGTTTTTGATTCTGGACTAGATTCGTCCGAAGTGAGTAATTCTTCTCGTTGCTGAACAGTTAGATTTGAAAATGAGTCGCTTAAGTTCGCTATAGCTTGGTCTGGGTTCATTTGTTACGCGTGTTTCGGTTTAATGTACTTTTTATTTATTGCATTTTCATGAGTGTGCTGAGAATTATGTACGCGAGGAATATGGATATGGTGAAGAAAGCTACCCAAAGAATGATTATTGTTCGTAAATTCTGTGTTAATTCGCGCGTTGTAGCTACGCTAGGATCGTTGGCTAGAGTTATGCGAATGTCTACTGGATCAGCTGGATTAGTTTGCAGAAATTGTGAAGTCTGCATTTAAAATTGTGAAATGTGATTAGTTGTTGATTTTTGTTTCTTAAGACTTTGTTATTTTCAGCGGCGTATAGGCTGTTATTCGTTAAGTTGAATGTTTGATACGGACTTGACGTATAATCTTCCCTGTTCATTCGGTCGTCATCGCGTCACAGAAAGTTATTCGCGATATTCGACGTTTGAGAGTCCCGGATTCCGATGCACCAAAATTTATCTGTAACGTCCCAACCGTTGTTCACAAAAGACCCCAGGAATTACTCCCTAGAGTTTAATGTTACTAGTGGCTAGTCCTCCAGATCAGTAGTTCAGGGTGCTCAAGTACCGATAAAGTATTGAAATACACTGAATGGGGTTGATTTCTACGTTATCGTCCGTGGATGTTACAGTCTGGGTAGTAGGGGAGTCCGTTGGATTATCGTTCGTAGGACAGGAAGGATTATTAAAGGATTAATTAATATGTGTGTTACCTTGTTCTCGTATGAATGGTCCGCGTTGACGGGGCTGATCGGCGGTTGCGGCTGCTAGGTTGCGGATCTCAGCAAGGGTTTTTAGAGGGTTTTCTCGAATTAAAGTTACTCGAAGTTGTTTTGAGATTAAAATTGTATTTATTAAATAATAACTTGAACTGGTTACAATAATGGAAAACTCGACTCAACGACGTATATGCGTTTACGCTGGATTTAAGAATATAAAAATACAAGTGTTACGAGAATAATGAAAATATGAAATATACTGAGAGATTGAGATTGAGTTTTTGAGATTGAGTTTTTTGAGATTGAGAGTTATTCCTGCTTTTCCAGGGCTTATATAGGCCCCTTTTTAGGTGCTACAAGTGGGAGTAGACGAACGTGATTGGTTGTCATTGACGCGATAACGTCAGCTATGAAAGAAGGGCCTGTCCGAATCCACGCGGCCTCGTCTTTATTGTTTGGCTTACCCTATTCTCGATAGCTATGATGGCGCGGCTGTAAGCCTGCGTTTTCTGGGTCGTGGTTGTAAGCCTGCGTTTTTTGGGTTGTCTTAATGTGTGACTCACTATACGTCGTGTTCCTATGTCTTATGTACTAGTCGTATCTTAGATGCATACATTCTGTTGGTTATTCAATTGTTCAGTATCATTTTAATATAGAATTTTATGTAATTGAATGAATACGTATATGTACCCATATACGTATATATGTGCAGATTCTGAACAGTTGATTAATACTTCGATATATATATAGGTTCACTAGTCTATATGGTTAAATAGATCATTACAATGATTTGATATATAAAGATACGTATATGCGTGTACATGCAATGTAGCTGATTGTATGTATTTATCAAGTATTTCATGTATGTGCGGCTGGGTAGTGTTATGTATGAGTGTGCAAGTACCACAGATATTTTCGTATTTCAAATTGACCATTGTACGTTAGGCAAAGGGATTAGAGGGAGATAGTATTAGATTCAACTGTCTGCCGAGTCACTCGCGATTTGGCTATCGGCGTAACCGGCCACGTATATTATTTACTCCCGACGTGAAATGCCGACCGATTATAGTATAGATACAATCCTGTTATTAAATCATTTCAATATTTGCTTCGGAGATCAATAAATAGTATTGTTAATCATATCTGCAGATGTGTTTTATTATTTATTATCTTAAAACCTCAATAGGTTATGGGCCCAGGCCGTGGTTGAAGTGATTTTAATAGAATTTCGTTTTCAAAATTATAACGGTTTACTACGCGTCGCGTAAAGTTTGAAACGAAAAGTGTCGCGAGTGAAAATGGCTGGAGAAATGTCGATGCACCATATGGTGAAATTTGACGGCTTGAATTTCCAGACATGGAAGTTCCAAGTAAAATCTATATTGGACATGTATGGAATTTTTGACGTTGTTACTGGAGACAGAGTGAAGCCGGAAGACATGACGACCGCCGCTGGCAAGACGTGGAAGAAAGACAATGCGAGAGCCATGTTTGTTCTCTCGACCGCTATGGTTCATTCTCAGCTTGAAAGTTTGATAATATGTACAACGGCAGAGGCTATGTGGAGAAAACTGGTATCGATACACGAGCAGAAATCTGAAACAAATAAATTACTCCTTTGGCAGAGATACCAGCAATGTCGGATGGATCCGTGTGACTCGGTGGTGAACTATATGACCAAAGTTCAGAACCTGTCAAGAGCGTTAGAGGACATCGGTGAAAATGTATCTGAAGCATCTCTCATGGCAAAAATTTTGGGAGGTTTGCCGGAAAAGTATAACGCTTTGGTTGTAGCCTGGGACAGCGTGGATCCGAGAAGCCAAACGCTTGAAAACCTCCAGGAACGACTTATAAAAGAAGAGAGAAGGATGTCAACTAAAGATGAAGAAACAACCGCTCTTGCAGCTACAAATTATAACAATCATCAGAAGAGTTCACAAAGACAAAAGGGTTCAGATAGTGCGAAAGGTGAAATTATTTGTTTCTACTGCAAGAAACCGGGACACGTTGCGCGTAGATGTAGAAAGAGACGGTACCATGCTAGAAATAGTAAACAGACGAATGATACTGGTGCTTTTGTTGTTACGTTCGATGATAAGAAAGGACAACGGCAAGAAGTGGTATGTGACCAGTCAAATCAGTTGCTAGGCAAAGACGTTCGTGATGTTTGGTTTTTGGACAGTGGTGCCTCACGGCATCTATCGTTTCGGCGTGAGTGGTTTACAAAGTTTGATCCGTGTGTAAATGAAAACATCATGCTCGGGGACAATGGCATGTGTGAGGTCAAAGGTATCGGTACAGTGCTCATTCGAAAGTTCGTTGATGGCCAGTGGTTCTCTAGTAGGATCGAAAACGTTTTGTACGTGCCACAGCTGAGAAAGAATTTATTTTCGGTGGGAGTTTGTACTTCACTAAACTATCGAGTTAGTTTTTGTGGTAGTGAAGTGAAAATTTATAAAGACCGAGATTTGATGGCGAAAGGTATCAAACAGGACAATCAGATCTATAGAATGATGTTTGAAGTAGTTCAGGATCATCGAGCGAATATAGCAACAACTGATATGAAGCAATGGCATGAACGAATGGCTCACGTCAACAAGAAGACGCTTCAAGAGATGGCTTCGAAGGGACTTGCTATAGGATTGGAGATCTCAGAAGACAATCTGCAATTCTGCGAAGGTTGTCAACTAGGAAAGTCACACAGGTTACCCTTCAAAAAATTGCAAGAACCTAGAATTAAATATCAACCTGGTGAGTTCTTTCATACCGACGTATGCGGACCTATGCAAGTCGATTCCTTGGGAGGATCGAGGTATTATCTCCTCTTCAAAGACGATGCCACTGGTTATAGATTTGTTTATTTCTTAAAACACAAATCTGATGTATTTGAACGATTTAAGGAATTCGAACGAGCCATCCGGAATAAATTCAACAGACCAATGAAGATCCTGCGCTGCGATAACGGAGGGGAGTATTGCAGTGATCAAATGAAGGAGTATATGTGCAGTCTTGGAATCACGCTTGAGACTACTGCCACTCATACACCAGAACAAAACGGCAGGGCAGAACGGGAAAACCGGACTATCATGGAGAGTACCAGAACGATGCTGCATTCGGAAAAGGTGCCGAAATTTCTATGGGGAGAAGCTGTTAACACCGCTGTGTATGTATTGAACAGAACACCTACTTCTAGAAACCCCACAGCTACATCTTACGAACTATGGACCGGCAGAAAACCTTCTGTATCACATCTGAGAGTTTTTGGAGAAGAGGCTTTTGTTCACGTGCCTAAACACTTCCGACGAAAGTTAGACCCGAAGTCGAAAAAGGTTATTTTCGTTGGTTACCAAGGAGATTCTAAGAACTATCGTTTGTATGATCCAGTTTCTGGAAAGATCATCAGGTCTAGAGACGTGAATTTTCGTGGGAGAACTCAAGAGGATGTTCCATCTGACACAGGCTTTCTTTCTCTTGAGTTACCATTGTCTGATGACGATGTTGTAGAGCAAAGGTTGCACCACGAAGATGACGTCGACGAAGAAGATTCGGTAGCTGACCTGGATGATGGCAACGAAGAGAATCTCGTAGATGAACAAGAACGGTTAGATGTTGGAGCAGAAGACGTATCGGTTGATCTTGAAGGGCAGCGAGGAGATCAGCAGGCAGTAGCATCGATCGAACGACAACTGAGGGACAGAACAACCCTACGACGCCCTGGCAGGTATGAGGCAAATTATGTCGAGTTTGACGAGCCTAAAACATTACAGGATGCGGTATCTGGGGTGCACTCAGATAAATGGAAGCAGGCAATCGAAGAGGAGCTGCAGGCTCATGAAAAAAATCAGACCTGGTCAATTGTATCGAGACCGCAAGAACGACAATTGATTGACTCGAAGTGGGTTTTTAAAGTGCAGCTCACAAAATCTGGTCAGGCGAATAGATTTAAAGCTCGATTGTGTGCAAGAGGGTTTAGACAGCAGCATGGTATAGACTACGAGGAGACTTTTTCGCCAGTTGTCAGGTATGACTCACTACGGGTTTTGTTGGCTATGGCTACACAAGAGGACTTGGAGATGTTACAATTTGACGTGAAAACCGCCTTCTTATACGGGAAATTGGAAGAGGACATCTATATGAAGATTCCGGAAGGTTTAAGTGTTTCTAGTGGTGTCAGTGACCCAGTGTGTAAGCTCAACAAATCCTTTTATGGTTTAAAATAAGCTTCCCGATGTTGGAATAAGACTTTCACATTGTTTCTTTCTAAATACGGTTTTAAAATGTGTGATTTAGACAATTCTGTGTATGTTGGATGTGTGTGTGATGAGAGAGTATACCTGATTCTGTTTGTTGATGACGGTCTAGTCCTAGCAAGGACAAGGAATGCACTTGATTCTGTAATTAGTGTTCTAAGGAGTGAGTTTGAAATTACAGTCAATGAGCCAGACGTCTTTGTGGGAGTACAGATAGAAAGAAATCGAGAAGAAAAGTCAATGTTTCTTTGCCAGAGTAATTATGCTTTTCGAGTAATCAATCGTTTTAACATGACGGAAGCAAAACCCGTCTGTACACCCGCAGATACGAGTCTGGATTTGCGTGTGGATGAATTAAGTTTGCTGGATAATGATAAATTTCCGTTTAGAGAACTAGTAGGATCGTTGATGTTCTTGGCCACAGTTACAAGACCCGACTTAGCTTTTTCGGTGAATCTTGTAAGTAGATTTTTGAACAATTTCAATCGCAGTCATTGGGAAACTGCGAAACGCATTTTGCGATATTTGCGCGGTACTTGTAACCTTGGCATAAGATATCAGCAGAGCGATTCAGGACTTGAGTTACTAGGTTTTTGTGACTCAGATTTTGCAGGCGACGTGAATACACGCAGGTCAACTTCAGGTTTTCTATTTCAGCTGGCTAGTGGTCCTGTATCTTGGTGTGCTCAGAGGCAAAAGATTGTAGCATTAAGTACCACTGAAGCGGAATATGTTGCAGCTTGTGCTGCAACAAAAGAAGCAATTTGGTTGCGAAGGTTGTTGAAGGATATTGAATGCCCATGTGTAGGAAGTACAACTTTATGCATTGACAATCAAAGTGCTATGCGTTTGGTTAAAAACTCCGAATACCATAAAAGAACAAAGCATATTGACGTTCAATATCATTTCACACGAAAGAAGTATGAGAGTGGCGAAATAGATGTTAAACACGTTCCCAGTGAAGTACAATTAGCTGACCTGTTCACGAAACCGTTGCCTCGTGATAAATTTCAGAGATTATGCAGACAAATCGGATTAGATGCTGTAGAAGTTTGAATTTATTGTTATGTTTAGATTAACAAGAAAATGTTTATAAAATTGACAAGCACACAAAGTGTGATGATTAATATTAAAACGAAAATTGTGTATGAAATACTCAAAAGGTGGGAGTGTTATGTATGAGTGTGCAAGTACCACAGATATTTTCGTATTTCAAATTGACCATTGTACGTTAGGCAAAGGGATTAGAGGGAGATAGTATTAGATTCAACTGTCTGCCGAGTCACTCGCGATTTGGCTATCGGCGTAACCGGCCACGTATATTATTTACTCCCGACGTGAAATGCCGACCGATTATAGTATAGATACAATCCTGTTATTAAATCATTTCAATATTTGCTTCGGAGATCAATAAATAGTATTGTTAATCATATCTGCAGATGTGTTTTATTATTTATTATCTTAAAACCTCAATAGGTAGCATATGCATACATGCATCTGTACGTACCATCGTTGATCCTTACTCAATGGTATGTATTAATGCCTAAACAAGGTTTACCGCGCGAATACCGCGTTGACATGTTTATGGCTCCGCGCTGGATATTTGAACGTCCCTTTTTATCTTCGGGGAGAGCGGCTAGGGCTTATCTGTGAGTGTCTTCCATGCGGTTGCGGTACCTGTTATTCAACGCGTAGCCGTATACATGTGGTTCTGTGGTTTGATTGTTGCTACATCAATTTATATTGAAGATGTGAAAATCATACTTATAGCTATGCTATGTTCTTTAATTAGGTATCCGTTTGAAGGATATTGCTATTATTTCATACTAGAGTTATAGTAACAATTATAATTATGTTTTCCTTTATATATGTATATATAATAATGTATATGTATCTATGTGATTACCCATGTATATATTCCATTACCATTATCATAAAGTATTAATATTATAAAATAAGATTGATCATTATAATCGTGTCCGTTTATCAGCAGAGGTAGGCGGGTTGGTCTCGTATATAGAGCCGGTTTAATCTAAGTTCCTTGTATAGGGGATTTTAGTTAGTCGTTAGAAGACTGGACAAGTTACTAGATTTCAAGTTTCTCATCATGGATTCTCGTAGTTCGTGGTGATATAGTGACTTCTAGTGATTCTTCATGAGGATGAGGTATGTGGTCCGGTCGGATGTTACAAGAAGGTGAAATTCGACCATTGCGACGCCTGGCAGTCAGCCACGGTACTATGTTGTTTACACTAACATAACCTCAGAAAATCAAGTGCAAACAGTGCAATCAGTCAATAAATAGACAAAATTTACAGTAGTGAATAAAAATAAGTGAAAATGGGAAGGTGTGAGTTTCGCAAGAAGCTGACCACACAAAAAGATCACAGGTAAGTGCGTTCGTAAAATGAATCGCTTGGAGGTTAGGATCACACAACGATTATTATACATTTTATTAGATTTACTAAGAACGAAAGCGATAGAAAAAAATGGATTCAAAACATGGGGAAACCAGATTGGGATGAGTAATTTGTAATTGTGTAAATAATTAATGAATTTGTAAATAAATAATTAAAATTTGTGAATAAATAATTAATTTCTTATACACATATTTATATTTTCAAAATATGTACCAATGAATAAACGCTCCGCCAATTTTAATGTAGTAACTTGCAACTCTAGTATCTTTCATATTCAATTATCAGAATTTCGGAATCTTAGTCATTTATCCTTGTTCGTATTTTTCATCCAGTGTGCCGCAATGCAGCCCTAAAGACTCTCTACAGTCTCTACAGATGCTCCGTTTCATTATTCATCTTGTTATTATTGCCGTAACCGGCCGATTGATCTTTTTCTTCTCCGAGGCTCATTAACTTGCGTTTAAAATCACCGCGTCCAACGTAGTACCGTGGCTGACTGCCAGGTGTCGCACTGGTTTCTATTAGGTACATCATTATGGCGGACACCTCGTATCCAGTTAGTATATATATCAGTGGTGCTCAGGAAGTTACTTCCTGTGCGTGCTGCTGCTACTGCTATAATAGAGATCAGTGCCAGACCTTTATACACTCCTGTATACAAGACCGTGTTCGCGTCCGCACAGCAGAGCCATGGTAACTACCAGTCTCGTTGAATGCGCTAATTTCGAATGTTAGAAATGGGAACTAAGCCAGTGAGGAAAAATAAAAGAAGAAATGGGATCTTTTAGAAGAACTTTCTTGTTTGGGCAGTTACCAGCATAACTGCATAACACGTTAGCTTATTTTCAAAAATTAAAAAGTTCCCAACAATCAACAAACTCGGACGAAGTGCGTAATGATTCGTTTGATTATTCATCAATTTCAATTAGTAATTTTTGTATTAGCATTAGACAATTGCACTGAACGACTCAAGTAATTTCTCAAATTATCATACATTGTCTTTATTTACAATTTTTATCGTATATGCAAGCATGAAATATCTGTAGTATTACCGATGTACAAGTATAATAATAATGTCAACTAATATTGTCGTTACCATGTGACGAGTTATACGTATACGAAGCCGGGTATTCTTATGGAGTAATAAATAGGTGCACGATCCTAATATTCTTGACTGCAGTAAAAAAAGAAATGAGAGATACCTCTGGTAATTTTTGCATGCAGCCCAGTAAACTAAAAAGAATTGGAAATGAATTGAAAATGATTCATCGCCCCATCTTTCGATCCCGTTTTGCCGGGAACTCGAATTGGGTATCACACGTTTCTATTCTCGAATCCTTCCGAATTCTGTTCATCGAATTCATTCGCGTCTCATATAATCGAACGAATGCGTCAATTTGTTTCAATTCGCAAATCGGAATTGAATACAAGACCCTGTTTATTCTCATAAACTGTCCACAGTTACGCTAGGTTATGAATTCCGATGAATTCCGAACCGGGAATTCGTCATAGAGCGTTCGCAAACCCAATGAATGCGACTAGGGAGTGAGCACGATCCGATTCGTCTTAATTCTGTTCTGGGAATTCAATGGGAAACATTTTAATTCGCGTGAATCAGTTCTTGATGTGAATTCGAAATAATTCCAATCGAAAAATACACCTTCCGTAATTTCTATCCAAAGGAATTTCAGTGCACGAGTACAATAGATTAATGTGTTCGAATTCGTAAATAAGAATTACATAGACATTGATTCGTATTCGTCTAATATTTTGATGGCCAGGAAAATAGAATAGTCAAATTAGTAGTTGTCATGCGCAGTTCCTGACTTTTGTTGCGCGGTACGAACTGGTCATCTCAGAGCTGCCACACAAGAGTATTAAACGGCAGGTTGATGGGGAGGTCGAAGTGTAGACATAAAGGATAACAAGAAGAAAAAGAAGAAGAAGAAGAAGAAGAGGTCGAAGTGTGGACCTCAACTGACGTCAAAGTGACTCTTCATGCCTTTGCGGGAAAAAATATCGTACGGGGCGCGCCCGTGAAGTAACTGTTCGGCGAGGTTATGTTTTCAGTACTCTCCGTTGGTTTTACCTTCGGCTCGCCAGGTAAAACCTCGAACGAAAAACATAACCTCGTCCGAAAGCAGTTACTTCACCGGCATGCCACAATATACTATTCTAGCCCAATGTAGCAAATATAATCAACCTACATCTTCGAGTTAATAAATTATGTACCCACTTAATTATTTGTCATTGTGGTAAAATCCTACTTCCGAATAGTATTCTAATTCTGGGATGCAATGGAATTGAATCGCTCAATTCTTTCAAATTCGTTCTAATCCGTATTTAATGGATGTTAATTTCTCTTCCAATTCGAAATGTAACGTAAATACGAGATTCATATTTGGAATTCAGACGAATAGACTTTGATTGTAACCTTATACGTAATAATTACAATACTGGAATAGAAAAACGGGATTCATAGGAATTGAAAATGTTCAATTCTTTCCAATTCTTTTTAGTTTACTGGGAGGAGACTTGCAATCTAAATTAGTGGAATTGTACCTTTCATGAGCTATTTTGGATTCAAATAATGTCCCGGGGCACTCAATTGGTGAAAATAATTAGATTTATGTTTAGTTTAAGTAGTTTAAGCTGATGTTGCATATGGGAGATATTTTTACTCGTAATTCTCGTCGAAGACCGCTCCAGTTGTTTCAGAGATCAGCCATTTCAGCCAATCCTCGTCACAATCTTGACCAAAAGTAATTTCTTGGAATACTGCACTTCTTTCCACCTGCAGACATGACAACAATTATACAATTACTAATAGTTATTCCATAACTCCTGACTCAAAGCCAACACTACACATGGAATCTAACACCACTATATGCATTACCTCATGAAATTGTAGCCCACTGAACATCCTTATGCTCTTTTCGTTGTCCATTGAAATTTTCACCTCGTACCTTTTAACTTTTAACCGTTCAATTCCTGTGCCAACAAATACAACGTAATTAATCAGAACCTAAATGCTTCAATGTCGCATCTTTCAGAACGATTTAGATCTCTTCTTTCCACATAATGTAACAGGTACTCGATGTATTCACCATATCGTAGCATGAGTATCATAGCTTCCCACCCCATCTTCTTGCCCCTAGACTCATTGTCCGCTATCATAATTTCTGCTTCAGCAGTACATTGGTCCTCTGTGTTGTTGAAAAATAGATTCGTGTCTCCGATCATAGCATCTGCAGAAAGTTCACGCATCAATATTATAATGTCAGAAGGTTACTTTCACATTTTAAAGGTAAAAAAAATTAATGTTGGTGTTAATGATACTTGCGAAACGTTTCATAACGATTATAAGTTTATCCAGGGTGCAAAGTAATGGCAAGAAAATTTGAAAAAGACGAATCCTAATGCTATAAAGTTTCCATGTTCGTGGGTCTTTTTTGGAGTTTATATTAATGACCCCAAGTAATTGATATTCGAGGCATCTTACCTATTTCACTATTAGTGATGTCGAAAGTACTCCTATCCAGTACAATGAAGGTGCACTCTGAAAATAGATAAATGCGATCAGTCAGCGTGAGCCTTTTTTCATCTTCGATTTACAATTACTGTGAAGATTGAAACGCTCACTATCTTCATCCTCGAGCCAACTTTTCTGCATCGCATATTCCTGCTCTAATGTCAGAGGCTCGGACGCTGTAAAGTGCTGAAGTTCTGTTGATTGCATCCATTTGTGATACCTAAAGAATCATTATGTTTATTGGCAAAAGGCGCAAGACTGAAGGCAGGAGAACTTAAGGTTCTAGATCATCGACCATCGCATACGACGATAAAGTTTGAAGTTGGCTAGACTCGGAAAAACAAGATTTCAAACGCTTCTGAACCAATTCAACTTTTTGAAAGCTCATTTCTCGATTTTAGCCAAATTCAGACTGTGTCATCGTTAGGAATTCACCCTGTATAGTAACACGTGCGCAGGACGCAGTTGCACAAGACGCAGATTTCAGCCGCGCGCATGCGGCATGCGCCTTGTATGAAATATGGTCTGCTAAAAATAAACAATCCTCGCTCACTTTTTCACGTGTGCTTCTTTGTACGGTACCAAAATCACGTTCTTGCCAACGATTCGAGTGCGTTGATTGATCTTCATCGTTATTCACGAACCAGTAAGACGTGGTTAAACATAAAATTCAAAGAAAACAACCGTCCGTCGCACGTCAACCAGCAATTTTGTCGTCTGCCATATTGGCGTGGGAGAAAAAAATAGTTCACGCCGCGGTATCGACCCACACGCTCTTCCGCAGAAATCCTGCGATTTTGCTATTATTTTCAATGACAAGTCAAACTGGATATCTGTGAAAAATAGGAGCTAGAAGCTACGACAGAATGGCTTATAATTTTCCGGGGATGCCAACCACCCCAATGCCTCCAATGGGTAAGATTGATCGGGCAGTATTATCCTAACCACAAACGAGTAAGAAAACGGCAACGCCAGTCAGTATCCACTGCGTTTCAAAGATCAATATCAGAGAACAATCGGACCGTAGATGCAATGGTTTCTAACCTCTATTTACGAAACCCTCCAAAAAAAAAATGTTCCTGCTGATTGATGAAAACATTAGCTATATGGCTTATTGTAGCGTAAATTTTGTTTTGCGTCATTTGTTTATTATCCGCAATACATGGCACTGAAACCCTAGCGTTTTGTATTCAATTTCAATTACGTAACGTTTATGTGTATTGTAACTACCAGTGGGAATTTCATGCATTATCCCATCATTGCGAGTCCCTCGGAGACCTGCTATGTCTCGAAAAAAGACTCGAATCCCTGGATATATTGACATCAATCAGATCAACTGTGCCACTCTCATCAATTTTCAATAACTCTCAAAGGTCTTTTACATGGCATTTTTTTTATTTTCATTTTTATCATGCACGAATTTGAAACTCAGATTTCCTGAAATACTGTCTTATATGAATTTCCGTTAGAATAATGCAATATTTGTCGACATGCCATGACGCAATTGTGATTATTCAGCTAATTTTTATCGGCGACAGGTATGGGGCCAATGGGACCCCTGGGCCCAATAGGCGGACCACAAGGGTTTATGGATCTGACGACCCAGACAGCAATGAGCCAGGGATTCCCACCCCTTCCACCGCCAATATCAATTCCAGGGATGAATGATTCACCCCTAGAGTTTAGTACGAATAAAAATCAACCTCCGATGGCTAGGGAAAGTGCGGAAGATAGCAACGAACGGAGGAGCGACAAAGGTGACAGCAGAAGAGATAGGGATCGAGAAAGGGACAGAGAGAGAGAAAACCGGGAAGGTGGAAGAAGGTGAAAGAAATATCTTAGATTGCTCACCGCTCACTGGCTGCATGAAACTAGAGCGTGTTTTCTAGGAATCACATTTCAATAACACCCGCAACAATTTCATTCTAACAGTTTATCCAATGGGTGCGATATTCGTACAGCACGTTCATATCATTATAGGCTAATCGTAAGCTTCTGTGTAACAGATTTCTTGTCAGTCGTTTTATTCCTCATATACAGATGTTAATTGAACGTGATTTGATTGGCTGAGCTAATTTCATTTGAAGAGAAAAGAAAAGTTGAATGTATTCATTGAGTATTTTGATTCTACACGGACACACATTTGCTGTCGCTGTCAATTCTACCACCAATTCACATATTTGACAAAGATTTTTGAATTATCAGGGTGAGGAGTGACCGAGTCGACAGAAGAGAGCGTGAAAGAGACAGACGTGACGATAGAAATGACAGAGAGAGACGGGATGAGAGGCGGAATGAGGATCGCAACAGTTCGAACTCTGTCAGTAACAATAACTGCAATACGAATGGTAGTGAAATGACGTCCTCCAACACCAGCACAAGCAGTACATCGCATACACCGAACGTGGGACCCCAAATGGATCCTCCTACCGGAGTGTGGGGTATGGGAGTTGGGTACTCTATGATGGGTATGGGACCCATGGGTCCCATGGGTCCCATGATGGGTGAAATGGCCCTAGGGCATCATATGAGCCATGGTTACGGGCCAATGGGGATGGGAATGATGCCACATGATGGAGCTATGCTAGGAGCCCAGATGTTAGGCCCGGAACAGATTATGACTGACGCTGCAGCTCAGATTATGACCGGGGCGCTGCCACCGCCTCCTGTGGGACCTCAGGGAACTAAGGAAATAATTCATTGTAAAAGCTGCACTCTTTTTCCACCAAATCCAAACGCCCCACCACCAACTACAAGGGAGAGGCCACCGGGATGCCGAACAATTTTTGTAGGAGGTATGTGGCAGAGTTTCTGTAACCAAGGCTTTTCAGATTCATTAGTAGTGATTCAGGTCGATGGAATTAATGGCGATTTCGTGTTTGCTAATAGGGCTTCCAGAGAACATCACCGAGGCTGTTATTCAAGAGATATTTGAACGCTGTGGAGAAATTACAACTCTGCGTCTCTCTAAAAAGAACTTTTGTCACATTAGATTTGTTCTGGAAGCAAGTGTAGACGCTGCCATTTACCTTTCTGGCTACAGAGTCAGACTCGGTTCCAGTGGGGATGCTGCTAACACCGGGAGACTCCATGTCGATTTTGCACAGGTACTGTGGACTACAATTGATCCACCCATATTCCTTGCAGCAATGATTGTCGATACTCTGTTACTAAATCTTCGAAAGAACCTCTGTTGTCAGTAATAAGTAAGTTAAATGAGTAAGTTTGATCACGCAGGCAAGGGATGACCAGTATGAGTGGGAGTGCAGGCAAAGACAATTGCAGAGAGAGCAAAGACACCGAGAAAGAGTAGAAAAAGAACGTCAGAGGCCGCCTTCTAGTCCACCACCCGTGGTCCATTACACAGATCACGAGGCCTCGAACATTTGTGAGAAGATCAAGCAGGACGACTCGTTCATGAAAGCAGTACAAGTCAGTCACTGATATTCGTCTACCGAGATTAATTGTCACACTTAGTATTGTATTGTTGGTTTGTCATAACAGCAGCATTTTCGTAGGTAGTAGTCACTTGGCTGGAGCGTGGCGACTGTGTTAAGCGAAATTCCAACACATTTTACTCAATGATTCAGTCGACGAATTCGCACGTGCGCAGGCTGCTCACGGAGAAAGCATCGTACGAAGAAGAACTCCTTAAAGCAAAGGAACTGATGAAGGGCAGGATGCAGGGATTGCTTATACAATGTAAGTTTGCCATCAACTCATTTATAGTTGCATTACATTGCATACACCACGCGATTCTGAACTTTCACTTCCTCTGGTAAGTGTTTGTCAATGCCAAACGTCTGTCAGCTTCTGTCCAGATGATCACTGCACCACAATGAAACATTATTTATTCAGACCAGGTATTGACGCAAACTAAGGTCTAAGTCGATATTCGAATCCAGCGGACTGAAAACAAAATTGTAATTAATAGAGTTGTGCAGTAATTTACCATCGATCAAAGATTGAGCAACATAAAAAAAAAGTTGTGTATAGTCTATGAAATTGACCTGCTGTTACATTGTCCTAGTGTGTAATTCATGAAGAACACCATTTAACATTGAGAACTTCTAGTGAAGTAAATGTTATCTGAATGACAAGATAATTGATCACCGTATTTACACGAGAATAAGCCGCATCCTCATATGAACAACACTTCGTTTGTCAAAGGGTGATTAAAAAAAAAACGACCGCATTACCGTGTGTTCGATTATAAGCCGCACTGGTTTTCAGAGGTTCAAAAAGCGAAAAAAAAGTGTCGTGGTAAATACGGTATATTGAAATGAGAAACTTACGAGCTAGACTGTTCATAAGCGAATTGAATATTTGAAATCTGGAGAAGAAGAAATTGCAACTCATTTAGCGACAGGTCGGTTTTGACACCACCTGATTGGACAAGAATGATAACGGATAGGTAAAAGATTAATTAGTTTATTGGAACATATTTCAGACACATTCCATATTGGACAAAAGATAAATCTTGATTCACGAAAGACCTGTTTGAACATGATCCGATTGGATGAAATATTTTGAAGTATAGCTGAGGTATATAGGCTGAAACACCCTACACAAGGGTAGAAATATTGGAACGGTCCAACACGCGTCATGTTACTACACAGACGGAGTTCTATTGTCTGAAAAATGATTAGATGTTACACATTATCCTTTCTTATAGAAATCTTTGTCTTGTACACTCCATCTGTAGAACTTATCCATGGTGGCAACTGGGCGAGAAAACTTGGAAAACGGAGAATAGTCAGGGAATTTCTATTTTCGGGAAAAATCAGGGAAAAATTAGCGAATTCCACTGATCCACAGGGAATTTTTTCTCGTCTTTGTTTTTCGTGATAAATATTTGAGTAATATATTGTATTATCGAGTATCTTGTATCATAGCGTTGTCTTAAATTCTATAATTTCAAAAACACAATCCTAACAGATACAGAATTACACTTGTTGAAATCTAGGTCAAGAATTTCTTGCTTTTCATGTACTGGAACAACTTCACATTATTTGGATTTGAAAAAAAAAGAGATGGCAATAATGCATTTTTGGCAGGAAATGTCAGGGAATTACATTTCAGTGAAATTTTCGCCACCATGTTATCTCTTTGGAAATATATCCTTATTTTTTCTGTGGCCGCAGGTCAGCAGGTCATCAATTGCAATGACAAAATTCTGTAGAACAATTTCAATGAAACCTTCGATATGTAGACCTCAACTTTTTCCCTTAACTCTGAAATTTCGTGCCCAGAAAATGTGTTCTATCAAGGTCTGTCCTAGAGAACGTATGCTCTCATGTTTTGTTATTTTACATAATAAAAAACAAAAAATAGTGAATTTCGTGTAAGAAGTACTACTTACGATCGCGCGAAAGGAAGCTGTGTCTGCGTTATCATCAGAAAGAAATTAGTAGCAATCCATTTTGAATTTTCTCATGATAGGCAATTAGTGACGTGACTTACTTATCTTATACCATGGTCTGTGAATTTCTGATCGTGCTCTGCAATCACCATTACGATTAGCTTAGTAGTGACTCACTTTAACAATTGAAGACTCTAGGAGATCATAAGGTGGGTGAAGAATATATTTGATTTTAGACTCCATCTGCTCGTCGAAGATACGGTCTGCGGTTTTGAGAAATTGAATTTTTTTTAGATTATAGAAGATATCTATCCTATTTGTAAGAATTGCATGCTTGGGGATGTTAACAATAAAATGGTGTTGGGCAATGCTAAGAACAAATTAGTCGGACCATGATCTATGCCATTACAAATTGTTGTTTGTATTACTCAGAGTTACTCAGAATATCAAGCGGTCCTTTTTATACCTGGTATCGAGCAGCACATTCTTGAAGTTTCTTCTCTATACTTGAAGCAAGAATATACACGTAACTTCCCAGTATAAAATCGCATAGATTACGGTCTCCGATTACCAGCAGATCTCATACCCCGTCGAGGAATTCTGGATGCTAGAGAGGACTTGGATAATATGTAAAGCAAGGCATTACAATCAATGAATCTACCGTTAAGCTATCATGTCACACTAAAGCAGCACGGGTGAAGACTAATCACTGAACGGATCTTGATGGACCACACAGCGTACAAGAAATATAGCAAACTGTTTTTATGTTTTAAAGTAAGCATTATTTTGAACAAACTACTTAGCACGACTCATTCACAAGCACTAGAAATGATCATTGGATAATCGTAACAACAATTATTACGAATGCTTTACTTTCATTCTTTGATGGTAGATATCGTTGATATTTGGAACGTGCTAAGTAATTTGAAGGTCTAGGTAAAGATTCTCGTGTCATGGCGGTAGAGGAGGAGAGATAGAGGGCATAGCCAGCCTCCCTCTGTTTCTGCGGTCATTTTCGCTTTGGATATACTTTTGTTAGCAAAGTACAACTAAATGAACACAGTACAGTATAAAATGTCAGTTTTAAGTAAAGTAGGGTGTACAATAGAGGATTTGTTGTGTTCTTGTATGCGACATGCAACACCCGCATCATCAACAGTCAGTCAGATCGAACGTGTATTCACGGCGGCAAGTCACAAGAAGGTTTGGGACCACTTCACCAAGGCTCAAAGGAAGAATATTGAGATGTGGAAGAAACAGTCTTCGGTATGTAACCACACCCACACTCATATACCTAGTGTCCCAAATAGTTAACTTGTCAACATCACATAACCAAAGGTTTGGCCTAGGCTGATTGTTCAAACTTTGAACACTTCCCATTTTATTCTATACTGTAGGATAATTCATATGTTAATCGGGACTGATTCTCGAAAGACATCGCCAGCTCTTTCAAAAGTAATAATTTAATACTATCCCAATTCTTAATCTCGCCTGGGAATTGACTGATAAGGCTCGATTCAACTTGACGAATAATGTTCTTATTGTAAATAATGATGGATTTGACTAGTCTTTGGTATATCCGTTGATCGATGCCTGATATTTCACTGCCTTGGTCAAACTTGCTTACGTGAAGGGACACTAGCTTTGAATTCTGAAAATCTATCCACCGATTGAACTAATCTTACATCATGAAACGCGTGTCAGTCTTGAATACATTTTTACATTTGTGTAAAGAAAAAATGTTTAAAAGTGCCAAGACGCAGGTAAGTGGAAGCGAGATAACACGAGCAATTGTGTTACCGCTAGCCAGACAGTCAGACACGTTTTCCATGCAACATTTCTGTTTTTGGCAATTCGCTAACAAACGAAAAGGTAAACTGTTTAGCTCAAAGTCGGTCAATCGCAGGATATCAGGTATAGAAGGTAATAACGATATAGTAGATTGAGGTATCGAAACCTTGAGGAAACACATGGATCATAGAATGGTCCCGAGCCAAGAGACACGCTTTCCAGAGCGAGGAATTCAACGTTACTTGAATGTTTTATGGAGTGGTATATTTATTTCTGTACTTCAGAAGCATAGCTAAATGATAACCAGCAGATTCTATTCAACGTTGAGGTAAGCATGAGGATCATTGTTAAAAAGGAGTATCGTCTGCAAGCGTTAAGGACCTTATGGTTCTTAGGAAGCTAAATCGAAGACTGATTGTACTGTTCCATTGAAGAAACGATTAAATTTAACAAGAAGACCTAATAAATGTTACTTTGTGGTATGGCATTAGGAACATTCTCTGAACTCTGAAGTGCAGAAAAGAACTATACTTGTGTTAATTTGATGCCGAAAGTACTTGACCAAATTTTTAAGTTCCACGTCGGAAAAAGTATGATTGAGTATGTGGGACAAAAGATAATAACTTAAGAAATATCAGTTTTAAGTTCCAGCCATAAATTTAGATGGAATGCTTGATCATTAGTCTGGCATTAGTCTTGGGGCAATCAAGCTGCTGGTTCAAGCATGGTACTTGGCCTCAGTATTTATGATTTGCATGCCAGTGATCGTAGGTAGAAGTACGTGTCGAATCTTTCAACTAGTCCATGCATCTGAATTGTATTACATTTGATGGTAGGAAATAAAGGCAGTTCAGCTGGAAGATGCCCTGATGGAAGGAGAAGGAGAAATGGATGTTTCTGATTCTGAGGATGAGCCTCAGCGGAAGAAGTCTCGCAGTCAATCTGAAGCCAATGACGATGTTGAGAGGTTGCAGAATTTGAAGGAGGAGAATGACAGCTTGCGATGTCAACTAGAGGCTTACAAAAACGAGGTTTTACTTTCTTCCGGTTTTCACTTCAATAATAATTACATATTACCATGTATTAACAAAGTTATGATACTGTAATGTAGGTAGATCTTCTAAAATCCGAGACAAAAGCAGAGCTTGACACAAAGGACAAGCAAATGAAAATGCTGCATCAGACCTTGAAGGGAATGCAGGAGCAGCTTATGCAGTCGAAAAAGCAACAAGTGCAGGATGATCAGAGGATTAAGGAGCTAACAGTGAAAATAAATGCCACTAGGAAAGATGATCCTCCAGAAAGTGAAATTATAACCTTAGACAAGGATGATGACGTCAATGAAGAACCACGACTTCCCAAGCCACCAATTCTACTCCCGGGATGCGTGCAAGTTAATCAAAAAGATGCTAAACTAATCGGTAAGAAATGTAGTTTTCTCCATTTCAGATTCAATTTCTTTCTTGAACTACCGTTCCATGTTCCTAATGTTTTTTCTTCAATTTGTTAGGTTTGATAGCAACATTCTTACATATTCATCCATTTGGGGCAAGTGTGGACTATGTATGGTCGTATTTACAAAAGATGGAGCCAGGACTCAGACCGAACGAAGTTGAAGCTCTGATGCAAAGATTTCCCCAAGTTTTCAAACAAGAGTTATCTGGAATTGGCGCAAATATGGAGCGGCGCTGGCAATTTTCTGGCTTCAATGTTCATCGTGGACACTGACTTACTCTATTATAAGACACAGTCAGTGTTAATTTACGTCGTATACAATTTCATCAGTCTATACCGTGTTTGAAGGAGGGCTAGACTTGAGAAGCTCAAATTCCTACCGTAGAATGTAAATATTGGTAATAGTTATGGGCGTGTGAATCACCCTTGGTTCGTTTGCAAGTACATAAGAAATAGGGTTGTGCGATTCTTTGGAAAGATCGATTCTTGAATCGATCTTGAATCGGACTCCTCAGAATCGATTCTGTAAAAAAAACGTTCTTCAAAAAATCGATCTGTAATTCATTCCAATTAGGGATGTAAAATTAAATTTGATCGCGATTTGGGAAATGAATGAACAATTTCGATTTAGATAATGCTAATTTTTGCCGTACATTATTACTGAAGGTGCAATGGATCAATTATTCATAAAACAACAGAAATGCACTGCAATTATAAGTGCAAATTAAACTCTACGCATGCAGTCTGTCCAAAAAGTCGATTCTTCGGGTAATAAATCGATTGCTTAAAAAATCGTCTCTCATATAGTCGAAGATTAAAAAGATCGATTTTCTCGAAGAAAAAGATCGATCTTCGAAGAATCGATTCAGAATCGCCCATCCCTAAATTGAGAATGTATGAACAGCCGCGTTTGTGGAGTGTGAGTTTCGCACTTTGCACCAAACACGATGCTGTCGAGACTTGTTTGGGGGCGGATCGGAATGAGATCTCCTTCCTCAGCTTAAATACCTAGTTTGTGCCATAAGACTTGTAATCTGGATTTTCCGGAAGACTGTGAGCACTTGTAACCGATATTAAAAAGAGACAAAACATTCGCTTTATATTTTGAAGTTACAAGTTTCTAGTTACCATATTAGATTTCGTAGAACGAAAGATGGAATCTCATGTTTGATATATCACTGATGTGTTACTTGAAGACTCAGCTAGTATCAATAAATTATAAGAGAACGCGGAAAAGCTTCTTTTGAAGAAGTGTGGGTGACATTTTGACAAGAATCGATTATCTGTTGTTTTTTTCTCATTGACTACGAACTCAAGTGAAATAAAAACATTCTGCTAAAAATTTTTAGACCGCGGTTGTACGTATTTCGGATTCAAAATGACAACCTATAGTAAGAGCTGTACGTAGATGCGAGGAACTTTTCTACTGACAGATCTATTGTTGGATTCCGTTTCACATTATTCAGCTATGCATCTTCATGGTGGCCACTTTTTTTCGGGAAAAAAATTCCCTGACTTTTCCCTGACTTTCCCTGACTGGTTGATCAATTTTCCCTGACCGAAATTCTAATATTGTGTTAACTAGTGCTACAAGATAATACCCCTAATTGCTTGATTTCATTTCGATGCAAATTGATTAGGAAATCCAACAATGTTCGGAAAAATTATATGAAATTTTTTTAATTTTCTTGCCAAATCATTTACGACACGTTAGCAATTTCTTCTACTTTTTCCCTGACCAAGTTTGAAATTCCCTGACATTTCCCTGATTCCCTGACCAATTTTTGTTTTCCCTGACATTTCCCGGTTTTCCCTGACCGTGGCCACCATAATCTTTCAATTCTTTGTCTTCATAATTTCTACAACATACCAATTAAATTGATCATTCAACCAAAATAATAATTTATGGACTCCGTTCATAAGAAGGTAGGTGTAAGTAGCTCGAAAGACTCTGGAATTCACATAGCATGTGTGACCTCAGTTTGCTGTCAGTATGAAAACTTTGATTGTAACAATGGGTTCAATTATTTTTTTGATGTAGCGTTTTGTTTTACACTTCTATCCAGCTGCCGATGCTGAAATTTGCAGCCATCTGAGAAACGGAGGATCTGCACTCTTCTTTACAATGTAAGTGCTCATTTTGTCGAATAATATACCCGATTCATACAAATTTAAGAACCCCCTATCCCTGTCTATAAATAAACCATTGCGCATACATTCTAACAGAAATTTCATAGCGACTGTTCCGTTGCATATAACAATGTATTCCGTTCAATCGTTGAGGGCATTTCTGCTCCGATTCTTATTATGCTTTGTGACGACTCAACCATTTTGATATTTCATTCTAAAGGCACCAGGCAGAGGTTTTTGCTCAGTCATATGTCTTGCTTCCCAAGGAAGATATACTTCTAATAGATCTTGTAGAGACTGTATTGTGTTTGATGGATATCCAACAAAACCACTGGCGTAGAGTGTGATGAAGCCAATTCGAATTTCGTCGTATAAATCAGCAGCTTATTCTCGATATTGAATTTCTTATACCTGATCAGCCATGCAACAACAAGGACTCGAAGAAATCGAACATGGCAATAATACTCAACGGATCAAGTTCATTCATTGGAATCCGGTAATCACCAGTATCAGTTTGTCATAGATACTTGGCCGACAAGCATCATCTCTTCTCATCATGTCCATCAATGAAAGTCGCAACTCATCTCGATATTCAATCTGCTAGGAATATTCACCTTCACTTTGGGAGTGCGATCCGATCCTATCCATGACCAACGTATCTATTAGAAAAAAACCTATTCGTGATGCTTGTTCGTTTTTATGCTGAGTTTGAAAATTGACTTGTATTTTGAGCTCCGTTTAGGGTGCCGTCTCATGGCCCGGAATCTGTTACGGATGCGGAATCTAGGGTATTTCAAAGAGCCAATCAGAGGCATTCCGGCTTCGATGGCTCCGGGATGCTTATTTCCCACGTTATTTCCACTGTCCCATGGACCGGAATTAACAGGCACGAAGCAATCGCCAGCCAACTGCGACGTTACCTTATAGCGCCAAGTTCAAAATGCACAATTACCATTGGCTATCGGTGGTTCCGGGTTGGTACATTGCGGACCATGGGACACTGGGAAGAACGACGCCGGAACCACGTGCTACACACACAAGCACAAAAATCCGCGTCTCTAACCTGCAAGAAAACAGAACGAGTTTTGACAGCAACACAACATGTATGTCCATTCTTTAACGTGAATCTGAAAATTAATGTCGATTTGATACATCGAATGAGCCATTGACTGGGAGTCCAAAACTAACAATAGCTGTTCCTTGGCAATGGGATTCGAGTATCCGAGTAAGTATGCTGACATGTTAGGTATACATATGAAAGGTAAAGAAGCGAGTCATGAGAAAAGAGAAAAAGCAGAGCATGAGCAGATATGGGTATAGAAGATGAATGAAAATGACTGAGATGACATGGATGACTGACTTACAAAGGTAATGCGAAGTAGTAATAGCATGAATTCAACCGAAAACCAGTTCACACGCTGGCACGGAGGCAAACTTGAAAGTATGAAAGCATGGTTGAAATAACTTAAGTAACAAAAGAAATAACAAATAAATTAATCGAGATGACAGAACAAATAATATGATCATAATAATATATGTATAGGACGAAGTAAGCGTTAAAGTATAAATTATAAACATAAGACGGATGAAGTACAGGTGACAGATCACTCGGATACTGCTAGTATACAGTACAGAGAGGACATAAACTGACAATAAATGTATAAAGCGAGTTTAACTGAGGAGTGAATGTAGATATACTGAGAACCCGAAACAGAGCCGAGGGGCAGAACTGGAGACAGGGCTGGAATCACGAAGTCAGGCCTGGGAAGTGAGAAGACGAACATCTGCTTCAGTTTTGACGATTATGGGCTCAGACGCAGCATCACGTTTCACGTGCACAACACCTTTTTTGAAACTTTGACAACGTTGGAGGGAGATGTTCGTTAACAAAAACGGGTGTGTGAGGCACATCTGACGACAAGCCAAGTTCATCGGCATAAATTGAACCTTTAGCTCTCTTGGCCGCTAGTAACCGATTTCGGCAGTCCGTGGACTTGAGCCTAGCAAGGATCAAACGATGCTTATTCGTGACTATTGCACTACTCAGACGACCAATTCCCACCAGGTCGGCTGCCGGCAAATCAACCCCAAGTTGAGTTGCGACTCCGCGAAAAACAGCTGTCAGGTCTTCAGCTGGAAGCTCAGGTACTGAACCAATCAAGAGATCACAACCCAGCGAATTGCGCTCCAGTACTGCCAATCTATCCTCCAGAGCAGCAATCTTTGTGTCACGCAGCTTACACTCAGCAGACAGGTCCATGACTTTGGCATTGAGCTCAGCGATGATCTTCTCAGTGGACTCGGCAAGACTTTGGATATTCACTGAGATTACTTTGACCTCAGCAGGCAGCAGAGCCAGTTCTTTAAGCTTCTCAGCAAACTCTGAGACCTTTTGGGTCTGCGATTTTGAAGCCGCACATAGTTTGCACAGTCTTGTTCAGTCTCATACAATTTTAGACAATATTTTGATATCATAGTGTATTAAATTAACTTGTACCGGTTTCATTCTCGCAAATTGTTTTTCTCCTCCGCTTCCATAAGCAGGGTGAGAAATTTAATTTCTAAAGCAGCTCTCTCGCGGTACGGGAGTCGACGTAGGCCTTTGCCTATCCGAGCCATCATGCCATCAACTGCATCTGTCCGGGGTAAGGGTTCTTGCAACGCAGTCACTAGTGCAGTCCGTAGATCACTGTTAGTATCATCTATTTTCCGTTCTAAAACGAGTACATACAATAAATATTCAGATATGATGCAACGGCATAACAAAAAAGTGATGTTCATTTGGTATATATATACACTAATACATATATACTAACTCTTCGCTCTTGGTGTTGGAGTTTTTGGAGGTGGTGATGGCGATGGAGGTGATTTGCGTCGTACCGGGTCAATTGGTCTAAATGTAGGGGAAAATGATGATGGTCCAGCTGGAACAGGGCTGCGATTAGCACTGTGGATCGGTGAAAATCCAGAGCAGCTGCTACCATTTGGTGATTGAGGCGCTTCGATATTACTCATAGTCCTGTTAAAAAAGAAACAGTAATTTGATACGATGCCACCACATTTTTGAAGAAGGTTTGCTTTAAAATGCTGTAAATTTGCTGTGCAAAAGAATATACGTACTGTATACTCGGTAATGTGTCACACAGAAACTTCATCTGCTCGTAATATCTAAATGCAGCCTTCTTTGCAGGAATGGCTGCAGATCCGCTCGGTCGATAGGTCGACTGCTTTTTGTTCTCTTTAATGAAACAATCGCGCAAGTATTGCCATCTCTTTTTAAGATTGTCAACAGTGTCTGAAATTTAATATAATGTACACGACGACTGTGAGAACAATGATGATCGCCAGAAAAAAATTACGCATAAATCTTATCTAATTATCACTATAATAATGATACTGACCTCCCAGTGAGTTGCTAACCTCCAACCACAATGCGTCTTTCTTCAATTTGGTTCGTTCTTTCACAGGAATTTTTTGATTAGTCCTGGTCTTGCCGCAACGGCTTTGATAAGAAGCTCGTCAGACTCGAGATTTTCATCACAAACCTCTTCGGTAGACGAGTCTTGCGTAGCCTCCGACCTCGATACTACAAAAATAGTTTTTTATTGACATATTTCATGAAAATGATATTCGTACAAGGATAGAACATGTAGGTAAACTGACTCAATGTGACCACAAAGTTATCATGAACTTTCAGGTAGTGAGCGAATTCGTTACAGTGTTCCAAGCACTTGTGCTGGATGATATCTTTACATCCTTGTATCAACCAGCCACAATATCCACACTTCACAGGCTGAAAATAAAT
This sequence comes from Euura lappo, assembly GCA_018257835.1. Taxonomy (NCBI): domain Eukaryota; kingdom Metazoa; phylum Arthropoda; class Insecta; order Hymenoptera; family Tenthredinidae; genus Euura; species Euura lappo. The sequence goes on along the minus strand of JAEUYN010000500.1, from coordinate 150,639 downwards.
CGCGTTGATAGTATAAAATATTTGTCTTGATAATTAGAGGTTATAATTATTGACATACAAGGATTTTTATAATCAAGGTTCTTTCACACGATTTTTTGAACAATTGTATACTTACCGGCCCTGACGACGCATTCATCCTTTCAATTGAAATATTTTCAGAATATAAACAAATAAAGTTGGGCTTTCGAATATCAGCACGCACACAATGCTAGACACACACACTACACAGATACACTGTCCGGTGACAGTTCTCGTTAGCATTGGACGCATCCGGAAAAAAATTACCAGACTCTCGCGATTGGCTCTCAGAATACCCTAGAATTCCGGATTTCGGATTTCGGAACAGATTCCGGGCCATGGGACGGTAGCCTATTCCTAGGGCTGTGTTCCAAAATTTCACGTGGTTTTCGAGAAGAATCAAACGTACCCACGGGCACTTGGGTAAAGTTTGGGAACGCATCAGCCTAGGAAATTCCCAGTAGAATTTTCGCGCTCGTGTGTGGCATTAAAAATTCTGCACCAATCCCTCTGATAAACCACGTGATAAATTCGTGCGCTTGACGAGCAGCCAATCAGCAGCATTTTGTTGTCCGCTGCCGCAGCGATTTGCTCCCATGAAAATCCGGCCTTTGACGTCCGTCGCGAGACATGCTCATGCGAATCAAACTTGATCGGGCTCGTCTCGCGTGTGTCTCCGTTGATCGGGAAGTCCTGGCGTTGATTCGTGCTCGAAGCGTAGCTGAAGTACTGACTGGACTATGGAGACTAGAGGGAAGGAGACCGAGCTCCGTGTATGAAGGAGCGGTACCACTTTCCGCGCTTTAAAACATATATATATTAATATTCGTCGTCCGAGGCGCCTCTGCCGGCAGCCTGAGTTGCCAAAGTTTGTATCATAATGTTTGGCACACGAAGCTCCATCCACCTCCGCCAGGGGCGCGTCGATAGCAAAATCCTAATTCTTAGCACGGAGTATAGCTATATATACAATATATATATCATATTTCGAGCGCAGAAGACGTGGACGTTTCTGCAGGAGTGGGGCAGACCAAGCTCGGTCTCCTTCCCTCTAGTCTACTGCCATAGACTGGACGACGAAGGCATTCCAAAACACAACATAACCTGGTTTCATGCAAGCCTGCAAGCCCGGTGAAGTAGTAATTCTGTCTGTTAGCAAGCGGACGCGTTGATCGTGTTTCCTTGAGTTAAAGAGCAAACAAAAAGAAAAACGAATACAAAAATGGACGCGCAAAAACGTAAGAGAAACTATTACTCGATAAATCACAATTATCAGAAGAAACGCAGACAGTATAATTTGGAACCAGGCATAAAAGGCTTCTTCTGCACGTGTAATTTTCACGAAAAGGATTGCGTGCGCGAAGCCTACAATGTTCTGACAGAATACGCAGATAACATTTACGGTTCTGAAAAGGTAAGAATACATTAAAAAAAAAAATAAAATTCTCTACTCCCGGGGCGAAACAATTACCTCTATCTGAGCAGATATGACTCGATGTCAGATTGAATTTCATCCTGAAGTGGACAGATGCGGTCAGATGTAAACACCTCCTATCTAAGTTCATCTATCGAGATAGTTTTTGTTTTATTGTTAGTCATAGATCTGTTCATTTCTCTATTTGTAAAGATCTTGCCAGTAGATGAAGACAATTTCGATAGCTTGTTAGATCTGAACCTTTTCCCCAGTCACAATTTCGGTGTGTGCACACGCATGCATGTTACACAAACAACCATTGAACTCAATTGGGCAATTCCATATCAAGTGATCAAGGCTTTTAGGACAAATTTTTTTCATCTTGACGGCAATCTAAAAAAAAGTAGTTCACGATGAAAAAAAATAGCTGCCAGAGCTTTTTTTTATATTATCAATATTTTCGAAGTTAGGCAAACTCTTCGTTTTGGCGCATTTTTTTTTCGAAAAATCATAACTCCGGCTGCTTTGGTCATAGGGAGATCAACTTGGGCTCATTTTATTCGCAAAAGAATATAGTTTTTAGAAAAAAAAGGCATTGGGATTTTCGATCGCTCAACATAAAATTGTCTCCATTCCCCGAAACAATTAGAGATGGCAGAGAAATGCATTTTTTTTTTAATCGGAAAAAAATCACAGATGTAGGTATGTGTATCCTCTCAGTGTTGTGTACATTTCAGAGTGGGAGAGCCAGCCTTTTTTTTACGACCATAAATGAGTATTTTGTTGCTAATTACACGGTGAACAAAAATTTGTTTGACTCAAGAAATCGGTTACTTGAATATTCTTTTCGTGTTCGAAAAGAGATTATCAATCAATTAGAATTTTAGGAAATCAAACGACAAATTTCTGATTAACAACCCGAAAACTCTTCGGGTACTAATTTACGCTCAAATCCGAACGGTTTTTTTTTTCGTTCCTCCGTTCTCAAGATATCGTCAGTTTTCATTTATTATAAAAAGTACTGATTGTGAACCGATCAAATCCAACAGAAGCCAAATCTACTTAGTTCTGAGTTCGGAAAAGTCGCGTTGATTAAGCCCAATTACATCAAAATCCAGTTACTCGTACTCGAGACATTGTCCAGACAAAAATTTGATCACATACACGCATACATTCATGCACACACACACGCAAGGCATTCGAATGAAAATGGTCGGAAGTGATTCTCTAGACCTGGAAATGTAGAAATGGAGTCGAAACCTAACTTTCCATTTTCGAGTTGATTACATTACAATAATATATATTGATTACATTAACAAAATATTTACAATAACTTACTCGTGTATTTGAAAACAGAGAAATGGGAAGTTGAAAATTATCGGTAATATGATCGGTGAGACAATATTGACTAGAATCAGGTAAAAATTAATTTATCTTAGTGAAAAATTTATTTGAAAATATTCAAGTAACCGATTTCTTGAGTCAAACAAATTTTTTTTCACCGTGTCCTCAGCAAAAAAATACTGATTTATGGTCGTGAAAAAAACGGCTGGTTCTCCCACTCTTAAATTTATACAACACTGAGAGGATACACATACCTACTTTTGTGCTTTTTTTCCGATAAAAAAACAAATGCATTTCTCCGCTATCTCTAATTTTTTCGGGAAATGGAGACAATTTTACGTTGAGCGATCGAAAATCCCAATGCCCTATTTTTCTCTAAAAACTATATTTTTTTGCGAATAAAATGAGCCCAAGTTGATCTCCCTATGACCAATGTAGCCGGAGTTATGGTTTTTCGAAAAAAAAATGGAAGAGGTTGCATAAGTTGAAAATATTGAGAAAATACAAAAAAAAAAAACTCTGGCAACTATTTTTTTTTCATCGTGAACTACTTTTTTTTAGATTGCCGTCAAGATAAGAAAAATTTGTCCTAAAAGCCTATTGATCACTTGATATGGAATTGCCCAATTTGTTTATTATGCTATTATGAGACACGGGATTGTCAACTTCCAGGAGTACTGTATTTAACGATTCTCTAAATATGACACTTCCCATGAATTAATGAAAATTATGTCTAACATTCGCCAAAACTATAAACCGAATGAGCGAAGATGTAGTTGTATGTGTTATTTGAGTCTGTATTTTCATACTTATATTTATTACTTGAACAAAATGGAAAATACTCACAAACACAGAACAAGGCGCCCGCTAAAACATCTGAGGAAAAATCAGCAACGGAGGAGAAGTCAGGAGACAATTGGCGTGAAAAAGAACCAGAAGTAGTCGATGAAGAGGAAGACGATATTTCGAATGCATTGAACAAAGAGGTCGCCGAGCTCAAGGCAGAATCGGAAAAATCTGGGGCACTACGCCGTTTTCAGGTGAGTATTTTTGAATGTGACAAAATGAGAATTGAGGAACTAATGTCATGTTATTACACTCATCATCCATAGGTCGTGGATACCGGTGTGAAGAGCGTTGTTTTTATCAAAACTACTTTGTCTGAACCGCTGGAACTGGTTTCAAGTATCGTCAAGGATTTGGACGATACCAAAAAGCAAAGGACCAGATTCCTCATGAGGCTGTTACCCATAGAAGTCGTCTGCAAGGCAAACATGCCCGACATCCAATTGAAAGCAGATGCACTGCTCGAAAAATATTTCACCCAGGAGCCTAAAACTTTCTCCATCATATTCAAGTACGTATGCTCGCCTTTGCTGTATCAATATATTGGTAATACCATTTAGAACCTTTTGTAGTAGTTGCCTCAGAGCTCAGAAAGATTCACGGACGGACAATAAACAACACATAATTAATCCAAAAGAAATGTATTTCTTAAATGACTTTCAGCCGCCACAGCAACAATAACATCGAACGAAATCAGGTCATCGACGACCTGGCTGGTATTATAGCAAAGAAAAATTCTGGGAATAAGGCTGACTTGAAGAATCCAGAGATTGCTGTCGTGGTGGAGGTCATACGTGGATTCTGTCTGCTCTCCATTGCTCCCAATTACTACAAATACAAGAAGTACAATTTGCTAGAAATTTGCGGGGTCAAAGAACCAGAAAAGAAGGTTTGTACTATGTTGATATTACCTGCACAAACAGCCACTAACTATCTGATCCTCAACTTTACAATTGATTGCTGGGAGTTTTATTAAAGATGTTGAATATGCATAGTCGATTCAATGATAGGATGGTCAAGAGTTATCATGTGATTGAATCCTAAGGTTGAAATATTTCAGCAGGGTGCTCCTGATACTAAGCCTGCAGAATCGGTGAATTCAAAGCTGGAAGAAAAAGAACAACCAATAGATGCTGATGACCTGGCAGGTGAATCCAAGATGGAGACAGAGGCCGGGATAGCCAGTGTAGAGATATAAATGAGATAAACTTTGCTATAAAGCATTCGATTTCTGATCCAGAAAAAAGAAAAGATTTCATTTTGTTACAAAAACAGTTGTCTCAACAAAGGTAAGAGACAACTGTTATCATATCTTCAGTATAGTTGATAATATAGTTTGTACTGAATATGTGATAATAATACTATATTACTATATCTTCGCTTTAATTATAATGAATGATTTCGACCAAGAAAATATATATTATTTATTTTCATAAGACTTATTACAGTAGAGAAGTAATAAGTATTTACTGTATCGTATACGAATAAGCGTTCAACATCGTTAATAAGAATTCTCAATTATAATATGCGGTATGCAACATTCTTTTAATTCACCCCATGCCAAGACGGAAAGAACTAATCGTTCCCGGATGGTGATCACTCATTTTCAAAACTATCCTAATTCTGGATCAAGTCAGTCGTGTTCTTCGTGTCTACCTATAGTACAACTAGGATTTGGGATGATGAAGATTTACGTTCGGCCATTGATGTCTAGCTCTTTTGCCTGTCACCAATTGTTGAAGTAAGTTGTAGCAGAAAAATGAAGTGTCAAACAAATTATAGGGGTATTCCATGCGAAGCGGGACAGGTTTCGGCCAAGGGTCGGCGAATTTGACGCCCGTCCAGAATCTGGTTCCTCACTACCTTGCGACAAGCTTTCCGGAGTTTTAGACCCTGATTGATTCTTGATTTCCGGTGAGTCACGATTGAAGGAACTTTCCTGGGGTCGGTTTGATTCACTTGAAAATTTTACTGAACATAGTTCGAGATGTCCCGAAAGTATGGTAAAATTTTCAGCAACTCGTTTTTTTTTTATTCGCCGGCAATAAATTATTGAAAAAAATTTGTCACGAACAATAAAATTTTTCGTTACCGGGACTTTCTTGAAATGAACTCCGTACACCAAATACTAATACAAAACAGTTCAACAATAGTCCTGATGACATAAAATAATTTTATTGTTTCCAAAAATATTTTCAATAATTTATTGCCGACGAATAGAAAAAAACGAGTTGCTGAAAATTTTACCATACTTTTGCGACACTTCGAACTATGTTCAGTAAAATTTTCAAGTGAATCAAACCGACCCCAGGAATGCTGATCCTTCAATCGTGACTCACGGGACATCAAATATCAATCAGGGTCTCAAACTTTGGAAAACTTGTTTCAAGGTAGTAAGGAACGAGATTCTAGACGGGCGTCAAATTCGCCGACCTTCGGCCGAAAACCGGCCCGCTTCGCATGGAATACCCCTATAACACTTTCCAAGTGGTTGCTATTTCAAAAGTGTTTACTATTGACTTTTAGTTATATTATCAATTTGTCACCCGTTACCACTTTCTCTGAAAATGCTCCAGTTTCAAACTGTTTCGTATCAATCCGTTCGATAAGTCTCGATCTGCGTTTCAAAAGTCTCAGAAAAACGAAATACTTATATTCACAATGCACACCTAATTGATTACGGGTACGGAGTTTTCACTGCAGTTCCGACTATCCACTAACATCTATGCCACAGTACCTGGCACCGTCAATAAGTCGGTGGCGTCAGTGCCGTCAGTGGAAAATCCTGCAAAGATCTGTCAATGCTTGCCGGGCTTGAACTAAGCTTTATTCAGTAACGGTAAACGGGATTGAAGCGCAACGACATTGCACAGCGAAACAAGCTAAAGCAGTCGCGGGTGGCGGGTCGGCGGACTGCAATGCTCCCGCTTCCCGAAATCGGACAGAATAAGGCGGAGTCGGACGTTGAAAAATTATTAGCAGAGCAACGACACGCTGCTAAGGATGGGCTAGGAAGTGAAGTGCGGAAGAACTCTAACCTTGCAGGTAGTCTACATACAATGATAAATGATCACAATTGAAGGTTATGCTCAGTGCGTCTGTAATCCTGTAGGGAAGTATGGAGAGGAGTATGTGAAGAAGCTGAAGGGTATTCATACGATTTTAAGATCGTTGGATGACAGTTTTCACGAGACACGTAGCCTAGAAACTGAAAAGAGTCTCCGATATTCTCAGCTGAAAACCAGGAATATGAGTCTATGGGTCGATCTCGACAGAGCCAATAAACGTAACAAGGACATGCTAAGTAAGACTGGGTTTTCGGTCGATGTATTTTGTTGCGATAATGTTTGATTTATTATTATTATTATTATTATTATATATACATATTATTGTATTTTCTGGATAGATCTGTTTCGCCAGAATGCGGCGGAAATTGGTTTTGGTCGATTAAGAACTTGCGGCACGCTGCCGGAGCCTTTGAGAAAGGATGTTCAGCATATATGGAGTCAAAAGTATAGTTATAAATAAGTGCTGATTGGTTTTGTTGAATTATAGACATAACGATTTCAGTTTAATATTAATATTAATATTTATATTTCCTTCGCCATGGCTGAGCCAACCAACTGATTTGTATTATTTATTTATTTCTCGCTAAGGTGTTCACCGGAAATTAAGAAACCATCAGCTTTCTGCGTTGACGATGAGCATTTCATTCATCATCTATATTCATTCTAATACCTAACAATAATTAGAGTAACCTTCTCTCTGGAATTAGGTATGACACCTTGCTCGGGCAAAACAACCAGTTGAAGCAGAAAGCTGCTGCCGCAGAGTCTGCTCTAGAAAGAAAAAATAGGCTGGTACTAAAACTCGTCGAAATATATTTGAACTCTTGGAATTAAATGATTACACATGAATTTCAAATTGATTCATGTTCTTCACCGTGTAGATCGAAAATCTGCAGCAACGGCTTCTCAATCTAGCAGAGGATCTGATCCAAAGAGAGAAAACAATAGTAAATATTTCTAAGAAATTTTTATCCCTAAAGAAACACAAAGACGACCAAGAGATTTTACTGCGGGACTCCACCGAGGCACTGCAAGTGAGAGTAATTGTGATAATATTTGATCTAAATCAAGCTGAACATTGCGCATCGGCCTCAACAGGTTGCCTTACAGAAGGCTAAGAGCAACGTGACACCAAGTAAATCAGAGAGTTGCATGTTCCCTAGCAAAGATGCGCTTATAGCTCGCGAAGTACGCAGAAGTGATCGCTTAGCGTATGAAAATTCACTTCTTAGAGCTCTACTGGAGGAGGCCAAGCGTAGCTGCAGAAGCAGCAGAATATCATCAACGATCTCTCTCTGTAACAAAAACTTCTGAATTTCATTTTCGAAAAATCGTAATCCTTCAAATGTAAGGGAAGAAGACTGATATATTGACGGTACAATCAGTGCATCTAAAAGTGGGCTCGTGGTAATTCCGAATGTCAAGTCATATTTTTTCGCAGACCTTTCTAGTATATCGTAACTGGAGAGAAGAACAGACTCAATAAAAATAAAAGTAAAAAAACATACACCTAAATTATTCATAGTAAATGGTATTTTAGAAACAGAATAGAATTGATTTTATTGGTTTGTTCTGCGTAATTAACCCCCTAACAAGTATTTTGATAGATACAAAAAAAAAAAAAAAAAATCAAATAAAAAAGTGAATACCATTGTCTGATTGTATGCTTGAGTGTTAAGTGGATGCAGGAAAGTCGAAAATGTCGGGGGCGATTTCTGCGGGTTTAGCGATGAAATCAAACAGCCGGTGTTAACGGAATTGAAAAGTGTGACATTTACTGGAAATTGTCAGCCATTGTTGCCTTGCCTAGCTCCAGCCGTACCCAAGATCGCGTTTTGGCACCTTTGTACCCCACGGATTTGCATTTTTTCAAGATTTTTCAAAATTCCAAACGCCACTCATTTAAGCGGTCTTCAAAGCAGGTCTAGCATTTTCCCTGATTTTCATAGCTATTTTCTAACGAGTATCAAACTTCACCAACGCTGATGGGCTGCGAAAAAACCACCCGTTTCAACCCTTCGACGGTGATACCTCATGTCACGATTTTTTCGTAATAGTGAAGAATGTCATACACGGAAATTTCGGGGTATCCTCATTTTTGTTCACTTTTGTTTTCCGATTTTTACCAACAGAGTTATTGATCTCGAAACCCAGCCGGCTAAACTTTCGGCGCCAACAGTATAGTTGTATTTTAGTACTGGGCTTCTTACCCACAACTTGATTAGCTTACAATAAGACTTCCGAATGAGTGAGGATCTTTATTTCTCACGTTGCGTGACAATGTGATTCGTATTCATCACGATCTATCTAATTCACCTCGAAGACATCTAAATATTGACAGACCCTTTCTCTTTGACGAATGATTCATGGATCATTGTTTAGTTGTTAGTTCATCGAACAATTATTGTGAAATATCAAAACTACATGCCCATTGTAGCAACAACTATTGCATGCATAGATGTGAGTGTTGAGTGCAATTACTATCCAACATTAGGTAATATCGACGAACGCTAATAGGTTTAACCGATTACCCTAATTGGATCTGTCAGCTGGGTATTGAGGTGATTCTTTACAGACGTATAGGTATAATATGTTGCATGGTTTTCTTATACCGTGTTACCATTCGGTGTCCAGCCACACGATCGAATCATGCTGAAATTCCACTTGTTATCATTTGGTGAGTGCATTTCTTCTGAGTAAGTAATAATGTAATGTTGGTATTGAAACGAGTAAATGGTGATGCTTAAAGTAGCAGCATCCACTGCAAAGCATTTGACGTATGTAAATCACATTTTTTAAAACGAGTTTCATATTGTACACTGACTCACTCTCTTTGGTGAAATATAGGTGGCGTTTTCGAATATTCAAAATGACCAATTCGGCAGTCTCTCCGACAAACTTGCGATGAGAAATGGCACAGCACGCGAGGTGGTGGGGTATGACAATCCAGTTGAGCTAGGCATTATCAGCGGACTTTTAGCTACGGCGTGTATCCTCAACCTGAAAGTCGACATGCGCAAGGTATCTTAGGTATCCTCAAACTGATTGATGAATCATAATATCTAGCATAGACTAAAAAATACAACCATACGCCGGGAAATGTATACCCACCATCGATTTTACAATTGGATATTTTCATTATTTCGAATCTTCTAATTTTAACCAAAGAGTTTTCTGTCTTGCATTAGGCACCACCTCGTGTCCTGGCTTGTCTAATTTTCTTGTGGACGATCAGATGAGCCTACCTAATAATATAAAAAAGATTGATTGATACTATAAGACAGTTGATTGTAGAGTTCGCATTCTTGCAAAAATGACACAGGAATTGTTGCTTCAAAACCGGAACAATGAGTTGGAAGTTTAATTGCCGGACTCTCTATAAGAACAATATTCGGCGCAAATTTCAGTTGAATCGGCTCAGCGAGGGGTCGATAATAATCTTTTTTTTCCATACATGAACGGAAAGGCTGATTTTGCTATCTGTTTTCGGGGAGCGAACAGTGGTTTTACCGACCGGGAAGTCTTGTCTCCCGGTACGTCTTTTTTTCCTGCTCTTTCTTGCCGCTAAGTCTTTCTTCCCCGGTCTTTCTTCCCTGAAACTCTTTCTTCTCTGAAACTCTTTCCTCCTGGAAAGTCTTTCTTCCCTGCTCTTAGTTCCCGTACCGGCCGAGCTACACTTCAGCCACATAACCTCAAATGATCACCGTTTTGCCCGAAAAATCGACCTTTCCGTTCATGGTGGAAAAAAATACAGTGTGCACCGCGGTCGCAGGACTTTTCGCTCCCTCGGTGTAGCTTGCTGCCCGAGCGGAGAGACTCGGCCAGCCTTAAGCTTTTCCCCCTAGTCCCTAGGTACTGTTAAAGCTTCTTGCTCGAAGCTTCTTTGGAATAAGCGACGACTGTTTCAGTAAAGAGTCTTTGGGATTGATTTTAGATATTGGAACATCTAAATTTGATCTGAATCAGTGTCACTAGTTCATCGGAAATTTCGTGCACTTCGTGAAATCCTTGGTCACGTTCACCCCCCTAAAAATACTCGCAAATATATTTTCGTTACACATGAACGGAAAGGCCTACTTTCGCTCTCTGTCGGTAAGGAGGAAAACGACGCTTTGCCTCTCTAGGTAGGGAAGGCAGTGTGGAAAGACTTTCCTCTCTAGGGAAGAAAGTCGAAGGAAGAAAGTCTTCGACTTTCTTCCCTAGCGAGAAAGACTTTCCACGCGCCTCCCCGACCTAGCGACGCAAATCGTCTCTTTCCCCCTTACTGACAGAGAGCTAAATAGGCCTTCCATTCATGTGTGACGAAAAATATCGTGTGTATCGCGGGAGGAAGGTTTTGCGATACTCGGCGGAGCATGCCTGCCCTCGCCGACTTGCGCTCTCTCGGTCAATCTTGCTGCCCGAGCGGAGAGGGGGAGGGGCGAGCCGAAGGCTCGTCGCGTCCCCCTCCCGTGAGGGCAGCAAGATACACCTCGGGAGCGCAAGTTGGCTCGGGATGCATGCTCCGCGCTCGTAAGCAAAACCCTGCTTTCCTCCCTTGACGCACAATATACTATTTTGGCAGCCAAAGCGTGCTTTCTGACGATGTTTTATTTCTCAATCCGATGTTTTTTTTGGCGCGGATGGATATGTGAGGTACTCGATCTACCCGAAATTACGTTCATTAACAATCGTGCTAATGAAAGTATTCTCAAACTTATATTATATTGTGCATCGATTGCGGGAAGTTGGCAATTCTTGACTCGTGTGAGTGCCGCACAAGCCGAAGGCGAGAAGGCACACTCGTCCGGAATCGCCAACCCAACGAGTTGCACGTCCTGTTCTTTGTAAAACCTGTAATGCGAAGTTCGACTTCGGGCACTGTGGAGGCTGCACGAGATGGCCGACTTCCTTACAGGCCAAGAAATTCCCGCACTCCTTTTGGCCTGTAGGTATAGGGTTATCGGTTACCTCGCGCATCCTCCACAGTGTGCGAAGTCGAGCTTCTCACGCCGGCGTTACAAGAAATCTGTTACGTACGATTTTATCCTCACGTTTTGTTCCAGGAAGATTTTTTCACGCAGTCTACAATCTGCTCACAGTACCTCGCAGTCAAACCCATGTTTCATCTGGTCTTGAACCTTGTTTGCTTTTGCATATCTTTACCATTCGTTCTCTGGAGCCTGGTCCTTCTGTATGCATACCGATGTGCGATAACAATAGCGCTGAAAATTCAGCTGGGAGAAAAATTTGTTGGAATTTTAAAGGGCACTGATTCTGTTTGGGCTGTCGAAAACAACTCATGCAAATCTGTGATCAATGTGCTTGCTACTCTTGAAGTCAATCCTCACACAGTCACTGCTGATTTGATGAAAAAATTGAGAGTATTGGTACAACAGAGACTAATCGTTCAAGCGGACGCCAGAGTCAATAAGTTATCATGTCTACGGAAAAAGAAATATGGATACTTTTACTGGGAAAGATATGATAACGTTGATATTACGAAACACGTGAGATGGTTTGGTACGATCTATGATGAGGACTCAATCGAAGAAAAGCCTAACGAGGAGCCATTCACCAAAATAGTTTCGAAAATATGCACGCAACCGTTACCTCAAGGGGGCCAGGCTACTTGGGAGATCCTGCTTGGCAGGAATCAACTCCAGCAGAATTCTCACTGTTTTAAGGCCATGGAAGAGGGATTTATTTTTCGCAATGAAAGAAATATCTCTAGGAAAAATGGCAGAATTCCCATAATCTTCCGCCTTCACCATACGCTCGGAGATGCTTTTGCTCTCTTCGAATTGCTTTCTACAACAATCGCAGATTCCGCAGCGGATATTGAGATATCGTCTGAAAAGGAAATGAAGAGTCATATACGCTATGAAGTTGCGGTACTCAGGGATAAGAATCCGAGGAATGAACTCTTGAATAATCTATCATTTTCGAACAGTGAGCAACAACTTATACTGAGTAACAAGTATCTCACTGGGGCTTCTATGCCATTCAGTCTGATGATTAACGCAAACCTCAAAGAGACCGTGGAGAAATACATGGAAACGAAATTCAGAATTAAGTTCGTTTCATTCCACGAAATTGGCAAAGCTATATTTGACTTCTTTGCAACGAGGATTAAGGAGTCGATCGAACGCTCGGTCAACGTCACGACCTTAAAACTTAGTCAAATCGTCAGAGTTATTTCGACGTTGATCGGAATGCCAAGCTTCTTGGTACTGCAGGCAGTTCGCAGCACAGACAACAGGTGCTTTTTTTTCAGAATTCTAGAATTTATTTGCAGAGCTTGCGTATGTAGGTACTCGAAATTCGGGGATTTCAAAGGTTCACGTTTTGCTAAATATCGTGTGCGATAGTAGTTGGAATACCTTATAAACAAATCCAAATAGAACCGTATGTATCTGACATTTCATGCAGGGCAGTACGTCACGGCATCGAGTCTGTGAGATCGTAGAAACCATTCCTCATGGGATGTCAAATGAGGGTGAAGTTTTGGGGTTCCATATTAATTTTGTAATTGCTCTGCCGTCATAAAGTAAAATCTTCTGCACAAATCTAAAGGCAATACCTGCGTGATGGAAAAATTTTTGTCCAATTTTGTAACATTGAATTACGATACGGACCCTTTCGCCCAGAATGTTTCCAACTCATGTATTCAGGTTGAAAAAGATATTGTCCCCCAGTACCGGACACGTGAGGTCATTTGTTATTAAAACCACGAAACACAGAACAAATAATACAATTGTATGTTTGGTGACTCTATCGTTCGCTATCTTACGCTATCTAGGCGAACCAAATTAATTAATTATTGGTACCCACCAAGGAGAGATTCTTCCTCTATTCGAGAGAAAATAATACAATTGTATACCTACGTGAAAATTAGACGTGAGGTGATCATGTGTATGCCCACACCATCGCTAGCGTTCTACACTCATATCAGTTATCACTATATCTTAACGCCTGCTTAACATATTCAAACTATGGAAAAATGATGACAATGAATATCTATATAGGTATGATAGTTTTTAGTTTGGTTATCGTCTGGCGTCACAGGATTCAGTACATACTGTGAGTTTCTCGCTATGCGCGCCACTCGGTGCGCCTGAAGAGGGCAAACGTACGTACACCCCATAAGAATTAGCACGTGCCGTACGTACGGTTACCTGCTTCGGGCGCACCGAGTGGCCCGCATAGCGAGAAACTCACGGTATATATATATATAGTTTGGCCTAAATTTCATCATTTAGTGATGCCTTGAAAATCATTGTGGAAAACGACTATTGGATTGTTTCAAATAAATATAATCAATGCCATTGGATTCTTGGTTGTAAGTGACATAGGGGAGACCGGGGCTAGTTGTCACACTTTTTACTCTCTGATTTTTAGAATTTTTCAGAATTATTTTTTCGCTAATCTTGAGATGGGGTATTGTAGATGCATCCTTTGCGCACCTACAGAAAATTTTTGGTTATTCTAAAGCAAGTCTGAGTAGGTTTTTTCGAATTTTCAAAAAAATTCGCGGAGTGTGACAACTTGCCCCGAGGCGGGGTAAGTTGTCACAGACCCCGGGGTAAGTTGTCCCGAGTATTTTAAATGGCGAAAACGGGTTTCGTTGTATTGTCTCCTGGGAACTACGAAACAGTCAACCTAGACTCCGAACACCCCACAAACCATGCGAAATCCCACCCAGACTCCGAGAATCTTGAGAAAGTTGACCTGAACTCAAAAAACCATGGTCAAGTCAAAATGGGGTGAGTTTTTACACGTGACAACTTACCCCAATAATTTTGTGACAACCTGCCCCAACCCGCTATTTTGTTTAAAAATTTGCACATCTTGCTGACGCGCCATTCAAATATCAACAATATGTACATCAAATGAAAGCGTTAAGAATAACCTTTCCGAATATCGTGTAGCTAAATTTCTCAAGGCAGTCTAGAAAATGAGAAAAAACATATTAGAAGATGGAAAATAATTACTTTTCAGGTCCGATTTCAGTTTATCGATCACTGCGAGGCCGAATATGATGTGATATTCAATTCAACGACATTAGTTTGTTTCAAACATAGAACTACAACTTTGATCTATAGCACCGTTCGATCTGTTATCTAGCGGTGGAGATATGGACACTGTGACAACTAACCCGTGTGACAACTAGCCCCGGTCTCCCCTACTATTCTGAACTATTTATTTGAAACGTTCACTGTTCATCACGGAAAGTCAGATCTGAACAATTAACTACATACCTAATGCAAAGCTTTTCTGCTAGTTCTATAAGTGAAGAAGATGAAAAAAAATGAGAAGGATGCATTAGACTTGGATACAAAAAATAAAAAATGGTGCGGGAAAATCATTGGTCGCCTCACATAGAAAATCTGAGCCTCACAATAACTGACAAATATTCCAGCGTGTTGCATGGCCCAAAGTTGTCCGGGGAAAAAATAATTTCTTCTTGGATTGAGGATGACTCTGGCGGGAATTTATGTCACCGAAATTTACAGTCGAAAATTGAAGACATAAAAAATGCTACGGGTACCAGATTCAGTGACGTGATTCTGGCTGCATTATCAGCCAGTTTGTACAACTATTTCGAGCAGGTAACAGCTCACCTTTTTACGCAATCTCGTATGGTTCATTATGTTGGCGCCAAGTAAATATTCTCAACATGTCATCAGCGATACTCAAGCTTACAAGAAGAACGTTCATTGTTTTTTTTTTTTTTTTTTTTTAACACCTGCTTGGTAATGAGGCACTCTCCGTAATTTGCACAGGTTTCGAAAATCAAACTTTCCATCGCACAGATTCCAAAAAATAGGCGAATGCTGCGAACTTTACACTCGACGGATATCGGCCATTTTCCGCACTTGTAACACAATATAGGTACTATTATGGCAATATCAATCTAAGTTCATACTAAAGCCTCAACATTTTTCGTAATTGAAAATTATTTGACAGATCGCGCCTTGGCTTTGGGTATGCAATACTAATTATAGAACTCATAAACAGGTCGGTGAACTTGCTCCGAAATCCTTAACCGTGATTTTACCATCGCAAATGCCGGTTTCGGACGGAGACTTATGTCTGTCCAACAAGTTTTCTGTCGGATTACTGCCTCTTTGTATTTCCGAAAGTACGGATACTCAGACGACAAACTCTACTGGAATTAACAAATGTCCGATCATAATGAATCGGCTTTTTGACGTTGCGAGGAGTTCTCATCAGTTGAGGAGTAGCCCTGACTATTTGGTCAATTTCTGGGTGATAAAGTGGCTTTCAGCACTATTGCCGGAAGTGGTATTACGAGTGGTGCTGGAAAGTCACAGTACTTTGGTATTCAGCAATGTTCCAGGGCCACGAGAAGTTCAGATCCTTGGGCAAAGACTCAGGAATATTGTGTTCTGGGTTCCGCAGAGGTAACTAACTTTATGATATGTTAGATAAGACGCGATAAGGAAAATAAAAGTTTGAGCTTTCTTCAGCAATCACTGTTTGGTCGAACTATTACTATAAGAAGTGTGCGGAACTTTTTGTGAATTGTACTGATGGATAACGATGATTTTGCTGGTATTTTTTTAATTTCATAGAGGGTCTACCGGAATCGGCTTCTCTGTGTTGAGCTATGGCGGTCACATGCACTTCAGTCTCATAGCTGACAAAGCTCTGATTAAAAGTGATAATTTACTCTCTGGAATTCTGGAGAATACTGTGCGAGAGATAGATAACCTGCACGACATCATTTTCATGTCTCATTTCTCGAAATCTCTACACAGCATCCACGAAAACTGTAAGATGGCAGGATTATTTTTTGTAACTATTGTTTATTATTTTCTGAAGACCTGAAATCACTCTTGCCGTGTGTGTTTTCGATATATTTGCCAGGAATCGGAGCGCTGTGGATCACACTAAAAGCTTTGACTATCAGAACCTTCTCCAGATGCAGGTATTGTGCCGAATATTTCGATTAGTTTGAATATGCAGATAAGAGGAACCCAACGCTACTTGCTACATGTTGAACAACGAATTGCTTCGTTGTGTTCAATTGTAGCGTTATAGATAACTTTTGTACAATAGATATCTATACATAATATTTTGTACGCTATTCGATGTATAATAACAGATATCAATAAACGAAATTCAGAAATCCTGCGGGCGACGTGTGGAAATGGATCCCACGCTACTTTGGTCTACTGTAATTAGAGCTACCCGAGGTCAACCGCTCATCGAACGGCTCTACACCTGACTTCAAGTGATTTCAGCTTGATTCAAGAATGACCTTCTTGGACGGAGATTATTTTTTATTTCACGATTCAAGAAGGTCGAGAATATAGAAGACTATCATGGTGTCTAACCAGGAGGTTTGAGGGCAACACGTGGGCGTGTATTGCAATCATGTATACGCCATACAACCTTACTTCCTGTGCGTGTATGTTATCCAATTATCGTATAGGTGATAAGCATTATACTTATGCGGACGTGAATATTGCACATAGTATATACATATAATGTCATTGGAATAAATTTGGTAATAATCATCACGTCCAATAAGACAATGTAGCAAACACATGCAATTTTATGATAACTATACAAATTGAATATCATCTTTGTGAATCGTATTACGGGTGTGGTGAAATCTAATGACTAATGTCTCGAAACGTTTCCGCAACTTTGAGAAAGAAGATCCTGTCATCGATCCGTACGGAGGAATAGAAACGGCCAGAAAACGATGTCAAACAGAGTTGTTAGGAAGGAAAAACGAGACCTACGCTGATGTCTGAGTGGAGGCGAGTTTCGGGTGTAACCAGACCTGAAAGCATGGCTTCTGGAACTGGCTTTTTGAGCGCTCATTTTTGACTTCTTCAATTTCATACTATCGTTACTGTATTCTGAGCTGATATCAACTTCCTCCGATGTTGAGTCATTATACGGGGTCGTCTTCAGAGACCTATTCAAAATTGGTCTGTTTAATTTAGAGCGGGCGTTAACACATGGCGAATATTGACGACAAGACGATGATAGGGCAAATTCGTAAAGTGCCCGAACACCCGAAATCAAGCGCACATGCGCAATTTGCAATAGTTTCATAAAATACAAGATCTCCGAATGGTGGGATTGGATTTGCGGCAAACTTCACACTTCCCATAGTATTCGCACTTTACGAAACCGCTCTTATGATAAGTCATACCTAATGAGATCGCTCGTTCGTGATTATGAGAATCAAATTAGCCCATCCTCTTACTTTCTTTTAAAAAGAATTTTGAATAACCAATCGTCATTTTTGGTCTTACTTCGATCTTCGACCGTCGGATCTGATTTCCGGAGAACTTTTCGAGTCACTCCACGGCTCTTTAACATCGTGGAAGTATAGTTTTAGGTTTAGGGCGTCCCTCTGCTGCTTGGAAATGCGGTCGACGTTGTTCAGTTGTAAGTTTTTGAAGATACACGTCAAAGATGGTGGTGGCGACTGATCACCCGCGCTGCTGACCTGGGTTTTTGGAGATTCGGCGCCGGCTAGTGAGTCTTGCTTTGCTGCAGCACACGGTTCTCTCTCAAAGCTGGTTCTATATCCAAATAAAGGGCCGTTCAAATAATACGTCACGTGTATTCTCAGCATTTTGGACTACTCCCCCCCTAACGTAACACTTTTGAATAGTTAATCTCCTGATTTGGGAACTCCTCCTCTGACAATGAACGTTACGTATCAGTTGAATGACCCCTGAAGATAGCGTTGACATGCTAAACCGTTCTAATTTCAACTGTACACAACATACGGTATTGTGTTTAAGAAGATATATAATCTCTGGTTAATGTTCACATTTGATTACTGGGGTTATTCATCGGTACCTCTGTCATCCGTCATGCCTGCAGAGTATCCTATACAGGAAGTAGGGGGATTCGGGGGACATTGATACACTTTTCGTTCGGATTATTACTTTTCGTTCATTATCACTTTATTTTACCGTGAGATGTTACCGCTAATACATTCTTGTTTCTCATACTCGTCATGATTCTGGTTCAGATTGCGTAGGATGAATTTTTTTTTCAATTTTGTGTAGCGTGTGATTTGCATCAAAATGCCCCCACGACAGGGCACATTGATACAGAGTATGGAAAAATTACACCATACTTGTAAACTGCTTTTTTAATTGAAAGAGTACTAGCGATCACCTCATTTGCTATAGAGATCACGACTTTTCCATTTATATTGGCCTTTTCAGTTTTGTGTTAGCCATTTTTGGCTATTTTGCCGAAAAATGAATTAGATTCATGTCACCGGCGTAAAAGTTGCAAGCCAAAGAGGGTTGGTTGGTGGAAATACATCCTTTAATTATGGGGAAGAATGAATGCACATAATGAACTGTTTCAGGTGCATCAACCTGCATATTCACGCAATGTATCATTCTGCCCCATACCACCATTTTGGGTCAAACACAATTTACCAAAAAGTACAATCCGAGAACAGCGGAGTCAGGGTTACTAATGAGTTGAGAATATTGTTCTTCGACTACGATTGCCATTATATTTCCAAAAGTTGATGCAAACTCGGAAAACAACGTTTCTTAGCACGCGGAGCGAGATACTTGAGTGACGTTAAAACATACATAGGGCTGTAAAATTTCGAGTGGCCATTGTATGGATAAGCCTCTTTCGATTTTCGAAAAATATTTTTTCTGCCAAGGCGTTAGTAGTGGTGCAACCTCCAAAGTAGAACGCTCTAGCACATACACTTCGTTACTGAGTTATTGCTAATGTATCGAGGATCCCCGTGTATCAATGACCCCCCGCTCCCCCTATCGATCGCCCTAAATTTGTTTAGAAGCACAACAGTAGTCGCTTTTCCGTTGAGGTCAAAATAACGCACGCCACTTCGAAACCTTGACTGCAACGTCTGTCCAGCGTTTTGAATAGTTGGATTATAGGGTGAGGTTAGAATCCTATGGAATCAGGGGACGGCAAACGCGGGAGAATCGTGGGCACCTGATTCGAGGGACTGCGAAACTTATTATTTACTGGGTGGAAGAAAGATTCTTTATGCCCTGTTTTATGAACGTTGGATGAAATGTACTCCGAGAATACCGTTCATTTGTTTCATACACATATTAGCGACTAGATAGATGACACCGTGGCTCAATACCACAATTGTCGTTGTGCGTTGATACTGAACGATGATGAATCCCCACGGATGGTAATATTATCAATAGTGTCGCATGGTATGCGATAGAGGCACGATGTGGCTCCCCGCTTTTATTCAATATCCCGTCAGCTTTTCCTCACTACGATTCGAATGTTTCGGTAGTGGTTTCGGTACATTAATTATTATACATATTTTTGGATGTGAATTCAAGCATCACATCGGCACTAGAAGTCAAGTTGAATACTCCTGAAGCCTGCTATCCTGAAACCGGCAGGTCAGTAGCTGCAGTTACCTGACGATTAACAAGTTTAAGTTATAACTCCTTGCTAACGTATGAGTGAACATAATCACATTCTATTTTCTCACTGCACTTGCCATTCGTACTGCAATTGTCAAAGCTATAGGGGAAGGTGGGGCACATTGGGACGTGGGGCACATTGGGACAGCATCGATTTTTCCTATTTGCAGAATACTTACGGCAACGTCATTTTTTATCTACATTACAAACACCAAAAGGAAACATTATCCAGAGTTTGGTGTGCCCGTACCCAAAATAGTATTGATATATCTGTGGGTGGATAAAAGTCGTGGTTTTAGTGAATTCTTTATAACAAAGAAAACAGTTTTGATTGGGTGAAAAAAATATAAGAAAAATTCGGCCCATATTCTCCCGAGCGGGAGACTGTTCTACGTTAATCATACGATTTTTGTGAATTTTTTCAGATTTAAAAAAATGGTCCTTTTTTTGGTCGAAAAAAAATCATAATTCAGAACCCGTCAGAAAGAGCTTGTCTGAAAATTCTAAAAAAATTCAGAAAAATGTTTGAGAGCAAGGACAACAACAGAAAAAATCACGAAGCAAATAAAAAATGTTGCGGTCTGGAGGCTAGGTGAATTAACGTGGACAGCTCCATATGTAGAGTAAAGAACTTTGGCGTCTAACGGTGCAACGATTTTAACTTTGTCTAGGGACCCAAAAGTTCTTCACAATAACTTTCCACTGTCAAGAACAATTACACCAAGATTTTTTCAAAGTATTTGATCGAGATCCCGCGAACTTATTGGGTAAGTAGCATTAAAATTATTTTCTGGGGGTGACTGTCATGCGCGTGTACTGTATACATATGTACATGTGATATACACATGTGTATATATGTACATAAATATATGTATGTCATCGCCAATAGGTTGAGCCGAACTGTGAAAGATGTAAACAAGCAGTTGGAATAAAAGCTTCACTGGAATAGATCATGTGTTGTCTTTAACCACTCAGATCCTACGTCCCGGTAACAAATCACGGAAGTCTATTGTTCGTCTATTGATAGGATTCAGTGTAACAGTATATCCTGTGGAGAGCACGCGGTGCCACAAGGGCACAAAATGCCGCCTACGGCCCCAGAATCCAGCGTATTGCGCATCATTTTGACCCCAACAAGCAGGAGACTACTGCAGAATTTTGTACTTGATTCATTTTTGTCATTATTTCAATTACTTCGTTGGTTTACTTCGAGTGGTGAAGATCGAGTGGGTGCACAGAGAATTTTCCGAGTTTTTCGATGGGATACGGGCCATCTGTAATATAAACAAGTATCAACTTTGATGTCACTCGAAACAACTCGTTAGAAACGTATTATCAACAGGTTCTCATGAAACAAGTAGATATAATAGATCGCGCGCCACCTCGCTCACCACCCTGGATGGAACAAATGTATAGTAATTACGTTAGACCGCACAGCCATGCCCAAAATTCTCTAATTGGAATCCACGTGTCAGAACGCGATTTACTCTTCAAATTAATTTTGTTCTGTTAATTCTATTTTGTAATTATGAACTTCCCGTTTGTCTGTTTAAAAAAAAAAGATGAATTTAGTGTATCTGATCACCCTGAAAATGAAAAGTTGAGTTTTCACTGAATCTCCACGGTTTAAGATGTAGAGAATCATCTCCAACTTATATATTGTGGACGGACAAGTGGACGAATTTTGGCCACCAGGCGACTTTCCCAAACTTAGAACTGGGCAGATTTTGGCTTTGATCGTTCAGTACTTTCCAAATTATTTGAATAATTTATTTCTAAATAATTCAATAAAATCACGAGTGACAAAAAAACCGACTTCAAAACCAAACTACTCAACCGATTTTGATGAAATTTATATGGGGACAATCTGAAAGTATACCCTTTCGAATAAAAAAAGAATTTTCCAAATCGGTTCATAAATAACGGAGTTCTGAGGTAACAAACATGAAAAAAAAAAAAAAAACAATACAACTGAATCGAGAACCTCCTCCTTTTTTGAAGTCGGTTAAAAATAAAATATTGATGATGATGTCGTACGAATGGATTTACGGATTCGAATGAAATTATGATACTATGTGCGTGGTTTTCTGGGGTCGCTGATCTCGAATCTGAAATCAGCTTTGGAACATTTCAATTTGGTGTATTCAATGTGCCGCCAAATTCAAAATATTCGGATTTTGATGAAAAACAGTACTCGAAGGTTTTGAAGTCACTGATGACAAATCTGAATTCAGACTTGTGAAATTCGAAATGGCAAACAAATTAGCTGGGACAAAAACTAAAAATATTCGAGATTTTATGAAAATTAGTACCCGAAGTTTTTTGAACCGCTGATCAATAATCTGAGGTCAGATTTGCAAAATTCAAAAAAGCTAATCGGATTAGCTGGAGACAGAATGAGTAACGGAAAGTTCGAAGGCTGGCTCACATAGTCACAAAAGCCGCTTGTTTTCTATGCGACTGACCCTGCGGGGTATTTGTAACGAATTCTCACTTGAATTGTGGGCATTTCAGGTCATCACCGTTGACATTGTTTGCTGAAATGTCGCCACTCTTGACGAAATTTTTGGTCTTAATGAGGATGAATCGATGCAAAAATAAATTCAGTCTGCATGTAACTTACCGGACACACTCTTGCCGTAGCGCAGGTAATTGTCGTCGCTGTCGTGGCTCTCGGAATTTTGCTGGCTTTGTCGTTTTCCAGCACCGAATTCACAACTTTTCCCTTGACCACATTTTTCCCACTTTTTTTCATTTTCGGAGTACTTTTAATGCTTTTGTCTCTGAAGGCACCCTCGGCTTGCCCATGCTTTTTCACTTTAATCGCAGGCGTGAGCGAATTTTTGGGCGATTCCTTAGACGGAAAATTGACTCTTAAATAATTCCAAATTGATTAGATATAACGTGTATATTAGGGTATTGCTGAATTGGACTTTTCTACCCTGCAAATAATCACAGTCCAAGGCAGAAACCGAAGATTATCCGGTATACATAATCATACTACTATTCGTAGTCGTCACAAGCATAAGTTTTATCTATTCACGTATTACGGTACCTTGGAACTTGCGAGTAATCTTTTAACCTTTCCACCTTCGTCGCCGGACTCGTTAACAATAGTTGCGCACACAGAATATTCTTGCGCCGTGTTATTTCGCGGACTGAGAATTACACCGGCGAATTCCGACGGTGAAGTTATCTTCGCTGGATGTTCATCATTAATTGTGGAAAAGTTAACGGTTTTCAAAGTTCCATTCTTCCCTAGGTCTCCCGGTATTGGCGCATTCTCTTGGATTGTGGTATCTCTTCCAGGATTGTTCACCGGTGTAATTCGGCTGTCATCGGCGTAGACTTCTTCAAGCTTTGGTTGACTAAGGGCTGCCTCATAATCGTAGGAAGCTATCTCAGCGCTAGGAGAAGATTCGAGAACTATGGTACTGCGCTGTCGACCTTTGACGCCAAGGTTTACGCTGATGCCGCCTCCACCCTTGATCATTGTTTCACCTTCATTGAGACGCCCTCACTGCTTTGTGTGTGATTGATAGTAATTAAAGAAGTAAGTAAAAAATATAAGTAATGAGAAAAATTACTTATTAATAAACGTAAAACCGAAGAATTTTTGTTGTAAAAAATAAGAAGTCTCAGGCTACTGTTTAGTGGGCAGAGAGAGAAAGGAGTCAGTGGGTAGCCCCAGTCACTGTTATTATGAATGAGAATTATAAAAACCCATAGATGTTGAGTCTGATACTATATGTGTAGAGATGTAAAGAGCGACTGAAAATTCATACAATTCAACCCTGGTAGAAATTTTTCTGGTTCCATACCTAGATCTGTTAAGATGCGCTAAACTGCTAGACAGTTCTTTCCAGTGAAACTTCACATTATCTACTCAATGATGTAATGCAATTTTTTAATTTGAAATTAGGTCTTCAGTCTCTGGGTAATAATAATTGTAGTTCCCATTGAGATCCCAAGATCAAACAGAAAATATTATCTGAGTGAGGTTCGAACTCAAACTAATTCGCCCCTTGATCCAGTGATCAACCCGGTCACCCATCCTAGTTCTGGCCGCGGCCAGTATTGCTCTTCGTTGATCTCTTGAAGTTCGGTCTCCATCTTGCTTCAAGTACTTTTTATTGTGGCATCAAATATTTTCTGACTCATGTTTATGAATGATTCAGAACGTTGATGCTGAATTTTGCAATAGCCCTCTCGGCTTCAACATATACTGCAATAAGTCACCTGATAGACTGCATCTGTAGATACGCGTTCGATTCTCAGATCACGGAGCTGGTTTGGACCATCAATATTCGCACCCTTATGAAGTTGTGAAAACTTATCAAAGTTTTTTTCGAGTTATAGATTTTTGTCAACTATCGTAGGTATTTGTACTTTCTTATAGAATAATTACAATTGTCTGTCCAAAAATATTTGGTTATTTTTTAGTTTTTAATTTTCAATATTTTTTCACACTTTTTTTTCGTTCGCGAATAAAAACAGGAAACTACACTTTCCTTCCCCTGATTTATTACCTTTTCCTTTTACTTCGTTTTACTTAGTTTTTCATATGTAGAGAATGAACTATTCTCGAATCAAGTTAGGTACGCAGATTCAAATTCAAATCAAGAATATTTTTAGCCTTGAATGAGAAATATTTTCATGATCGAGTCGGGAATATTTTATCACTTGAATCGAGGATATTTTCCTACTTAAATCACGAATATTAGAAAGTTAAACGACTCATATCATCAATAGTCGACCTTGACGAATGACTATAACCCTAGAGAGATCTACACCCAGAGACAGATTACTATAGCTAGCTAGCCTGCACAAATTGCTAGACAAGAATCCTAGACAAACTTCAATTCCAGTCTTCAGAAACGCTTCGCCCAATTTTTATATCCGCATAGACAGTTTAGTCTAGTCTAGGGGGTTCCTCCAGTTTTACTGGCCAGATCTATATTGCAGTCCAATGAAACTGCATAGACAAATTTCTACCAGGACTGCAGCTTGGCGATTTGTCGTAGATAACTTCCATGAAGGTTAAAAAGAAAAGTAGAAACCTCCGAGATTTTGACACACGCGATGGTACGAACCTGGTTTTGAATGAATCGTGCAGTGCTGATCTTGTATCTAATTTTGGGCGTCAGATTCATACTGACATATTGTGTGATACCTGTCCACTAACAAATCGGAGTAATTTTCACTTGAATAGTTTTTTCTTGCTGTTTTTGTCTTTGTCACATCCGATTGGAATAATCGGTGGGCTTTAGGAATCACAAATTACATTAAAAGCCCGGAATATCGCAAGTATTCATCGTATTTTCGACACCGCATGACAAGCAAATATTGGGCGACCTTTTCGCTAATCTTTTGTCATATGAATCCGTCATTGAAACTGGTATGAAAAATGTCAAAATAAGTATTTATTCACAGTAACGTGTAACCTTAAATGAAAAAAGAATATAATTTATTGAACCCAAAACAAAAATGCAACATTTTGATGTTCGTTCCAATTTCATCATCGAATGTTGAATACATAAAGATACCGCAGCTTGATTATACTATGCACTGCGTGGCCAATAAGACGGAATGTAGTTACAATTTCTTACTTATTGTCAAAATAGTGAGTAATCCGAATTGGACTGACGTATATTTAGATCCTATTATATGTAGATGTTCTACAACGGAAACGTTCGATACGATGCCTGATACTTAAATATATTTGATCGTAGCTAAAATCGTATTTAATCGAACTTCTGTTCGATCAACCTAGTGGGCACTACAGTAATAACCTAAATACAAATGCTGCGATTTTCTCATAGGCTGAGAACATAAGCGCAGCCGTCAATACCGTTTGTAGAAGTTTTGCCTCCATTCCTTTGTACAAGCCGCTCAGACCGTGTTTCCTGGAACAAGTCGTACACCAATTTGCATTTCGTTACTTATAAATACATGATACAAAAATACGTCATCGCGTGATATCGCGTGTCTGATGGAATAAGGTCGCAAGCGCCAAAAACGCGATTTTGTTGGCAAAGGATCGTGTAATTTTTTGGTACGCCATTTGCTATAGGGGGGTTCCATGGCATTTCACCTAATCGGTGAAGGTCACCGACGCCGATCTTGATGTCAATTTTTTTCTGAATCCGTCTATCGAAAAAAGTGAACACGTGTTCCGCCGTTTTTCGATTCAGCCACGTTTTCAATTTTTTTTTAATATTCCAATTTTTCATCCTTTTCGCGAACACACTTTTTTCAACTGGCTCTAACTTCGAAAGCTTTGACTTTTTTCGAAAGATTATAAGGACATAAAGTGTGCCAAAAAGACTGAGCTTTTCGAAAAAAATTGCACAATCTTTTCCAACTACACAGTTCTGGGATATTTTTTATAATAGAGAAAAAATCGATATATCATTCATTTGGACACCTTCGATTTTCCTGAAACTTTGTACCTGAAATCAACCACCCATAATCAAGTTATCCTCCAAAGGAAATTATGTGCCTCGGATTCGTTCGGAAGTTACACGATCATAGGTGCCAAAAAATCGGACAAATCGCAATATATCTCAGGGAAATCAATTTTAACTTTGAGCAGACAAGCTCTCATGTTCCAAAAATCAGTGTTTGCTGAAAAATGAAATTTTTCAAAAAATACCCGACGTCGTGAAAAAAAAACGAGATTATAATTTTTTTACCGTGCCAAGTATATTTTCACGTACATTTATGAATGTAGATACTAAGTTTTCACGTGGTTCCGATCATAAAATAAGTTCTAGATTCGCGAAATTCGAAATAAAACTTCAAGTGTACGTCAACGTTGACATTATCGACGGTTGCAGCGAACAGAAGAGCGAGCTGGGGTAGTACTCAATCAGAACTCAAGCTCGCAACAAAACAAATTATCTTGTATACTGAAAAATTCAACCGTATAAATGCTGAGATCTCGAAATTTCGATGAATCATCCGATAAAAGAGCGACTACAATAGTATAACTAATGATAGTATAATATTGAAATAGTTGAATAGTTCAAATTCAATCATTTCAATCATCAATATTCAATTTTTCATCAAGTACGCTTTTCTTGTCGAAATTAAAATTGATAAAACTGATTTCCCTGAGATTTCTTGCGATTGTCCGATTTTTTGGCACCTATGATGGTGTAACTTCCGAACGAATCCGAGGCCCATAATTTCCTTTGGAGGATAACTTGATTATAAGTGGTTGATTTCAGGTAAAAAGTTTCAGGAAAATCGAAGGTGTCCAAATAAATAATATATTGATTTTTTCTCTATTATCAAAAATATCCCAGAACGGTGTAGTTGGAAAAGATTGTGCAATTTTTTTTCGAAAATCTCGGTCTTTTTGGCACATTTTATGTCCCTACCATTTTTCGAAAAAAGTCAAAGCTCTTGAAGCTAGAGCCAGTTGAAAAAAGTCCGTTTGCGAAAAGGATGAAAAATTGGAAAATTCAAAAAAATAGAAAACATGGCTGAATCGAAAAACGGCCAAACACGTGTTCACTCTTTTCGATGCACGAATTGAGAAAAAAATTGACATCAAGATCGGCGTCGGTGACCTTCACCGATTAGGTGAAATGCCATGGAACCCCCCTATAGAAATTATCAAAACGTGTAGATCAATTGAAATTACGCGATCGAAAATGTAAATGCAATGGGTGAAGGTCGCATGATGGGCGTGAACGTCATTTCCTTCGTCCGTTCTTTCATTACAATTTTTCAGGAAAATAACACAAATGGTTAAGGCAGAATGTCGCAGCTGCCATTCTATTCGACCTCTCGACGGAAAAGTCATAAAAACAGCTGAACCGCGAAGATAAATGAATTTTCTCTTTAATTTTTTTTGTCAGATATGACCTTATGCAATAAATCAAACCCATTTTTTTGGGCAATTAGGACTGAAAGGTTGTATTCACCAGTGAACTTCGTGTTTTCAGCCGAAATACGATAACATAGTATATTGTGTGACATGCGAGGAGAAGACGGGTATTGCAAGTCCATGAGGTGAAAAGACCGTTGCCTCCTTCTTTTGCACGATACTTTTTATAACAAGAGTATGTTTAGAGCTTTTTCAATTGAGGTTAGGTTGGAGCATCGAGTGGACGAAAATGTGTCCGTGTCTCTAGAGCGCTCGGGTAGGACATTAATGTGCAAGAGCAGAGTACGTGTTCGGGCACTATGCTTCTTTTTCCGCACGCCGTGCGTAAAGTTCGATTTTACGCACGCAAGCGTCCGTGTAATCGGACTTTACGTGCGCTTGTGATGAAAAATTTTTTTCGATACATGTGCGAATAGTTGTTTTTCGATTCGTGAGATTGTCACCCTCGCTTTGCTCGGGCGACAAACCTCCCACTTGTCTCAAAACAAACCTTTCGCACTTGTATCGAAATATACTATTTCTTTTAATGGCTTCGTTCCCGTATAGCATAAGCTGGGGCAAGTGCCAACGTACTCTTTTTCGGGCACTTTTACGTCTAGGAATTGAAAGTACCCTAATACGTACAGTTCGTCACTCCCCACCACTGACTTAGTGCCGCAATCACTAGAATGGCGACTTCCAGTACCGAAAATAGCCATGAAAAACCGCATAAAACATGCTTGCGTTGTATAAAAATATATATACGACCTTCTGCGGTTATGAAAAGCGAAAAGTTGTATGAGGGCGCTTATACGTCCTTATGTCATTAGACACGCGATATGCATAGAGTAAAATCTGTATTATGCTGATCCTGCATAGGGAGATTACATAGTTCGATTGTACCCACGTATAATCATAATCAAATATGTAATTTCGCTATCACCGATTCACTCATATGGTTTTATTTCTGACTGAAACAAATTTGTCTGTATATTTACTTCAAAATGTAGATAAGAATTTGAAGAGTTCCTGCCTTCGGGGACAGGCCTGGGTACGTATGGCCATGCTGAAATAATTCAGAGCCGCAATTACATAAATATCATTTGGCAGCTGAGAATAAAAATGACAGCAGACTTACCCGTAGTTTGGTTTGCGCTAGTTGTAATGGATAAGTGACAGTAGTAGCAACAGTTTTCGCAATTGCCCCGACGATGAAGAATACAACGGCGGGTGGCGGCGCTGGACCAAAACTTCTCATAATTCGTCTTTTGATTGCCTCATAGGTCATGAATTGGATTGCGGGATTTGAGACCAACAACAAACTCGGCAATGTTCCAGCCCACAGTTTCTGGATGCCTTCAGTTTTCCAGATGTAGATGAGACCGTCTGAAGTGTGGAATTTACTTTTTGTTATTAATGTGTTCACAGATTTCCAATTTAATGCAAGAATGCAGGACATTCAAAGTAAACCTGTTTTGTTCGGATTTTCTATATTTGTAATAGGTCTTTTTCTCATTTCGTGCGTAACACACACGCCGCGCGTTTGTGATGAAAAATTTTGTTTAATACATGTGCGAAACGAGGAGTTAACCACTCTTGAAGTCAGATGTACACCTTGCCGAAAAGTCAGTTGAAGTCAGCAAGTCAGTTTAAGTCAGCTGAAGTCAGGTGAAGTCACTTGGAGTCACTTGAAGTCAGTTGAAGTCAGCTGACGTCAGTCAAAGTCAGTCGAAGTCAGTCGAAGTCACTTGAAGCCATTTGAAGTCACTTGAAGTCAGTTTAAGTTACTTGAAGTCAGATGTACGGTCGATCGACGAGTGGTTGACCCCTCGGTGTGAAAGTTGTTTTTTATTTACGCTCGCAAGATTGTCACTCTCATTTCGCTCGGGCGCCAAACCTCCCACTCGCGCCAAAACAAACCTGTCACCCTTGTATCGAAATGTACTCGACGGTGCATATTAGCATCCATTCTTGAACCAAAGCAAACGATACAATTGCACCGTTGGTCTGATGATGTCCTAACCTTTTCCGCCAAAAAATAACGTTCATACCACATTACTATCTGTACGACATCTCGGCCGACCAAGCTTCAGTAAAAAGTCAGTGGTGCTCAACCCCCCCCCCACTTATCTGATGACGACCGTGACGGTTTTTTGTTTTAGCATTGATTTCCCTATTCCCTCCAAATAGCTAAAAAATAAACACATTTTCAATGTTGATAATATAAATTCGGTTCCCTCTCAAATGGTTCAGGAATGTCGGGACGAAGAGTTTGAATTAAGGTGGACGTACCAATAACAGGACACGTCTTCATACATGGAAACTTGCAAGAATTTAGTTATTATTTGGAAAAAAGATGAAATATAGACTATTCATTTTATGGTGGCCGCTATACCCAGACAGCACAAAATATATCAAGAATATCTGGAAATGTCTGAAAACGTCTGAAAATATTCGACATATTGGTACAATATTCTCAATATATTTCCAATTTAATATTCATGAGTGCATATGCGTTAATATTGCAAATATATTTCCTACAACTGCAGTATATTTTTAAAATATACTCAGACAATATGTATGCAATATTAACCGGCTTACGTTTCAAAAATATTTCCAATTCTGTACGAATATTGTAAGTGTTTTACAATATTGACATATCGATATTGGTATACTCTTCACAAATTTGATCTCATGAAAATACGTGAAATTGACTGCTGGTCGTGTATTAATGAAATCGAATCATAACACATAATATCAAAGGATGTATACGTGGGCATTTCTTTGATCAGACGGATTAAATATTCATCAGTAAATATGAAGCTCTGACGATATATAACTCAAAGTTGCTATCTCGTTCAATGAATAGTTTGGTGCAGTGGATAGAGAGCGCGGTTCGTAGGACGAGGCGGGTGTTGGGATCACGGTTCGAATCCCCGTCAGAGCACGTTTTTTTTTGCTTTTGTACTATTATTATTACAGTACAACACAATATTACTGCAACATTGCTTCAATATTGCTGCAACGTTGCATTGCTGTATAGGACATTCGTGAAATATTATTCAAATATCTGTACAATATCCCGAGAAAACATATGCTGAATATTAAAAAAGGACCAAACCTATATTGCTACAATATTTCAAGCACGTAATTTGAAGATTTACATATATTCTACTGATATTGGATATAATTTTCGATATATTTTATACATATTGCATAGATGTGTTTGTGCTGTCTGGGTAAAGAGTAAAAAGAAATCCGAATTTTCCCTGACTTCCCGTGACCAAATTATAATCCTTCCCTGACTGAAATTCGGACGATTTAGTGGTGATTCAAGTATGTAGGAGAACCTGTTGTACCTTGGACATAGTTGTACCTCGAACACATGCTTGATTTTGAATTTTCCGGGGTCTCATGCTCCAAATGATGGTAGGTGAAACGTCTTCCGCTTGATGACACCTGTACGTTTGTCAGATGTGTCAAAGAGCGAACGTCTGTTTGTGAGATGCGATTTAAAATTCTCCCCGTCAAAAGTAAGTTTTTTCAAGTTGGCATATTTGCGTGTATCAGTCTGATTATATATTATGCGCCAAAGTTATGGGCCCCTTGCCACGTAATCTACTATCTCTTCGCGAAAAAAACGCTACAAAAAAGTGTTTGCTGACGAAGAAGAAAACCAGCTAGCTACTATTGCAATACATAAAAGAGGCAGCAACTTTGCAGTATGGTCTAACATTGAGAAATGTTCGTGAACTAGCATACAAATTTCACAATATCCTCTCTTTGGGTTGACATCATTCAAAAATCCGAGGCCCTGCGAAATGTCATCCTCGAAGAAACATTTACCAAGTCAAGGAATTGGCCAAATATTGGGGTGAATGAAGAGACATTATTACGGAAGTTTATTGATGCAAGACTGATTATATCGTTATTTTGTTTCCGTACTTACGTATCTTGAATACTTTATTATACTATTCTGCAGTTAATTTGATTTGTAAGAAATATTTGTGATTTTCAAGTGCTTGACAAAATGCATTATAAATAGTGATATTGACAAAGTGCATTATGATAAATAAAAGGAGTGAATAATTGGAATAATTTGGTCGATCAAACGTGTTTAAAGGTGGTTAATTGTGTAGATTGGGATATATGTCCAAGGTACAACATATATATGTTCGAGGTACATTACCTCCTGTTGTACCTTGAACCTAAATAAACTTTTCTGAAAAACCCTGAAAAAACATATTAACAGTTGTTTTTTAATTCCAAAAAAAAAAAATTCGTAAGTGCCTAAGATATGCCGGAATAACATCCAATTGAGCTTACGGCGTTACCTAGAACAGTTAATTTTGAGTGATTGAAAACTGAAAATAGGTGCGAGGTACAACAGGTTGCCCTAATAAATGATGCTCTGAATCAATAGTAAACGAAAATGATTTTTGAGAATACTTTCTTATTTATAATTTATACGAGTCTTGCTACTATTTCGATTGATTAAGTTTTCCACGCGAGGACGAAAAGAAATATCGCTGAGGATCTTTCATTCTTTCTTGTTTGGTATCAGCATAAAATTCCTTGACTTTTCCTAAACCATTCAGCGGATTCCCTGACTTTTTCATGACCTCGCTGGCCATTCTTAGAATATCCTGACTTTTCCCTGACTTCCCAGTTTTCGAGAAGCTACGCAAAATCAAGACATTTATTCGGAGCACTTTTTCTTACATAGGAAATGTATTTTTTCATATTTTTCTTGCGACGATTGGGATCCGATATGGGGAGCGTGGCTTAATGAAAGTCTGCACGGGAAAAAAAAGATGTAATTTCTACATCTTCGGTAGTAATTATTTGGACAGCATCTTTTTGGAGTTAAATCTACAGCAATTGCGTTAGGGTTTATTAATTTCATTGATTCCGAATAATTAGTACCGAAGATGTAGAAATTACATCTTTTTTTTCCCGTGTGCGTACTATATTAGTTTGCGTTTCCGGTTTCCGCCATCAGACTATCTGCACCATGTTCCCCTTATTAGAGGTATTTGAATATGCAATTGCTCGAGTTAAATCTACAGCAATTGCGTCAAGGTTTATAAATCCCATTGATAAGCCTTAACGCAATTGCTGTAGATTTAACTCCAAAAAGAGTGCTGTCCAAATAATTACTACCGAAGATGTAAATAATACATCGTTTTTTTTTGCACGCTGGCCCAAATTTTTCTGACCTTCAGTGGCTCCCAGATAACAAGCGTGTTGGCGCAGGTTACCGTCATGGCGTGAAAATCACACAGTGCGTGCAAAAATATAGGATTTTCAGCATCACGACGCGACGGTTATTTTAGTGCAGGCAAACGGAGCGCACCGTGCAGTCACTTGGTGCGTGGCGCACTCTGTGATTATTTCGTGCGAGATGCACGATGGTGCATGGCGTGATCATTTTGTGCGAGGTGCACTATAAGATCACAACCATATCACAACGTGCGCGCGGGTATTGAAGATGAAGTGTAAAATAATAAAAATTTCATATTTTGAATGTTTTTTTGAAGTAGCATAGGATTATATAAAATGAATACGTATTTGGTTTATTGTAATGTATCCCAGGTAATAAAGCGTGCGGGCTCATGGCAGCCGCATGTCGCATGAATTTAGTCATTAAACATACCATGCAAGTACGTATGTAGAATATTCTATATACGTACTTGCATGGCATGTATAGTGAATAAATTGATTTGAGCAAAATTCAGGGTTCAAGATACCTACTGCATATTTTTTGACGCAAATCAGAGCTGATTAATACAAAGCTATTTATAATTCAGTGTCAATTTTATATATTGATATAAAAAGTAATTCAGAATTCGTGACGACTATCTATACCCGAGAGAAAATAATGTCATCCAATTCTATCAAATTCAAGTATTGATTGAATATGTTTGGCTCCATTAAGATACAATGATATTTAGTTGACCCAACGTTGTTGTGTCCGACCAGATTCAGTTAGATACATTTGTCAATCTAGATGTACGTCTTGGATAAAAGCAAATCTGATCGTTTCAAGACTAGACATGATCCTATCCATTCAGATAGAACTATATTCAATTGAAACCGGACTCGCCGGAAGCCTATATGTGGTTTATAGATACAAACAGGTCAAGTGGCTTTGGGATAGAAACTTACGCCAAATTTTAACCTGGTCATTACACTAGGCACAAAGATGCAAGTACCTACAACTATTCAGATTCCATGAAAGTTTAACTCTGAACTTTTTTCGTACCGTTTTCAAGGTACTTCCTTGCGAGCATAGCTAAAATTACTGATGATTCACAATCATATATGCCACATGAATAGTATTGTGGCATTCCACGCCAACTCGACCAGTGTTAAACCCCGACCATATCAAAATAATTTCATGTTTTTTTCTGACATTCTACTAATTAAAAAACGCGTCCTGAATTTTTAAAAGATTTTTTTATGAAACCGTTATTTTTTTATGAATTTTTGAAGTTTATTGAAAACGCCCATTTTTAAAACTCTGAAAAAATTCTAAAAATCCAGTGGATGACATAGAACAGCTTCCCGTTCCTTGAAATGTGAAACCAATTTTTTTTCTATTTTTTTTCACTTCATTTCGGAATTTTTCAATTTTGAAAACTGAAGTTAACACAGGATCAAATCGAAAGCGTCAAATAAAGGTCAATTCACTTGTCGATGTTCGGTTTCACCAAATTCATCAAGTATTTCGTTCCAATTCATTGATGCGACACTTTTCAAAATTGACAAATTCCGAAATGAAGTAAAAAAAAAAAAAAAAAATGTGTTCCACATTACGAGAAACGGGAGGCTGTTCTATGTCATCCACTGGATTTTTGAGAATTTCTTCAGATTTTTAAAAATGGGCCTTTTCAATAAACTTAAAAAGTTCATAATAAAATAACGGGTTGATAAAAAAATCTTTCAAAAATTCAGGACGCGTTTATTAATTAGTAGAATATGAGAAAAAAACATGAAATTATTTTGAGATGGTCGGGGTTTAACAGTGGTCGAGTTGGCGTGGAATGCCCCATTATATATTATACAAAAATATGATATACATAGATTATTGCTCTGATGAGTATGGTCGGTTATGGGAGATGTGATCAAGTGAAAATAGGTAAATACTTCGTCATCGTTATAAAATGACAAAGAATCACTAAGTCTCCAATGAAATAGTTGGAGCCATTACAACACCGGACTTGAAGCGTACAACGAAGTTAAGCAACATTGACCGCGACTAATAGTTGGATGGGTGACCGCGAACCAGCCTTGGGTTCGAAACTGTCTCAGTGCAACGGAAAAAAAAAAATTGTAATACTCCCGTATCCGGCAATATGCAACCGGATCCATTTGGATATAGTCATATCCAATGAAGTGTAGACGAATTTTTTATCATATACTGGTTGTGATAAAATTTTATCCACGCACGACAGGAGGGCAATATGCCGAACGCGTGCTGATCACGCGTGCGTGGCATATGCGACGCATATGAGGACGCATATGTATGGTGTTGTGAGCTCACGGCGTGTGGGTTAGGTGGCACAACGTTCACGCACTATGCGTGCACTGTGCACGCATTTTGTTATCTGGGCTGTTCTAACCTTTTCTAACCCTTTTTGGAACACTCACTTTTTCTAGGAATGGCGGGCCTAACTTTTTCCAACCTTCAATGGCTGTTCTAGAGGCACTCGGCCCCTAGCGGACTCATTTACACCACTTTTCCTGGTGTGATTCTGGTGTATTTT
This sequence comes from Euura lappo, assembly GCA_018257835.1. Lineage (NCBI taxonomy): Eukaryota > Metazoa > Arthropoda > Insecta > Hymenoptera > Tenthredinidae > Euura > Euura lappo. Next base: position 114,880 of record JAEUYN010000500.1, on the reverse strand, counting down.
TGGCGTGATGTTATTTTGGTGTGATATGGGTGATATTTCGGTAAAACACCATCTTGTGTCCGATAATACACCAAAATTGCACGGTGTGGTTGTGAATTTTGCACAGTACTTTCACACCAATTTCACACAAACTGATTTTATACTGGTTTCACACCCGACCGATTTTTCACCGATTTTATACTAATTTTACACCGACCGATTTTACACCGATTTCACACCGATTTTACACCCACCCATTTCACACCGATTTTATACCGATTTTACACCCACCCATTTTACACCGATTTTACGCCAATTGCAGACCTTATCTATTTAGATCGAAGTGTACCAAGTTCTTTGAAGAAACTAGAAATCAATCACAATCATATCAAAGCTTATGAACCTAAAACTTGGTCATGTTAATATGAAGTACCGTAGCTCAGACGGTAGCGTCACTGCTTGCAAATTCGAAGGACGGTGGTTCAATCCCGACTCAGGTATCTTTTTTTTTGCGAAAATCCGTTTTGTGTGAAATGGATGTAAAATCGGTGTAAAAAGAGTTAAATATAAAATCGGTGTAAAATTAGTTGAGTGTAAAATCGGTGTAAAAAGGATGTTAATAATTCAAAATTACACCGTGTAATTTTGGTGTAATATCGGACACAACATGGTGTTTCACCGAAATATTACCAAATTTACACCCTTTTTAACTGTGTATTTTTGGTGTATTTTTGGCGTGATCGAGTCCGCTAGGGGCGCTACGCGCCTCGCTTTTCCTAGGAATAGCTGGCCTAGCTTTTTCTAACCTTCAGTGGCTTTTCTAACATTCAGTGGCTGTTCTAACCTTTTCTAACCTTCAGTGGCTGTTCTAACTTTTTCCGACTTTCAGTGGCTGTTCTAACCTTTTCTAACCCTATTTGGAACACTCACTTTTCCTAGGAATGGCTGGCCTAACTTTTTCCAACCTTCAATGGCTGTTCTAACCCTCTCTAACTCTTTTTGGAACACTCACTTTTCCTAGGAATGGCTGACCTAACTCTTCCCAACCTTCAATGGCTGTTCTAAACTTTTCTAACCCTTTTTGGAATACTCACTTTTCCTAGGAATGGCTGGCCTAAGTTTTTCCAACCTTCAATGGTTGTTCTAACCTTTTATAACCCTTTTTGGAACACTGTATGCGTTGGAAAACCTAGAGGCCAAAGACTACGACGTGGGGGACCTGGACAGAAAACCCTCGAAGCGCATATCTAAAATCACGACGCACTGAAGTGTGTTATTATTTTTAATATAGTTGTAATAGCAATTTACTCTCAGATACTGACATAGTTACAAACAGACGAATCAACGTTAAAACTTTATTATACCTATATCACATTTAGAGCGCAGAAAACGAGCACGGTTCCGCAGGAGTGGGGCGGACCAAGCTCGGTCTCCTTCCCTCTAGTCTCCATAGTCTCCTTCCTTCCAAGGAGGATTAGATAGAGGGAACGCTGGCATAAGGCCGCAATGTATTTTTGCGTACACAGCTTTCAGCGCCTCAAGCAGGTCAGATCTGAACTATAGTACCCCCACCCTTCTTTTTTGCTAGTGCAGCGCCAGATTCAAATGTACGGTTCTGAGAAAAACGGTTCTGAGCTGTGCGAGCTAGTCTTGAATGGATAATGACGAAGCCATTAAGGAGAAAGAAGAAGGATAATGGATAATGAAGTAAAAGCCTATTCCTTTATCACAAAATAATTTGGTTTTATTGTGGGTAGAAATAACTTGTGGTAAACGTCCACGCATACGATTTGGGTAACAAATATTCGTCATTGAACATCAATTGACGAGATAAGTGGCATTGAAAATATGTTGACATCAATTTAGGCAACAGTTTGGCGAAATATATTTGTACATGAAACTTAGATTTACCTCATACATCTATGTAATACTAATGATAATGATAAAAAATATCTTTACATTGATCCAAGTCCTAATTTAACAAAATATTAATACACACTTTCACTCTTTCACTCGTCACTGTACACGAGTATAACTGGTAATGGCGTCGGCGTCGGTCCCCGGGACCGTCGGGAGTAGCGTCAGCCATCGGGGGTGGGGTGCCGTTCAACAGCTTGACTTGACGCATGTGCAGAAGCAACGAAGCTTAAGATCTGACCTGACAGATGGCGCTGTTGTTTCGGTATACGCTCAGCGTTCCCTCTATCTAATCCTCCTTGCTTCCTTCTAGTCTCCATAGTCACCGTATATATACTAGGGGCTCCGCCCCTCCGCGCTTCGCGCGGCAACCCCGCTCGGCGCTGCGCGCCTCACTTCTCCTAGGAATGGCTGGCCTAACTTTTTCTAACCTATAGTGGCAGTTCTAACCTTTTCTAACCCTTTTTGGAACACTCACCTTTCCTAGGAATGGCTGGCCTAACTTTTTCTAACCTTCAGTGGCTGTTCTAACCATTTCTAACCCTTCTTGGAACACTCATTTTTTCTAGGAATGGCCTAACTTTATATGTAGAAACTATGGCCGACCGTAGAGAGATGTCCGAAAAAATATTAGTGACGTGTCCGCATGTCCATGTGACTTATACTAACGCGAGGGACTCCATAGTAAGGGGACCGCTGGGACTACTATGCCACAAAGCCGGCAAAGCAAGTGGCAAGTACGGCTAAAGGACAGTGTTCTTGGTGTGAAACGTGTTTACTGATAAAAAATGGTATACGAATGTGGGGTGAAAGGCTGCAAAAAAAGCCTCCGTAGGCACCCAGGTCATACATTTTTCCGTATTCCGCAAGACCCGGAATTGTAAGTATTCAACGACGAATAACATAACCTACTTCAGTTCACTCGATTACGATTTGTTTTGCAATACAGCAGCATGTGTACGTCTCGGTAATCGATTTTGTGTGCATTACAGACGTGCAAAATGGTGTAACGTGGTGTTTGCGGTCACTCGTTACATTGAATCAGCTGAGACGTCCTGAAGGACACAGCGGGGGAAAAACGACATCCGATACACTCAGGGGAAACTCAATCAAGTGTCGTATTTGTTATTATTTGTTTATGTTAAATTTTTTGTATTTTTACGCTCTCTATATGTAATTCTTCGTCGAGGATCAACGCTGCGACAGCTTCCACACCTCGGCACTCTCCGACAATCTCCGTCACGGCTACACGCATACGAACGTGCAAGCTACCTGGCCTAGGATATAGAGGTTAGAGATAGCCAGCGTTGGCACTTGCCGTGGCTTATGCCGAATACGGACGAAGCCATCTAAGGAAAAAGAAGAAGAAGAAGATAGCCAGCGTTTCCCGATCACCCGAAACTCTCGACGCAGTCCAGCTGCCGGCGTATAGGGACGAGTTCGCACAAATCCTCCCGCCAGCTGACCTGATCAACTTCGCGAAGTTAGGTCGCTAACGCGAAGGATGTTTCCGAGACCGGTGTTTTGAGCCGAGTGGAGGCCACTACTCGACTTCCTGGCTCGGTGACCGAGGCTATAAAGCCTGCAGACCCGTAACACCTACTGTTTCAGCTACCGCATCGTCGTCAGGTACCCCCTAGACGAGACGTCTCCGAACTCTGAAGGCTCGCTCGTGATCGGGGCTGAAAGATGCCCAGCACGACTGGTGGAGGCGGCCTGCGTTACGAACACATCTACCGTCTCTCGCCAGAGTCCGGCTAATTGTAAGGGAAGACCGCGTGGATTCTCGTCGGACCGACTCAGAGCATCGGCAGCAGCAGATCGGTATAGCCCTAGCGAGCTACAACGCGAGAGGAACCACGATCGTGACGTCAGAGGAACCGAGGATTGCCGAATGTCCAGATTTGCATAAGAGGGGTGATCGTTGACCTATCACCGCTAAGTGGCTGTTCCGAACTTTGACTTCGTACGGCTGAGCCATGAGTGACACGAATTGTCTATAAATCAGGGAGAGCAACGAGACTCGGTCTCTTCTACGCTTCGCTGTGCTCCCGAACGGACGTCTCCAGCTACGAACATTTATAGATAATTCCTCCTCTTGCTTACCTCATCCCTCTATCGTTTCTGTAACTTCAATTCTCTACCATCTCGCTATCGCACTATTTTCCTACCGCATTTCTTCCTTTCGTTAGCTTTATTAAGTAATTTAGAGTCTCTTTTTGTATTTAAAACTTCGAGTCAGTGTCTTTTCACGTCTGCATTTAAGGTAAGGCTTCTGCCTGTATATGTAAAGTTGCGAGGTCGCTCTATCGTTCGTGCAGTCTTATAATCTGATGATCTATCGCTCAGTTTCTGTTTAATACCTACCGTATGGCTCTTATATCGTTCCACCGTCTGTAGGCGAATCTCTGTTTGAGAATCACGGTCTCGTCGGTGCTGCGCTTGCGACCGCGATCCCGTGTGATTCCATTTACGTTATAGACCGGGAGATGGTAACACAAAAAAGTTAGTCATTTGTTACAGGTATGGCGACCCCCTACGGGTCTAATTGTGTAATGAACAAGACGAAATAGATGCTAACCTCACTGGCCGTTGGGGCATAAGGGGTCGTTCACATATTACGTAACGCGATTTTGAGCCATTTTTGACCCCCCCGCCCCCCCATGTAACGGGCCATAACAAAGGGTCAACCCCCCCTCCCCCCTACTTGTTACGTAACAGTTTACAATTGCGTTTTTTGGTAACAAATTCAAGTGTTTTTATTCATGGGGGCTAAAAAGGAAGATTCGTACGTCTCAATGCTGCCACTTTATTTTAAGAAGCTGTATACAACAAACGGTTACAAAATTCTATGGGCCGTGGGGCCAAAAAAGCTGTGTTGCAATTGTTACGTAACAAAACTTGAGGCCCCCTCCTCCCCTGACGTAACAAACCGTAACGTTTCACCAACCCCCCTCCCCCCCAAATCGCGTTACGTAATATGTGGACGACCCCTAATCGCGTGGCGATCTACCGAACGTGTAGGATAAATTTGGATTTTCAAACGCTTTGTTACAAGGTAATTCTTATATTTTCCGGTAGTTTATAAAAAGAAAAGTAGGCGGAAGCGTAACGCCATACTTATCCGGTGGTGCTTATACCCCGCCATACCAATTAGAACGCGTTGATTTTTAATTTTTTTTTTTCTATAGACTTGTTACAGTCTAATTTTTTTTTAACTGGTCATCTTTGAAAAGCCATTCACGGAAATCACCATGCCATACCGTTCCGATGGTTCCAAGTAGCCGCCGTACCGCCGCAAAGACGCAATTTTTTTCTACTAATGCTAAACCATTTGTTACAGTATGGCATCTACTTGGAACCATCGGAACGGTATGGCATGGTGATTTCCGTGAATTGCTTTTCAAAGATGACCAGTTAAAAAAAAAATTAGCCTGTAACAAGTCTTCAAAAAAAAAAAAAAAATTAAAAATCAATGCGTTCTAATTGGTATGGCGGGGTATAAGCACCACCGGATAAGTATGGCGTTACGCTTCCGCCTACTTTTCTTTTTATAAACTACCGGAAAATATAAGAATTATCTTGTAACAAAGCGTTTCAAAATCCAAATTTATCCTACACGTTCAGTAGATCGCCACGCGATTACGCCCCAACGGCCAGTGAGTTAGCATCTATTTCGTCTTGTTCATTACACAATTAGACCCGTAGGGGGTCGCCATACCTGTAACAAATGACTAACTTTTTTGTGTTACCATCTCCCGGTCTATTACGTTTCTGTTCTTTACCGATCCGTTTTACGTTACGCTATATGTTTGAGCAATCTTTACTGAACGACCTCCCGACTGAATTACTTTTTGTGATATTTCTTGATATTTGAGTATGATATTTTTGTAACTACGGTTACTGTTCTTTTTTGGTTTATGATTTATATGTTATTGTATGTGATTTAAGATTGAGTTTCCCTGAGGTAGTTCCCCTTGCGTAGAAGTAGCCGCGGAATCTTAGTTTTAGTTATTTATTCAGTTTTTCTACCGAACCTTCCGTTCATTTACCTTGTATTCCGCGTATCTCTTTTATTATGTTACCTTTAAGTATGTTTGTGTAAATACTTTCTGTGATTCCCTTTTCTATTGTCAATCTATCGTACAGATTAATTTGTTACTGAGTATTCAGGTTTTCTACCATATTTAACGCTGATTGTTCGCACCTTGGTCTATTGAGTAATATAGGACGTCGCTCTGTGACGCTTACGTTTAAGTCTATCTTTTGTTTATATTGAATCTGCGACTTTCCCTCCTACCGTTATCTCTTGTATTGTATACGTTTTGCTTACGATTTACTTCTTTACCTTTATATGTTCTCTTTTACGCTATATGGTTAATTTACCGCTTATGTTATGTTTATACTGGACTGACTTTCAATATAGTAGGCTCTGCCTACCGCTTAAACTACCACCTCTCTTCGTTATTATTTTCTGGTGAAACCCGCCACTCTACCATACGTTTTGGGTAAACTGCAGCTTCGCCGAGCAGTGCTTCTATCTCTCGTTATCGAACCTACCGTTTGCTGAATCTCGTTTGTTTAGTCTGTTTTGTTGAGTAACCTACCGTACGGCGGTACATTCGGTACCTGCACTGGAAAAAAAGTTTGCTGTTTCCAGCGGAATGAAATTTCGCCGAGAACGATCAGCTACTGTAGCGACACGTTTGGCACTGACAGGAAACTTTCGGTCAGCATAGAGAACTATCCTTCGTTTAGCTGTGACACGTTTGTTTCTCGCTGAGGGAGCGATACACTCTGCCGAGAGCGCGATGATACGGCTACCGCAGCTATATTTCTCGCTGTATGCACGATACTTACTCTCGCGGCAGACACAGAATAGGGTTAGGTTGCCGTAGCTGGGAAGTGGCGCTGCTATCCGCGCGAACCACGTGACAGCTAAGGTAACCAGAATTCTTGCTGTCGGAGACAGAATTTTTTTTCAGTGTGGCGCCCAACTCTTTTAGTTTGGTACGTTAATTGGTAAAGAAGCTTTCTTAATGTAAACGGTGGACTGTTTTCTCAGTCTCTTTTACCGTTACAATGGTTATCTTTCGCTGGAGTCGAAAAATTCGGTAAAGAGTGTCGCATTTGCATAGACCACTTCGAACGAAACTGCATATACAAACGCCATCCACGCTGTTTACTGGCTCGAATCAGCATTCCCAATATTAAGCCAGGGAAAAGGACAATGCAAGTGCGTTTAAAAAATTTCTTATGTGACTGATAAAAAATTAATCACCTAAATAAGTAGCGTAAATAGTTTGCTTATTGTAAATACTGTAAATAGTGTAAATACCGCAAAAAACGTAGATATTAATGTGTCATCAAAGTACTAATTTCCGATTTTTTCGTGTAATTTGCATTTTTTTTCTTATTAATATACATATTACTATGGCTTTATATCTGTGCTTGTGTATTTTTAACTTCCCGTTTCTCTGTTTTCAGAGAAAAAAGGAAGTTATTGTGATCATTAACCTTGTAAATACCTAAGATTCCAATATTCGAATTCAAAGCTACCGCTAAGTCGGGGAGTGGGGGGTCATTCACTTGCCCCCCGACTCACCAGAGGCGCTGCGAAACCGGCTACGAAATTTTACACGGGCGCTTCTGGGACCTTCCACTCGATCTACCCTATCCTCTTCGGTGTAGTTGGTGGGTATGGGTGTCCGATCGGCAAATTTAACATTTTGAGCAACAGATGTAACGTAAGATCGTCACTGAGTCGGATATAGAAGGCATATAAGGTTTGAAAGTTTTTCGTTTTAATATGAACAAGAGAACCGGATGTGTATTATGCATGGAGTAGAAGGAGACATATCTTGAAAGAAAAAAGTGTCTCACGGTAAAGGGGGCGCTACGAACGAGTCTGTACCGCAGAGATCCGGGCTGACGTGAGCGCGCGCACCAGATACCGCGTAACCCCCATCCTCTTTTCCGCGTAACCATAGTGACCATGGACATGGCTACGTGTATCTGATTCGCGCGCCTACGTCAGTCCGGATCTCTGCGGTACAGACTCGTTCGCAGCGCCCCCTTTACCGTGGGATTTTACGACCACTTTTAGAAGCCTAAACGTGGGGAGATATGTCTCCTTCTACTCCACGGTATTATGGTTAATTAATAGTTATCCCGCGAGTAATGGAAGCGAGTACGTGGAAAACGTGAACTGATGCCGAGCGATCCAAATTATATTGCAAACAAAAATTGGATATCAATGACGGAAATAACTTTGAGTGTAAAATAAACCTAGAATTTCTGAGGTTGAAAGAATTAAATTGTTTTGGGAACGTGAACGCAAGACACAGTGCATAAAAAACATAAAAGTTCAGCGGAACGCACTCAATAATTTATGTGACAAAAAATAAAAATGAATGAAAGATCATAAGAAACATTTTCAATGCCTAAGATTCTTGCCCCACGGGTAAAACCTGTAGATATATACATATAGAGATAGATAGATGAAATGTGCCGAGGTCGTGTAGTCTAGGTGAATCCTTGTTAGAAGAGAATCCGTCGAGAACCAAACTCCAATTGCTTGGATTTAGAGTTACCCTGATCCATTATGTATTCACACTTCATTAGTTAGGTTGGGATTCTACAATCTGACCATAGTTGGTACGCACAGGGAAAACTGGGAAAACCGGGAAGTCGTGAAAATTCATATAACAGGGAAAAATCAGGGAAAAGTCAGGGAATCTCGAAAATAGGACTGGAATTTATGACTTGAAAACGATTAAGCAAATTTTTTCTAGAATATGCTCTATATTTCATGTGTATCGATGATGATTTGAAAATGGATTTACTTTCCTTGAAAAACGTTCAAATGTTGAGCACTTGAGTAAAGAAAAGTTTGTCAACCTTGTCTGCATTTATGGGCCGACGAGGTGTTTAGCCATTGGAAAAATAACTGGAAAAATCTTATTAAGCGACTGGAAAACCTGCAAAGATCAGGGAATCTTGTGCTCCAAAAAGCGTACCAACCCTGCTGACGCATAACCTGAAATATCCGAGAAATACTGGCTTATTCGCGTAGAGCAAAAATGTTACGATAAAAATGCCCGTGTACCATTTGTGGTCACCTATTTTGATCGCGGGCTGTTACAGATAAAATGTAATTAGTGAAATTATACGTCAAGAAAAAAGGACAAGGGGACAAACATCTATGTTTGTGTCCCTGATAGATAACTATTGCTACTGACAATGAGTCTACTTCTATTGATTCCGAGATGTGCTGTATTTGACATTTCGCGGTTAGGTAATTGCCCCTCCGTGTCCCGATTATACGGCATACCTACAGCTATGGCCACAACTGGGTCTTGGACTGGCCACAAGTAGTACATTTGTGGCCACAAATGGTGAAAATAGCATGTGCAACAAAATTTCCTAGTTTTTCAAATAATTGTAATCGGAGATGGTTTCAAAAGATCATAATTCGATTCTCTATACCGTCACGATCAAATTGATTATTTATTCAATGAATACTATCTGTGAACGAATGTCCGAAAATGCTAAAAGTGGCCACAACGGTACGTCTACCCTGTATTAGTTTGCGTTTCTGCCACCAGATGCCGTGCTGCTAAATGTCGGAACTCAATAAAGTACGATCAAAGTTTAAATTCTAATTTCGATGAAAAAAAATTGAACGCTGCATATTTCTTGAACGGCAAGTCCTGATCGGTTGGAACTTGGTGAATTTTCCTATCTGAGTGCACACTATAAGAGGCTAGAATTTCAGACAGATAAAATTTGTAGGACTTGAACAGTGGTTGATAGTTGGCGGGATGGCCGATATATGGGGCATTCCATGCCAAATCGACCTGGGTTTGACCCTTGTGAGGGGGAAATAACTCCTTGAATTGACGTGTCAATAGTCCGTGAATTAATTCGTAATTCACTGAATTACGAGAATTACTTGAATTAATGAGAATTACCTGAATTAAAAGTGAATTACTTGAATTGACGAGAATTACCTGAATTAACCGTGAATTACTTGGATTAACAGTGAATTACGTTGAATTAACAGTGAATTACTTGAATTAACAGTGAATTACTTGAATTAACAGTGAATTACGTGAATTAATGAGAATTATCTGAATTAAAAGTGAATTACTTGAATTAAGGAGAATTACCTGAATTAACGAGAATTTCCTGAATTAACAGTGAATTACATCAAATTAACAGTGAATTAGTTGAATGCTTCGAAAAAAATCCAGCGAATTACATTGAATTACACTGAATTACTTGAAATAACAGTGAATTACTTGAAGTAATGAGAATTACCTGAATTGAAAGTGAATTACTTGAATTAACGAGAATTCCCGAATTAACCATGAATTACTTCAATTGACGAGAATTACCTGAATTAACAGTGAATTACATAAAATTAAGTTGAATTACATTGAATTAAGTTGAATTACATTGAATTAAGTTGAATTACATTGAATTAAGTTGAATTACATTGAATTACTCTAGTTTTTCTGAATTAAATGAATTATTTTGAAATGAATGAATTATTCTGAATTGAATGAATTATTCTGAATTATTTCAACCCAAGAATTGATGTGTCACTCAAATCTCGAGTTATTTCGCCCTCGGACCCTTGACCTCTCGGATTTGGTCCGCGATTTTTTATATGATTGTTCTCACTTTGAAAGGGACTCAGTTTTTTTGGTTTTTTTTTCGCCACGAGACATAGTGTCTACAATTTTTTTAAATGGTCTATTGATCGACATAATTCAAAAATCTGAAAAAATTCGGAAAAATCGTCTGTGAGATATCAAAATTTTTTAGCCTAGAGCCGAAGTGGGGACATTTCTCCTCCTCACTGTTTTTTTTTTATCTTTCATTTTTTTTATTTTTTCTTTTTTTTTACTAGAAGTGGTTGTTATTTCACTATAGATGGTTGCTGAAACATTTTCCTATGTCACACCGGATAAAAAAAAAGAATCAGATTTTTCGCAAGATTTATTCTTTTATTTATTTGTTATTTGTTATTTTTATTTTTATTTTGCTAACAACTTTATTAGCAAATCCGGTGTGACATAGGAAAATGTTTCAGCAACGATCTATAGTAAAATAACACCCGCTTCTATTGAAAAAAAAATAAAAAACAGAAAAAGCTCGAAAACAGTGAGAAGGAAAAATATCCCCACTTCGGCTCTAGGCTCAAAAATGTTGATATCTTACAGGCGATTTTTCAGAATTTTTTCAGATTTTTTAGTTATGTCGATCAATATGACCATTTTCAAAAATTGTAGACACTATGTCTGATCGTCGCGAAAAAAACAAAAAAAAAAAACTGAGTCCCTTTCAAAGTGAGAACAATCACATAAAAAATCGTGGACCGAATCCGAGAGGTCAAGGGTCAAAATACCGGCCAAGGGTCAAATCCAGGTCGATTTGGCATGGAATGCCCCATATATATTCTTTATCGTGAATGCCAGGCAAAGTCCGGTGTGTATTATGGACACATCGCTAGGATGACACAGTTGTTGGTTGGCCTCCAAGGACGCGAATTTCAAATAGCATGAGAATTATGAGTATTTGTTTCTTTTTCACCTTCTCTTGAGTGTTATGCAAATGATGAGATAATTATGTAAGCTTGGTAGATTCAATTTCAATTTTAAATTCCAATGTGTTTTTCTCATGTTCATGAATGTTGTATTATGGCTCTTACCGTATAGTGTATTGAAGTTGTTCCTGCTCTGCTCACCATTGGTTTCGATTCCTTTCATCTTTAGCCTCGTGTTGACGACCCACAGCGGAGTAGTAGTTAGAACGTTAATTATGCCTAAGGTCAATAGAAATATTATTATAGTCCTTAATTCTCAACCCTGTTCGAGATGCTCATAAACGCTGATAAATACGTATAAAACGTATAATGAATACAGAAAAATGCAGACGATCTGTTCGTTCGAGTATTAGGGTTCCGACACGATTTCATAAATGCCTACCTGCCACCTATGTATGGAAATTTCCACCAGCGGGTAGCAAAGGCGCAAGCTTTGGAAGTTTTATTATCTGGCCTGAATTGATATGAAAAAGCGCCATGCCATTTCCCTATGGACTCCGTGCCTTGAATATTCTAATCCATCTAATTAAAACGCTTGGGTCTATCTCATGTTTCTTATCCCATTTTGCTAGTAGAGGTTTCGATTACGGAATGAATATCTCGTATTCTCTTGCAAAAAAAAAAAAAAAAATTCCGAACTTGATGTTTACCTATAAAAATATGAACATGATGGCATTAATTGTTGGTGTCCAATCACGTATTCATAGCAATCGATGTCATCGGAAATTTTTTTGGATTTAATAATTATACGTACAGGGTGTTAAAAAATGATGTGTCGTCACTTCGCCAGATGATTCTTCAGTTCGAGATCGGTGGAGATCTGCAAGAACATGCCCCCGCAAAATCGATCTTGACCTTGTTTTTGCGGGTCAAATGAGTCAATTTTTTTTATGGTTTCTAAAAATACTACTCGTTAAGAGCAACAAAAGTCTCCGAGGAACCATATGTCGCAGATAACCCGTTCACAATGAAAACGGCACTTGAACATATCGAAAAATCTATAAAATCGGCAAAAATCACCAAGCGTCGTTTTACCTAAGTGTGAGATCATATTGTGAACTCTCGCTATCTGTCACCAAAGGGGATGAATTTTCCACTTTCCGATCCATGAGTAACGACCTTAATGACGAAAGAGAACGTCTCCACGACTCACAGGGACAAAAAAAGGCAGGAAAAAAGCTAGAAATCCCGACGAACATCACTACCGATATCGATTACGTGCGAGAAAGGGACTACTGGAATGGATCTTCAAACACTTCTAAATGCCGAGAAACCGCACTACCCCTTCCACAGTCTTTCACGGAAATTCGCAACCGGAATTGCTAAGTTGGCCGCATTCTCCGATATAATCGAACAGGCATGTAGCTACTTGTTTTTGGGACCTGAAAAGTAAGAACAAACCGGTCAAAACCAAAAACAATTGTGAATAGAAATAAGTATTTTCGTCTTTTATAGGCTTAATTCTATTTCTTCTACGTGTAGGACGGTTATGCCGATTTTTCCAGGGTTTCTATAGCATCCATATGCAGAACACCTGGGTTCGCGTTCATTTTTTGGCCCCCCTCCTCGCCCCCCGCTGTATATTAAAAAAACAGAAGATAGAAAAAGGAAAAAAAATGCATTTCCTGTAAAATCACTTGGAATTCGGACCACAGTTTCACTAACGTTGAATCTACTGGAGCGTTTTTTTTTTTATCTTCGTTTGTCTGAAACGTTGGATAATTGCTCACAAAGTTGACACGTTTTTGCCCCTGTCAGTCGTGGAGACGCTCTCTTTCGTCATTAACGTCGTTACTCATGGATCGGAAAGTAAAAAATTCATCCCCTTTGGTGACAGAGAGTGAGAGTTCACAATATGATCTCACACTTAGGTAAAACGTCTGTTGGTGATTTTTGCCGATTTTATAGATTTTTCGAAATGTTCCAGTTCCGTTTCATTGTGAACGGGTTATCTGCGACATATGGTTCCTCGGAGACTTTTGTTGCTCTTAATGAGTAGTATTTTTAGAAACCATAAAAAAAATTTGACCCATTTGACCCGCAAAAACAAGGTCAAGATCGATTTTGCGGGGGCATGTTCTTGCAGATCTCCATCGATCTCGAACTGAAGAATCATCTGGCGAACTGATGATACATCATTTTTTAACACTCTGTCCTAACTATAAGTGCGTAGGATGATATATGACCATATCTGATCTTCTTTCCTTGGGCTGTCACTAATTCAGTATACTTCTATATATTCAAAACAACATGTGTTGATCAAGAGCTGACATTCATGAAATCAGAATTTACTTCGCCACCGTGGTATTTCACATTTCCTCGATATTCATTACATTTTAGCTCCTAAACTGACGTGCTCCGACATTTGCGCAGGGTTCAAAATCTTCATTATTGCACAAGGAATTTGAGGTTAAAATTTTATCAAAATCGATATTGTCGCTATTTGTGAGAAATCATGCGCTTCGAGTAGGTGAAAAAATCGGCGAAAAATGTTATGGCAGATTTTAAATTAGAGCGAAGAATTTTATCCGTGCTGATTTTTTTTTAGAACTAACGGACGCTGAGATATAAGATATAATGAAACTGAGACATCCACATCGATGGTGAAAAAAGTCTATAAAAAATCAGGTGCTCAATTTTCAACACCATATAAGCATTATCCTGCTTCTAGAGCAATATGGGCAATTCCATATCAAGTGATCAAGGCTTTTGGGACAAATTTTTCCCATCTTGACGTCGATCTCAGAAAAAGTAGTTCACGATGAAAAAACAAGCGGGTTTGGGCTGACTATGAGCCAACCTTCGAACTTCCCGTTATTTATTTTATTCTCAGCTATTTTGAAATTTGTAAATCTGACCTCAGATTCTTGATCAGCGGTTCAAAAAACCTTCGAGTACAAATTTCCGTAAGATTTCGAATGTTTGTAGTATTTTTCCCAGCAAATCGGACTCGCCATTTTGAATTTCGCTAATCTGACTTCAGATTCGTGATCAGTGACCCAAAAAACCTACGAGTACCAAGTTTCATCCAAATCCAAATGTTTTTAGTTTTTTTGCAGCACATCGAATACGCCAAATGAAAATTTTGCAAAACTGACTTCAGATTCGTGATCAGCGATCAAAAAAACCATATGGTACCAAATTTCATTGTAATCGGTTGATTCGTTCTCAAGATATCGTCATATTTGTTGCGTTTTTTAGAATTTTGTTATTTGAATACTTCAAAAAGTACTAATCCGATCAAAGCCAAAATCTAATCAGTTCTAAGTTGAGAAAAGCCCCGTCGATTGAGCCCTATCTGATCAAAATCCGCGAACTCGTTCTCGAGATATCGCGCGGACAAAAATGTGGTCACATACACACACACACACACACACACACACACACATACACACACACATACACACACACATACACACACACATACACACACACATACACACACACATACACACACACATACACACACACATACACACACACATACACACACACACACACCCAGACGTCAAACTGAAAATAGTCGGAGGTGATTCTTTGGACCTCGAAATGTGAAGATTTAGTAAAAACTCGACTTTTCATTTTCGGGGTGATCACAATAACTTCCTTTTTTCTCTGAAAACAGAGAAACGGGAAGTTAAAAATACTCGCCAAAGCTTTTTTTTTTATTCTCAATATTTTCGAAGTTATGCAACCTCTTCGTTTTGACGCATTTTTTTTTTTTCAAAAAATCATAACTCCGGCTTCGTTGGTCATAGGGAGATCAACTTGGGCTCATTTTCTTTGAAAAAGAATATGTATAGTTTTTAGCAAAAAATAGGGCATTGGGATTTTCGATCGCTGAACATTAAATTGTCTCCCTTTCCCGAAACAATTAGAGATTGCGGAAAAATACATTTTTTTTAATCTGAAAAAAATCACAGACGTAGATATATGCATCCTCTCAGTGCTGTGTAATTTTCAGAGTGGGAGAGCCAGGCGTTATTTTTTTATGGCCCAAAATGTGTATTACGTTGATAAATACCTTTTTTGCAACACTTGCATGGGAAGTTCGATTTCGCGCACCGCGGAAAGTGCGCGAAGCGGTCGATTACTGCGCTGGGCGGAGAGCGTGAAATAATATAGCAGACGACAGTTTTAGCGTGAAATAATATGTTTTAGCGTAAAATAATGAATATTATTTCACGCTAGTCTCAGCGAGACTCTGTTAGCTAGCGCCATCAGACGGGACACTTGGTAACTACGATCGCGTGTCCTGCTCTACGCCACGCTCATAGTCCAGGCAATTTAGACTTTGACCCGGAAATAATTTCGTGGCGCGATTTTTTTGTTCCATGCCCTCGGGGGGGTCACTGGGAGTGTAAAGTTCAAATGGCGACCAAATTGAGCTTTTGCTTGTTTTCGAAAAGTGGTTTTTTTTTCGAAAAAAACGATTTTTCTCAAATAACTCGGCCATTTCTGAGTTAAACGGAAAACGATCCGGACAAAAGTTGTAGTAAATTTTGTCCGCTACAACTTTTGTATGAAACTTTTTTGCGTAGCATCAATGTTTTTCGAATTACACCCAAAAAAACGTCCCAAATTCCAAAAACTCGCATTATCTCGTTTATTTTCAACTTATCAGTTATAATGTATATAACCAAACTTGTAGCGAATCGAATTTGTGACACCTTTTGTATGGAACTTTTTTGGGTAGCATCGATGTTTTTCGAATTACACCCAAAAAAACGTCCCAAATTCCAAAAACTCGCATTATCTCGTTTATTTTCAACTTATCAGTTATAATGTATATAACCAAACTTGTAGCGAATCGAATTTGTGACACCTTTTGTATGGAACTTTTTTGGGTAGCATCGATGTTTTTCGAATTACACCCAAAAAAACGTCCCAAATTCCAAAAACTCGCATTATCTCGTTTATTTTCAACTTATCAGTTATAATGTATATAACCAAACTTGTAGCGAATCAAATTTGTGACACCTTTTGTATGGAACTTTTTTGGGTAGCATCGATGTTTTTCGAATTACACCCAAAAAAACGTCCCAAATTCCAAAAACTCGCATTATCTCGTTTATTTCCAACTTATCAGCCATAATGTATCCAACCAAACTTGTATGAAATTAAATTTCCAACAATTTCGGTTTTCACCTTTTTTCACAGAAATCGATACTTGAATTCGTACGCCAACGATGAATAAATAGAGAGCTGTGAACTCTCTTCCACACCACCTAGAGGTTGAATCCGAGGCGCGTTTTTATTTATGACGTGGTATCCCCTATAGGCCTAATCCACGTATCGATACGTGCGCGGTAACCAGGTATTTGAAATTCCTTTTGTAAAAGCACTTACCACAGACTCCGAATGAAAAAAACGGCTATCTCGACCTGATAGATGGTTATTCCGCGCAGGTATTCGTATCTCCTTTTCGGGTGGTACAATATAGTTCCGGAACTACATCGTTCTTTGTCGTTTAGCCGATGGTCCGGCCAAATCTGTATCATCGCTGTCTTCTTCTGCAAGTTCGTCGTCGTTCAGTGCAGGTGATGGTGCAGGATCGTCGATGTCACCATCTTCGTCGTTGACGATTTCTTGAATTTGCGTGACGTTCTCGCAATTCAGTCCAGCGCCAAATTTGCGAACACGCTCCAGAAGGAGTATCTAAGTACACACTTGGGGGATCGATGCTACGCAAAAAAGTTTCATACAAAAGTTGTCCCAAATTTGATTCTCTACAAGTTTGGTTCAACACATTATAACTGATAAGTTTAAAATAAACGAGATAATGCGAGTTTTTGGAATTCGGGACGTTTTTTTGGGTGTAATTCGAAAAACATCGATGCTACGCAAAAAAATTTCATACAAAAGGTGTCACAAATTCGATTCGCTACAAGTTTGGTTATATACATTATAACTCATAAGTTGAAAATAAACGAGATAATGCGAGTTTTTGGAATTTGGGACGTTTTTTTGGGTGTAATTCGAAAAACATCTATGCGACGCAAAAAAGTTTCATACAAAAGGTGTCCCAAATTCGATTCTCTACAAGCTTGGTTATATACAATATAACTGATAAGTTGAAAATAAACGAGATAATGCGAGTTTTTGGAATTCGGGACGTTTTTTTGGATGTAATTCGAAAAACATTGATGCTACGCAAAAAAGTTTGATACAAAAGTTGTAGCGGACAAAATTTACTACAACTTTTGTCCGAAATGTTTTCCGTTTCACTCAGAAATGGCCGAGTTATTTGAGAAAAACCGTTTTTTTCGAAAAAAAACACTTTTCGAAAACAAGCAGAAGCTCAATTTGGTCGCCATTTGAAATTTACACTCCCAGTGACCCCCCCGAGGGCATGGAACAAAAAAATCGCGCCATGAAATTATTTCCGGGTTCGGTCAATTTTTGGCCTAAATTGCCTGGACTACTGCGGCTCGTGACAACTCGCCTGCGACTCGTGCGCCATACTCTCACTCATCGAGAATCGCCAACTTCCTGCACGAGTTGCACAATATACTATTTCGTAACACCTGCATGGGAAGTTCGACTCCGCGCACGGTAGAGGGTGCGCGAAATGGCTGATTCCCTTACCGGCCGAGAGCAGTGCCGGAATGTGGACATTCCGGCACTCCGTGCCGGAATGTCCACATTCCAGCACTGTCCTCGGTCGGTAAGAGGATCAGCTATCTCGCACATTCTCCACAGTCCGCGAAGTCAGACTTTCCATATCAGGTTTTATACAAAAAACAGGATGTGGATCTCGTGCGGGTTGGCGATTCCTAACTCGTGTGAATGCCGACACTCGCCTTCGGCTCGTCCGGCATACCTCACACTCGTCCGGAATCGCCAACTTCCCGCACTTGATGCACAATATACTATTATCGTGTAATATTTTCGGCAGACTACTTAAGTATTTAGAATTCAAGAATGGGTTTTTCAGTTCAAATAACATCTTTAATCATGTATTTTGGGCCGAATTATATTGCTTCAACTTCAAGTTTACTAATTATTGAAACCAACATTGAAAATTCTGCAACTATAGGTCCAACGAATACTCATAATCCACGTAAGAGATTATATTTTGTGTTACGAAAATGCTTCGGAAATAGAAAAGACTTACGTGGATTATGAGTATTCGTTGGACCTATAGTTGCAGGATTTTCAATGTTGGTTGAAATAATTAGTAAACTTGAAGTTGAAGCAACATAATTCGGCCTTAAAGATGTTATTTGAACCGAAAAACCCATTCTTGAATTCTAAAGTAGTCTGCCGAAAATATTACACGATAAAAGGTATTTATCAACGTAATACACATTTTGGGCCATAAAAAATTAACGCCTGGCTCTCCCACTCTGAAAATTACACAGCACTGAGAGGATACATATATCTACGTCTGTGATTTTTTTCAGATTAAAAAAAAATGCATTTTTCCGCAATCTCTAATTGTTTCGGGAAAGGGAGACAATTTAATGTTCAGCAATCGAAAATCCCAATGCCCTATGTTTTGCTAAAAACTATATTCTTCTGCAAAGAAAATGAGCCAAGTTGATCTCCCTATGACCAACGAAGCCGGAGTTATGATTTTTCGGAAAAAAATGCGTCAAAACGAAGAGGTTGCATAACTTCGAAAATATTGAGAATAAAAAAAAGCTTCGGCGAGTATTTTTTTTTCATCGTGAACTACTTTTTCTGAGATCGACGTTAAGATCGGAAAAATTTGTCCCAAAAGCCTTGATCACTTGATATGGAATTGCCCATATCGGACATGGTGAGGGTCAGCGGCAGGTGGATTTGGCATGAAATACCCTAGGTACAAGCTAAAGACAAGAAATTATAAGTTTCACGCTTGTAATCATTGTTATGATTCAAGTGGTATAACGATTTTGAAGAAGCTTACCAGCGACCGACGCCACAAGCAGATCATTTCCGGCGCTCTGTTCTTTGGAGTTCCGTAAAACCTTTAGGCCGTGAAAAGTGTAGAAGTAGACAAAGTTGCTGGCGCACAGACTTTGGAGTACTGGAACTATCCCTCTGTACAACGTCGAGCTATAAATAGAATAAGCATTTGATAATTACTTCACGTATTTCAATGTGTTACTCGCACAACACAACCATTGGCGGCAGTATGAACATTTTATCTGCGAAGGATAAAGTTCATCGTCCCCATTTTCTATTATTTATGCAATAATTGCCGAGTCGATTCTCGCGAATATACACGGCCATTTAACTATAAATCGGTAATTCACTGATAATATAATTATCACACAAGGCGCGCACGTAGAGAGCTTCACGCAGTTGCAGTGTAACACGACACGGTATTTCACGGTATGCCCATACACATAATACACGACATGCAACTGAGCAGACATTGTAGAAACAACACGCTATAAAAATGTCACTGCAATATATGATATAGTACTAGAAGCTCGAATCTACAGATTTCGGTTCTGGAAGTTCGATTCTACGGAACTTGGTTTCGAAAGTTCCATTCTACAGAACTCGGTCCCTGAAGTTTGTTTCTACAGAATTCGTTTCCACAGATTCGGAGAGGGGTACGTTTCTACAAAATAAAAGATCATGGATCAGAGTTCTACAGAGTTCTACTAGTTCTACAGAGTTCTTTATTTTGATTTCACCTGTTTTGAAATTTGCAAATATGACCTCAAGTTTTTGATTAGCGGTTCAAAAAACCTCCGAGTACCAATTTCCGTAAGATTTCGAATGTTTCTAGTGTTTCTCCCGGCAAATTGGATTCGCCATTTTGAATTTCGCAAATCTGACTTCAGATTCGTGATCAGTGACCCAAAAAACCTACGAGTACTAAATTTCATCCAAATCCAAATGTTTTTAGTTTTTTTGCAGTATATCGAATACGCCAAATGAAAATTTTGCAAAACTGACTTCAGATTCGTGATCAGCGATCGAAAAAACCATATGGTACCAAATTTCATTGAAATCCGTTGATTCGTTCTCAAGATATCGTCATTTTTGTTGTGTTTTTTAGAATTTCGTTATTTGAATAGTTCAAAAAGTACTAATCTGACCAAAGCAAAAATCTAATCAGTTCTAAGTTAAGAAAAGCCCCGTCGATTGAGCCCAAGTTGATCGAAATCCGACCACGCGTTCTCGAGATATCGCGCGGACAAAAATGGTCACACACACACACACACACAAAAGGCAAACTGAAAATAGTCGGAGGTGATTCTTTGGACCTCGAAACCTGAAGATTTAGTGAAAACTCAACTTTTCATTTTCGGGGTGATCACAATAACTTACTTTTTTCTCTGAAAACAGAGAAACGGGAAGTTAAAAATGAGGCTCGAAATGAGGAGAAATTATTTCCGAGAAATTTAAAGTCGTGCGCCTTCGGTACTCGCTCGAATCGATCCGTCAAGATGCGGTCTAGTATTGAAAATTATTGTACACTGTGAACTTCATCATCTATTTTTGATGGGGGGGCAAAGTCCAACTTTGCCCCCTGTCGTCAGATTTGTAGATCCAGCGCTGTCCAGTTATGACAAAATTGCCAATATTTATAAATAAATACGTTATCATCTTGTTATACTTTTCTTATAGGCCCATTGCGTAAATATAAGCGCGACACTAGTATGCGCGAGGCATTGTGTACGTATACGACGTCAACGCCACCACGAGTGAATCCTAAGGCACTTCATATATGTCATATGACTAGTTAGTGTGTACCTATACGACACACGTACCTACAGGCTTTCCCGCTGTGCTTGTGGAGATACGCTATGGGCCTACACCCGGACCCCACGCAAGCGTGCACAAATCGGACTTTACGCGCGTTTGTGATGAAAAAATTTTGTTCGATACATGTGTGAAAGTTGCTTTCACCCGCGTATCGAAATGTACTATACTGATTAAAGTGTTGTATGATATTTGGGTTATGGGTAGTGAGCTCTACGGTCAGACACACCTCTACACAGAAGGACCAATCATCCAACCAAAACATTGAAAAAAATTCCGTTTGCTAATTTAATGGAAAATTATTCATCGAATAAACGAAAACGCTTGAATGAATTTTTTTTATTCTCTAGGCTTTCGGCTATATTTTTGGGTCCCACTTGTGGAAGTGGGTCTGACCCTGAAGCCCTACTGTGAACATGTCACATACCTACCATTTCAATCAAAACACAAAGTCGGAATCTATGTCGGAAATTTCATCCACGTCGGAGTGTCCGGTTTTAGTGTACTTTCCTTGTAAGCTACCATGATAGGCGCAAAAAGATATAGTTGGATCGGAACTTAGTTCAACGCTTCTCCACCAATGAAGGCAAGTCTTAAACGCAAAAAACTATGCTCATTTCCAATTATTTTAATTTTTTGATTTGTACTACCCAACTTCTTTTCTCAATAATTCGCTGAATTCCAAATGCATAACAATGATCGTTTTCCATGTGCATCTTCTTATACGGATAAACGTAATGATACATGTCAGCGGGGTGGGGATAATACGTTAAAGGAACTCACAATCCTTCTTTCTGGATCAGCTCTTGGATCGTAGCCAGCGTGTTCTTAGCCTCTCGATTTTCTTCAACTATAAAAATCAGAGACACATACGTAGTGCATTATCCCAGAGTAGAAATTCGAACGATTTGCATTGCATCGCAGAATTTCTTTTTTCATATTTTTACACATTCAAGTTCATTTCCATTGAGTGCAGAGACCAAGTGAAGGCTTCCGAATGTTGGGATTAATTCATTTTTCTATACGTCAAATACATATCCATTCTTGGCTAGTTTTGTAGTTTTTAATTTTTTAGTAATACATAATTTCACTTTTATGTTATGTTTGATTATCGAACTGTTGAAAAACAGTAATAATATGAATAGCTCATGTAGCAAGTACACAGTGAAAGAAATTATTTTCCGAAACTTTACACAAAGGAAGTAACACGAGTATGTTCAGCATTTTTTTCAAATAATGTTAAGTTGAAGCGTCCGATAATCTCAGATTTACCTGCGGGTGCGCATGCTTAAATAGGGTGGCCACAGACCTAGGAAACCTGGAAAACCTGGAAATGTCATGGAATTTCAAAAGGTTCTTGGAAAACCTGGATTTGTCATGGAATTTCAATGTTGGTCATGGAAAGATTATTTCAATATTGTAAAGTCAACTTTTTGTTTCAATTCGAATGAAATTCATGGATAATCTTGACGAATTGGAATGAAATACATAACTGGGAACCCATACACTTTGGAATAACTAAAAAGTCGAAACTGCTGAATATCATTTTGCGAGCCTGAAAATGGCTTGCACACATTCTTACGAACAGATATCTTTTCAGTCTGATGTGCCAAGAATAGAATTTGTAGGTAATCCGATTTCAGATTTTTTAAATTCAAACTGTTGAAAAAAATCCCGTTATCAATTAATTAATACAAAAGTTTGATCCATTATTTTCTAGAAAAACAAAGATTGTTTTTTCAACGTCAATTTTCGTTCGAGACCAGAAAATATAAAATTTGACCACCCGTAGAGTTTACTTCTTGCACAATAGACGGAAGAAAAAATTTGTTCCTAAAATTGAGTGGAAAACATTTAAAGTCATGAAGAATTATATTCGGGCTTTTTACATGTTTCGAAATTTGAAGGTGTAAGTGACCCCGTGAGCGGAGAAAATGACATGGAAACACTGCGTTTCAGGTCCTGGAAAATCTGGAAATGTCATGGAATTTGGTTTCCGGAAATTTGTGGCCACCCCGAGGGGTGAACCACTCCGAAAAATGGCGTACACCAGACTTCAAGACTTCAAAGACTTCACGGGACTTCAGGGACTTCATGGGACTTCACGGGACTTCACGGGACTTCAATGACTTCATGGGACTTCACGGGACTTCACGGGACTTCAAGGGACTTCAAGGGACTTCACGGGACTTCATGGGACTTCAGGGAGTTCACGGGACTTCAGGGACTTCAAGGACTTCATGGGACTTCACGGGACTTCATGGGACTTCACGGGATTTCAAGGGACTTCAAGGGACTTCACGGGACTTCACGGGACTTCACGGGACTTCATGGGACTTCAGGGACTTGACGGGACTTCAGGGACTTCATGGGACTTGACGGGACTTCAAGGGACTTCAAGGGACTTCAAGGGACTTCACGGGACTTCAAGGGACTTCAAGGGACTTCAAGGGACTTCACGGGACTTCATGGGACTTCACGGGACTTCAGGGACTTCAAGGACTTCACGGGACTTCAAGGACTTCACGGGACTTCACGGGACTTCACGGGACTTCAAGGGACTTCAAGGGACTTCACGGGACTTCATGGGACTTCACGGGACTTCAGGGACTTCAAGGACTTCATGGGACTTCACGGGACTTCAAGGGACTTCACGGGACTTCAAGGGACTTCAAGGGACTTCACGGGACTTCAAGGGACTTCAAGGGACTTCACGGGACTTCATGGGACTTCAGGGACTTCACGGGACTTCAGGGACTTCAAGGACTTCATGGGACTTCATGGGACATCAGGGACTTCAAGGACTCACGGGACTTCATGGGACTTCAAGGGACTTCACGGGACTTCAAGGGACTTCAAGGGACTTCACGGGACTTCACGGGACTTCAGGGACTTCACGGGACTTCAGGGACTTCAAGGACTTCATGGGACTTCACGGGACTTCAAGGGACTTCAAGGGACTTCACGGGACTTCATGGGACTTCACGGGACTTCATGGGACTTCAAGGACTTCACGGGACTTCAAGGACTTCACGGGACTTCAAGGACTTCACGGGACTTCTGGGACTTCACACACTGTTGTACACCGGACTTCAAGAGTGGTTAACCCCTCGGGCCACCCTGTTAAAGCACAAATAAAGTACTTCCAACTCTTAGAACTTAGGACTGAAGCCCATGACAGAAGAAAAGCCACGTGCCGTGAGCTGTATCACCGATACAGGTCGTCCGTACACTCGCACGTGCACGAGATTGGTCGGTGCTGTATATGAGTATACGGACGACCTGTAGGTGATGCGGCTTACGGCACACAAGTTTCTTGTGTCATAGGCTCTACCCAAACGTCGATAAAACGGCTACTTCGAGTACCGAGCACAGCCTAAAAAAGCGTGTAGATGACGCTCGCATCATAGTATAAAGAATTTTACATAGGGTGAATTCTTAACGACGGTACCAGAACTGTTTAAGAGCTTGCTTTTCGATTCTTGCCAATTTCAGACTGTTCCATCGTTAGGAATTGACCCAGTGTGTATAAAATCCTCGATAAAATGATTAAGAAGGCAGTAAAAAAGATTGAGCAACCTTTCTGGAACACCTGAGGAAACTTTTCTTCTATTGCATGGGACTAAGCTTTGAAAATTAGATGCTATTTCTCATATTGTAAGTCAATAATTGACTATGAAAGGGTGCATGAGGGTATGTAAAATACTCACGTTGCAGTCTACTCCGTACCGTGTCCAGTGGAAAAAATGTTGTCATTGCGACAACACTTCCCTGCGTAAGCATAAAATTAATTGATTCTACCGTTTCCGTATGGGGCATTCCATGTCAACTCGACCAATGATTCTCCCTCACCATTTTAATTCGCTTTACGATTTTTCCTATACCTATACATTTCCTATATATATATTTACGATTCTTCGATCTCACAAAAGCGCTCCTGATTTTTTTTTAGATTTTTTCCGCCAACCGTCAATTCTTTATGATTATTCCACCCCATTTAAAATTATATTATATATTATTTTATATTATTATTATATTATAAAATTACATATATATATTTTTTAATTTCAAAGAATTTTCAAAAATGTTATCTTCCATACCCATCATTTTGACACTCGTCCAATGATGGGCCGATTTTTTTTCTGTTTTTCATCCAACGTTTTAAACATTTCGATCAAACAAAAAGCCATGCTACGACGTTATGAAAATTCTCCCAAAATCACTAAAAATTCTGTGTTTAATTCTGAAAGTTTTGGTAATTTTAAAGCGAATCAAAAATGATGAGGGAAAACCATTGGTCGAGTTGACATCGAATTTTTATATACTTTTTTTATATTTTTATATAAACCTTTATATACTATTGAGTGCTAATCGACACCATGGGGGTGTTTTCGATTAGAAAAGCAAATACCTTTATAGACAAGAAAAGAAGGTGTATAGTATACTCACTGCCGCCCCTGAGAGAGCGTGGACCAACGTCTCGTAGGTAAACACGTTCACGCTGTTTACTTGTCCCGGCATTTTCGAAATCGGATGTATTCACACTGTGGAACGTTTAATTCACTCGCTTATCACCAGCAGAATCAATTGGTTGTGCCCAGTTTATTAATGATTGAGTCATTTGGATAGAGATAGCCTAAGTGCGTGATCACGAAGCAACGAGTTTCGCTGCGGGGCACAAGCTTACGTAAGATACGATCTTTAGCTTCGTTCACGATAATACAAAGTTAGGTGTACGCACGGCCACTTTCACTCGTCGATTGATTCGCTGCGGCGTGCGTGTGGAGTATCGTCAATACTTTGGCACACCACGCGTTACTGGGGCTTCCCTCTTTTCCTCGGCCAGAGCCTAGAGGACAGAGGTAGAATACGCTGTGCTAACGTAATCAAGTATCGTAGTGTAAGCCATGTTGTTGCAGAAAACCACCGCGCCTGCGTCTCTTTCTTAATGTGCTTTCTTAATATTTTTAATCATGTGTCGGCAACACTGATACTCTCTCTACATCGGCGGTGGATAAGAGAGTCACAGATGGTAAGGTTGGGCGCTGCATTATTGCGTCACTCTCGAGAGGTGCCGCTCAAATAATAAGTTCATAAATAATGCGAAATTATGGGATCTTAGACGCCACCCCACTA
Organism: Euura lappo; assembly: GCA_018257835.1. Classification (NCBI taxonomy): domain Eukaryota; kingdom Metazoa; phylum Arthropoda; class Insecta; order Hymenoptera; family Tenthredinidae; genus Euura; species Euura lappo. The sequence goes on along the minus strand of JAEUYN010000500.1, from coordinate 88,527 downwards.
TGTAATGGCTCGTAACGAACGTCTCCCCCTCCCACCCTTCTCATTTCTTCACCCAAAAAACTGATTTCAATACTGAATAGAACTCAATAGATTTTGATAATAATTATAATAGAATGTTTCAATTCCATTATTGTACCGAATATTACATATTTATAATTTTTTTCTGAGTTTTTGGTTTTATAGGGCCATAAAAAAAACCTCCCATACAATTCCTAATCTACTCCTCTCCCCCCTCCCACCCTATTCACGATGTAAGTATTCTTGAGCTTCTTTATATATTATTTGAACTGTCAAAACTCAAAGTAATGAATTTATACATACTTGGGTATGTAACAACACTGCAGCTTGCTGTTTTCTTATTAGTAAAATAATTTGTGGGCTGAGGCCATTGGTATCCGTAATTTTTTATTTGAAATTCGGAATCTGAAGCCACGTATTCGAATTCAGGGACACGAAACATCCAAGTATAGCAACGCAATGTCCAGAATTCTCCTGAGCGGTAAGGATTGTATCCTAGGGTTCTCATTTTGTTTTAAAGGGACGTTGTACTCGTTTCTGACGTGGACTGGTGGACATCTCCGAGTACTGTAACAGCACTTTTTGTAGCCTGGGGAGATTCAGATGTTATAACCAGAAATAAGTATGTTCAAAAAGGCGAAAATTTAGCACCGAATGCGAATAACCTCAAAATCTCTGAAAAGTCTCGAAATATTAAATCGGATGGGCGCCAGGCACTGCTTAGTGCCAACAAAAATTAGTTAATCAACTTCTATAACTGATAGTTCTCTTGATCTTCAATTCTTACGAGAAAGTGACTAATTATCTACTCAACACTCGAAAAGCTGGCTAAGCTCAGTAGAGAGGGGAACGTGGGGGCGACAAGAATTACACACACTTATTATTCAATTTATAAACGATTGATAATATAACATTTATTTAAAGGATTCTTTGAAGAGACTATCCAGATCAAAATAACAAACCAAATATCTTCACACGCAAGACTAATATTATCTGAACAAATCCAACTAACGAAAGAAAATAATAATAATCTCGAATTTTGTAACACCTAAAACAATAATAATCCTGATCTTAGGCTCTAATCCTCGCTCTAATCTAGCTAGAAAATCATAGGAACCTCCAACTACGTAAACGATATTCAAATCCAATAATTGAAAACAAGAAACCAAAATTTTGAACCAAATAAACCAAAATTCACGATCAACAAAACTGGATAGACAAAAATACCGTTCACGTGATAAGACTAGATATTCAAAATTCCATATTTAAACTTTAGCCACATAAATTATAACTCAAAGGCAAAATGAGAAACAATTAAAGGTGAAATTCGCAGACTCAACATACAACATTCACACAGGTGCACATAAATGTTATAATGGATAGCAGGGAATTATTATGGTTAACAATATAATATTAATGAACAGGAAGAAGGCAAACTTTGAATTAGACATGAATCTCAAAACTGGAATACAATATCTCGGGGATAAGCGTACTCGTAGGCTTTAAGTCATGACATGCAAAGTAACCCTGAACGTTGTAAGAAGGAAATTATAAAAAGTCAAATTAAAAGTTACAACTTCAAAATAAGCTGTGGTTGAACGAAAGGAAACACAATTTTTGAATTCGACATGAATCCTAAAACTAGAATACGATATCTCGGGGATAAGCGTGCTCGTAGGCCTCAAGTTATGACATGCAAATTATTACTGGACGAAGGAAGAAGAAAATTATGAAAATAAAATTTAAAAAGTACAACCTCGAATTAACCGAGTAATAAACAAAAAGGAAACGCAAATTATGGATTTGACATGAATCTCAAAACTAGAGTACGATATCTCGGGGATACGCGTGCTCGTAGGCTTTAAGTTATGACATGCAAAATTATAACGCAAATGATACAATAATGCCAAGACACCGCGGTACAAAATGGCATTAAATGTCACGAAATTAATCTCTAATCAAAATGAGGCAACCATATGAGTGCTCTAAGCAATGATCACTTTTTGGGGAGATTAAAGACGATAGTGGGTTCTCACCCGGCCGTGGCGTGAACCCCAAACTCAACTTCTGAGATCTTTCGCAAATACGGGAAATATCGTATCCTTTCTAAAAGTATTTAACCACTAAATTAAATAGTTCTGAACGTCTTGTCTCTTTCAACGAAGCTACCCACACAACACACGATATCCAGTGGATGATCCTATGTAGGTCCAACAAATATCCAGGATATATGAAATATCCCTGCGATGTTTGGAATATCCAGACTCCATCAAATATTGTGGGGACATCCATGAATCATCCAATTATCATGCATGTCTTGCGAGAATATACTGGGACCTAAAAACCTGATTCACGTATCCTTTTCCTTGAAAATCTTCACGTGCTGCAATTTTCGATAAATTTTTGTAAGTCCTCACGATAGCCTCTCAAAGTCCCCGAACGTATTTTGGAATGTCCCAAATGGTCCGAAAGATGTCTCAAAATGTCCTATGGATATCTAATCACAACATCCTCAGGACGGTCCAAAGGGCGGACATCTGGGGATCCATAGTATATCCAATGGCCATCCATAGGACTATTCTGGACATTCCATGGATATCCAGCATATCCCGAAAAAATATCCAAAGGATATCATAGGTACGTCATTGTGTTGTGTGGGTATTGTTCAGAGCAAAGGAATTCCCCATCAAATGCCAGGACTCAGAAACGAAACTAGAATTCTCACAGTCACCCAGAGAAACGCAGCAGCATATCGCGTATTAACTCTCAATGGTTAGTCGCAAAGAAATCGTAAAACTAGAATTCGTACAAGTAACAATTCACGTGTCTCTCAACGTGCATACCCAAGATTGCTACCTGCACCGAATTCGTACACTAGAATTTCCCTACGGTTGACGAGGAATCGCGTCTTTCAGCGAATACACTCACAGGACGCCGACCGTAAGGAAACTCGTACACTAGAATTCTCACAATCTACTAGAAAACGCGTGTCCCTAACGTGAAATCTGGATGATTTCGTACGGTTATTTCTCGCGAAACTCGCAACAACAAAAATAAAACAAAATAAATCAAAAAGTAATCTCAGTCTCGACAACGCCGAGATTCTTACATGAGACCATCGGCTTTAAAAATTACCAACCGAAAAGATTCTTTAGCAAAGTTCGTTCCCAACAAGTAATATTCGTCTTAAAATTTGAATCAAGAAAATTTCGGCTCTGCACTATTTCTCGGAATCCAGCAAGTTTCAGATCGGAAGAAATAGACCCAAGGGTCTAACTACGAATTACGCCATAAACTCAAGGCGTCTAGGCAATGAAAAATTACCCGATCTAAAGCTTTGAGGGAGTCGTGATGGACAGAAGCTTACCTTAAAAGTATCGAAACCTCGGCTCTCAAACGTTAAACAACCCAAACAAAAAGAATTAAGACAACTTGACAAACAAAATTCTGAGTTTCAAAATGTAACTTTAAACAAATTCGAAGCGGGACTGGCGTAGTGAAGTCCGGGGTACCCACTGAGGCAGTAGGAGGAGACGGAGACCGTGGACGCAGCAGGACGAGAAGTGATGTTAGACAATTCGGCACCAATAAGGAAAACTCGGTGGGCGGAGTCTTCAAGACGAGACGGTTGGATCTTTGCGGAATCTTCAAAACACTTGACTTAATATTCTGAGCATGAATTCCGAGTAAAACTGCGTCACAATCGTCCTCGGCTAGGAAAATCGATACCAGGGCTGCGATTAATCCCGAAGATAAGCTTTGGCGGCATCGCATGCGGCGAGTTCAAATACGCCGCGCTTTTACGACGGGACAACAGCTGGCAGCTGTTGCAGAGTTCCCAGCGATGAGACGGTGGTTGCCGCAACACAGGCGCGCTGGATGTTATACGGCTGAAGCGTCGATTTAGCCTTGGCGTATCCACTGGCTGAAATAGCTTGTCCGCTCAGGTGGGACCAAAGCTCGACAGGTGCCCACAATAGGAGCCTAGAAACTCCAAACAGGTGTCTCGCGCTCGTTCCTAGGGACTTTCCCCTCAGGTGTACGGGAGAACCAGTCAAATATTCGCGCTTCTTTTCCCCTCGCCGCGGTGTCTTTAAGCCGGACGTGAAAGTGGCTGCATCACGACTGTTCCGAAAACATTGACCCAAGAATTCCCAGATGTCTAATCAGCAGTAAAATCGACCCTTGTAGATCTTCTCAGGCTCCGGAACGTAGACATGACATATGACAAAACAAACAAAAAGAAAATAGAAAAACATTCTTAAAAGCTAAATAAAAGTATAATTTTTGGAAACGAACATTTGCGACTCCTCGTCCTGTTTTCCTGCGTCCACGGCCAGAAAAACGGAAAAAGAATAAAATAACGGGTGGAGGCGTTGGTCTCGTAACAGGCTAGTAATTTGCCGTGTTACAGTACATAACAAGAGTATAGTTTAGCGTTCTGCGACCTCTGCATCAACTGCTGTTGAATACTTTCGTATGGCTGCTGTGAGATGCGCAGTTTATACCGCGCATCAAAAGTCAGGAACTACGCATGACAACTACTCGACGAAGTTTTTGTAAGGCTAGCCATATAAAGTGCCACTGTACGGACCGAAAAGAGGCGTCAAAAAGTGACTTGTTCATGCCTATGCCGAAAAAAACTTTCCGGTCGGTGAAACCGCTCTTCGCTCTCCGAAAACAGGTATATAGCGAAATCGACCTTCCAGTTCATGTGTGAGAAAAAAAAATATTCCACGGAAAATGTTTGTTTATTAGAAGAACCCGGAAGAAAATGTTCTTGTAATATTTGACAAAATTCTATAAAATTGACAGTCCTAATTTTCTCACATCAAGATATCGGTATTAGCATTGAAAATGCTTCCGTCTTCGGGGTAATAGTGCACCACTGGGTCAGTATAGGGGTCCAGATATCAAATTTCACGAAAGATGTCACGAAAAAGCGTTACGCTGGTTGAGCACCAATGGTTTGAGTGGGTTTAGCTTATAGCCATGAATTCTGAGGCTCGACAGCTGCGAAACAATTGAGAAAATATTGGATACGTAAACGTGAAATTCGCGATTTTGTACAGCATTATCCAAATAATGTATAACAAAAATAAAATTTATAGAAAAGGTTTATGGTATAGCAAAGAATAAATTCCTCTTCTACAGATCAGATGAAATTCGGAAACAGAGAGCGAATTGTTTTGAATCGAACTCGCAATAACTTGAGTCACAAGAGTGTCCGCGGTCGAAATTCCAAACGACAAAAAAAAAAAAAAATATAACGGGCGAAATATCTAAAAGTGAAATTAACAACGATTCCAAATGTCGGGTTATAATATGTATAAGGATAGGCCAGAATATATAGAAAACAAAAGTTACGAATTCAAGAAATTTGAAACCGATTTAGAGCGAAAATAAATGTACTGTGGGCCGGGGACCAAATTAGCCAAGAGATTGGCTCGCGGTGATCCTATAACAGGGGACATTTTCAATGCCTCGGATGCTTGCGTTACACGCAATATCTGTAGATTTTTATATAATTTTACATGTTGTATCCTTTATATCGTGTCATAAAACGTTATAAAATTATACAAATCTTGAAAAAATGCGATTTTATCAAATTTCATATCACTGCTCACACTATGCTGTAACATTATGTATAGGTAATACTCATAGTTTGATATAATTTTACAGAGACGGAATCGAGATAGAAGCATTCGGCTCGCATGCATCCTGACCAGCTAGGGCTCATTTTGCAAACTTAGGCTTGGCCAATTACATCCTCGTTGCAGTTGATTCTCTTATAAGAAAAAGAGTATGCTCGTTGTGTTGGGTGGAACCGTCGAATGATCCGACATTAGGTTCCGCATGCACATGCGCGGACTGGTGTGGATTATAACAACGTTCAAGCGCGCATGCGCATTCTCACTTCAAGCTGGTAGGTAGTCGAAGTGAAGTGACAGTCTTGCCAACCTATTATTTTGACTACGGTGTTGTCGTCCTTCGGATCGAAATATTGAATGTACAGGTATAAACTATACAGTAGAACCTCGATTATTCGAACTTTCATTTGGATAATCGAGAATTTGGATAATCGAACAGTAATATTGGTGCTGATAAATATTCAAAGAATATATAACATCCACTAGAGGGGCTTTGCCCCCATGCGTGATTTGCGCGCCAACCCCCCGAATGGGGTTTATATGGGGTTCTGAGGGATTCATGACATGTACGGGTTCACCGGGGGGTTGTGAGCGGGGTTCTGATTCTTGACAATTAATAAAACTTGATTGTTCTTGTAGAAGAATTACGCGGACCCTTTTCGTTTCATACATCTGTATTTCAACACCACTTACTGGTGACGATGAGGGATCGTTATCTTCTGAAAATTTCTCTTCCGATTGAGTTAATGGAGCGTTACCGACCTATAGCGGAAATTGTTTTATCGAGGCTCGAAGTAGGTTAGGTGGCTCCTATGATGTTGAGGCTCACCTTCTAATGGAAGATTGTAGGATTTTTGCTAACAGTTCTTCAGATTTTGAGGTCCACTTTATAGTCTACCTGAGTTTGTCCCCCGAAGTGTCGTTCGCCCGTATTCAGTCGCGGGCTCGAGAGTAAGAAGCTGCGGTTTCGACTTAGAATATTTGACAGCCTTACATAAAGTCCACGAAGATCGTTTGATTAGACAAAATTATTCTACTATATTCTATTCCTGCTCCCGTGTTAATTTTTGATGCAGAGACGATAGCGATGGACAATGGCCTTCCTTTAAACTTATTTTTCCCGGAGTGGTGTGGCAGACTCGTCCTTGAATATTGAACTTGTATATACCTCGATTCACATTCGTTATAAATTCAGCAATCAAAGTTGTAAATGAAAATCGACTATTATAATCACGTATAATTATTTCCCGCTATTTTCTGTTATAAAGTAAATTTTTTTAAATCTTCATTATAATCTTTTAATGTAGGGAGTTCGATTTTCCCACCATGACAGCAGCTTTTTTTTAAATTCCTGCGACCAAAGGAAAGCCGAACAATTACTACAAACATAATTCACTTAACTATCGGAATAATTAACTATTTACTGGTCTCGATTTATGATTTCTTTGAATCATGCGTTTTCTGCTCAAACGTTCTTCTTCCATCTGATCTGCCAAATCCCTCTGTCTTTTTTTGGTCAAACGACCTTTCTCCATGTGATCTACTAAATCATTCTGTCTGTTTTTGGCCAAACGGTCTTCCTACATCTGACCTACTAAATTCTTCTGTCCTTTTTTGGCCAAACGTTTTCCATCCGTCATCGTCATCGAAACGATAATATTCTGATTGAAATCCTATCATATCTTTAATCGTGGAAGGAGGGGCAGGGGGGCGGGGGGGTGTCACGGGGTCGGGTGAGGGTGGAGGCCGGGAAGATCCCAGGGGGCCCTAGGGGCGGCCTGGGGGGTCCGTGGGCAGGGGAGGGGAGGGGATTCTTGGTAATTTCCGGAAGACTTCGGGTAGGGGAATCTTGACACGGCCGCGGCGGCGGAGGCGGTGATATCTTTGTATAACATAGAACGATATATCTTTTAATATACACATATGAAAGAATATCGACTATATATCATAGGCGTGCGCACGGGGGGGGCAGGGGGGGCGGCTGCCCCCCCTAATGCGGCCACCCCTTCTAATGTTCGGAAATGAAAATCTGGGCAAAAAAATTCTGAATATGTCAATGCCGAAATGGAATACTCAAATAATTGGTTTTCCCAGGTAACACACTGTTGACTGATGGTTGACTCAATGTTGTCAGAAATCTCAGTCAACTATTTTCAGACAACTGTCAATAGGCATATTCTGAGCCAAGAGTTGACTAAACGCTGACTAATTGTCCGCGAATGTCCTCTAAACTGTCACGTAATAGTCAGCCATGCGGGTCGACGCCTTGTAGGACTGTAGATTCCAATAAATAGTCTATACAGATCGTTTCGACATTTTATCCGAAATCAATGGAACTCATGCATCGTCATGTCAACTTTCAGTCAACAAAATGTCATACCGTAGACAAACTTCTTTCTGCGCGTCGTGATTCAAATGACAAAATGACGACATAGCATGTCAAACATAGGTCGATTTTACGCATGCGATTTTAATCAGCTATTTAGCTCGAATCATCAGCTCATTATTTATAATCAATTTATTGTTTTCAGGAATATATATTCGACATTTTTTTTTTAACCAAGAGCTATATATATTCAACATTGATAATTCATATGAGTGTCATAACTGGAACTAAATTTGTTCCCGTTGACCTCCGTCCACTATGCGACTTTGAAGTGGAGAAGGATCCCGACTCTGTGGTAACACGTAAGTGTAGCCAACACGGTGCAAATTTACTCGCGAGAACCCGAAAGTCTGCCAACTATCTATCGGCGCGTTACGGTACCCGATATGTATGTAGCGGGTATAGGAATATGGCGGATACCCTAGCTGTTCGGTAAGCCGTTGTGTGGTACCGTAACGCGCCGATAGATGGTTGGCAGACTTTCGGGTTCTCGCGAGTAAATTTGCACCGTGTTGGCTACACTTACGTGTTACCACAGAGTCGGGATCCTTCTCCACTTCAAAGTCGCATAGTGGACGGAGGTCAACAGGAATAAATTTAGTTCCAGTTATGACACTCATATGAATTATCAATGTTAAATATATATTCCTGAAAACAATAAATTGATTGAACTATACATAATAACCATACCTAACAAATAAACTTACGTCGCATGGGACGTAATTTGCGGTCCCAAATTCATATCTAGTATACGACATCGTTTTATACGTGCAGGGACTTGGCGTAGTTTCGGAATGCGATTTTGACGTAACTTACGACGTCATGACGACGTCTACATTTTCAATAGGGGTCGATTTTACGCATAACATTCAGATAGCTGAAAGTCGACGTTTAGTGCAGGCTATACGTTGACTATACGTTTCCTTTGCTATTCACGTTTCACCCCCGCTCCATGATAACCGAGAAGATAACTATGGGTCGACGACATGTCGACTAAATACATGGTCTTGTATTCGACATAACAGCGGACATTCGCGGACATAAAGTATGCTATAAGTCAACTCAAGGCTCAGTGACAGACGATTACCAGTCAGCGAAAATAGTCGACTTTTGGTATATTATTTGTCCACCCAAAGTCAACATTCTCAAGAGTAGACTAAATGTCGACTTTATGAAGTCCACTGACAGTCGTCCATTGGATAAGTGTGCTACCTGGGTTTGTAACAAAAATATGGGGGTATATATTTCCTGCCCCCCCTAATGAAAAATGCTGCGCACGCCTATGATATATTCAACTGATTTTTCCTGGAGTATAAATGAAGACTACCGGTAAAAACTCCGCAGCGTCGGTTACATAGCGACGGCCGCTATTAATATTGTCTTACGTTTTCGTTTCCATTTGGAAAAGACCTATCTGAAAATGGCTCGGGGTAAAAGACTTATCTCCTATGCTTATACACAGGACTTAAGTCTTTTACCCCGAGTCATCTTCAGATAGGTCTTTGCCAAATGGAAACGAAAACATAAGACAATATTAATAGGGGCCGTCGATAGATACAATACAGTAAAACCTCTGAATAGGCTGAATAGGCCTGGCTCGAGCGCTTCCCCCACTCAGTCTGTTTACGAGTGTTTGGACAATTACCTCTGAATAGAGAACCTATTGGGAAACGCTTCAAGTCACTTATTTACATGGGTATATCACGTCAAAAACAACACAGACACGGGGTCTCTATTCAGAGGTAACGCCGGCAACCAAGTCGAGTCGTGCTAGCGAGCTGTTGGTAGGGAAAAGTCAGTTCCAATAATCATACACCCATAACCGCCTTCGAGGTAGCCTATTGAGAGGTTTCACTGTACTATGTTTGTAACAGAACACGAAAAACGCGCGCACAATGAAAAAAAAAAGCAAGTTAAGGTTCGGATAATAGAGGGTTCGGTTAAGAAAGTCACTGATCTGACATATAGCACTCCATGGTCTTGCGCAGTAGAAGCTCCGTTGCCTCGAAAAAAGTTGAAAGTACTTCGGTCTTTTCTTTGACCCCACGCATGTCATCTTCTCGTATAGAAGAAAACTCCGTCGGTACCCAGTATTAGTATATTATTCACCATGACGGCAAACTAAGTCTTCTAACGCCAAACGATCGTACGTGACCGTGTACACGAGAAAAAAAGTATCGCCAATTCGCAAGGCGTAATGGTTTGTTGCCTCCAGGGTTCGAACAATACTCTCTGTAACAAGAATAGGTTCAGCGTTTTTTCAGTCGAGGTTGCAGGGTTGAAGCGCCCAATAATCTGAGATTTGCCTACGAATGCGCATGCGTGGAGTACAAATACAGGCCTGCCTGTAAAGTAACTGTTTTCGGGCGAGGTTAGCTTTGCCTCAGGCTCGCCTTCGGCTGACAAGGCACGTCAACTTCTCACACTAAAACATAATCCTCGCCGAACAGTTACGTGCGGACACGCCCCATACAATATTTTTAACGACTCAGTAGTACAGTCAATCTAGCCTTTGGCCCTAAAATAATTCCAGACTGGATGAATTATATATCAATCGACGCGGAAAAATCGCCCGAACAACATATAAAAAACGAGACGATGTCTCTGGACACAAAATTATTGAAATTAATTTAAAAAAAAACTATCAATATTTTGGGCAGTACCGCCAAAATCACGCACTGTTCTAATCTCACTTGTCGTAATTTTGCAAGAATTTTTTTGACAAAACTACGCCAAACGATCAGCTGTTCCGTTCGGCTCGCTTCGGTCTGTTCCACGCTGCGCGGGAACCGTCGGCGCAACGTAGGACGGACCGAAGCGAGCCGAACGGAACAGCTGATCGTTTGACATAGTTTTGTCAAAAAATTCTTGCAAAATTATTAACGTGAAAAGTATAGATCGTACGATATCGTTTCCCACTTCGAATTTGTAGATAATTTTCTCCCCTAGAGCGTGGTGTTTTTGTTCTTCAAATCCGACAAGTGACATTGAAACAGTGCGTGATTTTGGCGGTACTGCCCAAAATATTGACAGTTTTTTTTATTCATTCCAATAATTTCCTGTCCAGAGACATCGTCTCGTTTTTGATATGTTGTTCGGGAGATTTTTCCGCGTCGATTGAAAGATAATTTATTCATCCAGATAATAATTCATCCCGTCTGGAATCATTTTAGGGTCACCTATATGATCGAAATCTAGTTTGACTGGACTATAGGGACCGTGCGTGGAATCGACAGCAGCGCCAAATCAGTCTCTACAGGTCATATCTGTCCCGAGCCGCAGGGAATTTCCCCTGCCTACGCCGATGCTCAGCCAATCATACGCTACCGGAAGCACAACATGAACCAATCGCAATGAATTGTTCTGCCCGCGGCAGCATTTCAGTGGCTTAAATACCTGTTTTCTCGGTGTTTCTGTAGATATCTCAACAACTGACGATGCAAGAATAACTCTTTCCCTATCATACATCGGGAAAGACAGTTCTTCGCTAGAAACGCTGTGTTTCGAGACAAATATCAACAAATAACCGTCAGTCTGCCTCTCAACGTTGATATAAGGCCCTGCGGCTCGTTACATATTTGACCACTAAGCGGCGCCACTTGTGACCTCGCTCGGTCCCTATAGGTACTGAACGTCACATTGCCACCAGTTGAGATCCGCACGAACTGCGTGTGAAAACGCGCCATGTAAAGCAGTAAGCTACCCTATAATAGTATATTATGCACCTAAGGGCGACAGGGCAAACGTTGTTTTAGACTCGTGCGATTGTATCCCTCGGCTTCGCCTCGTGATACAACCTCGCACTCGTCAAAAACAACTTGTCGCCCTTAGGTACATAATATACTAATAGTTCAGCTAACTACTCTATAGAGTCTTCAGAACGCAGCTAACTATGCTATAAAGACTTTATAGTGTTATGCTTTATAGTGAAGTTAGCTCTATAAAGTATTACTTTATGGTTCAAAAACGGGCGACGAAAAGGGCCTTTCAATGCCTGTGTCGTAAAAAGTTACTTCTAACGCCTAGGAGTTGAAAGTAATTTCATTCGGTCTCTGTAAATGCGCACTCGCAGACTCACCCGACCGTCGGTAAAATAGCCGCTTCAGGTACCGTACAGGAACTGAAAAACCGCGTGAAACATGCTCGCATAGTAGAAAATATGTTCGTTTGGGGCTATTTTGACATTCGGATATTTTTTTATCGACAGATTATTCTACTATGGAGGATTTTGGCGCGAGATATCCATGTCATGTTTCCCGGCTAGAGGGGCTGGGGAGGGAAAACAAAGAGTGTGAAACAAGAGAAAAAAGTTCATGGCAGCAAATCGTCGCCAATTATATTTGACATAGGTAAAAAGAAAAGAGAATAGAAGAACATCATAAAATGTTGAATGCTAATAGCTAATATATTCTACTGGGTATCATCCGTTGTCGTAGCTTTAACGTGAATATAACAATTATATTATTATTGTTATTATAAGTACAATTCTAGTATGATACACGTTTATGCATTACGTAAGGCGCAGAGCGTGGTCATTTTCAATTGCGTATGCGGGCTAATTCAACAAATACGTTCGCTTGGCCGGCGGAGAAGTAGGAAGCCTCTAGTTTGGTGTGATAACTGGTATTCAAGACATGCCGCCATGCCGCAAAGCGCGACGAAGGGCGGGGAAGTAGGGATCCCATGATCCTCCGAAAAAGCAAACGTACTCGTTGTATGACCTCTATAATACGCTTTTTTTGTAGTCAAGAGACTCGGTAGAGTCTCGCGCCAAGTACATAAAAAAAGTTTTTTACGGCACAGGCATTAGAAAGTCACTTTTTGACGCCTGTTTTCGTTCCAGCAAGTGGCACTTTATACCGCTAAGTTCAAAGTAGCGGTATAAAGTCTTTATTCCGCAACTTTGATGCGCAGTTCGAGGTGCGCATGTCAAAGTTGCGGAATAAAGTCTTTATACCGCAGGTTACCCCCTCTCTACTACCTTTTACAGCAGCTCCTATACGCAGTTCGTGCGGAACTCAACTGGCTTCAAAGTCAGTATTAATGCCTTTTCCGTAAAAAATATTGTATGGGGCGCGCGCAGAAAGTAACTGTTCAGCAAGGTTGTGTTTTTAGTACTCGCCGTTGCTTTACAAGGCTCGCCTACGGCTCGCCAGGTAAAACCAACGGCTCGTACGAAAAACATAACCTTGCCGAATAAACAGTTACTTTCTTCTTCTTTTTCCTTAAGGGCATGCTGGACTCAGTATTTCCGTATTTAAAAAATGATGAAGCCCGATATGAACGGGGGGGTGTTTAATGGGTTCCTTAGACGATTTGTAATCAAATTGGTAGCTGCATGAACGTGTATCTCACCAAAATCGAGTAAAATAAGCCTTTTTTGTGTTGCGAAGCGTGAGACCGTCACTTGTTTTCACTCATATCACCGACTACGTATCTCAAAGGTGGAAACGGGCTATGTAGCGAACTCATAAATATAATTCCACTCACATATATCGCAAAACTTGTTCATTTCACTCAATGATGAAGCCTGAGAATTGTTTCCAGAAAAAGACTGAAATTCTCGGTATAAAGCATCCATGTTGGATCGTTTCGCGTTGCGAGTCGGGCCGAGCAGCGCTTGCCAACTCGTCTCGCGGTCCTGCGTTTCACGAACCGCCGTTCCTTGTTCAGCGCTATGACAGCTGAGCGGGAATTCAAACGGAAATAATTCGGAATAATAATAGTTATAACAAATGTAAGGTATGTATAAGTCGTAAAAATTTGTAAATTAGTCTAATTGTAAGTAGTAATGTATTCGATGAAGTTATGGAGACGGAAACCATGTAACCCCGAGGGGAACAATAAATAAACATACATAAACATACATAAACATACATAAACATACATAATAATTATAATAATGCATTGTTATTATTATCATTATTATCATTATTATTATTATTATTATTATTATTATTATTATTATTATTATTATTATTATCATTATAATTACAATTTCCGAAATAATAATCATAACAATTATTATAATAATTATTATTATTATCATTGAAAAAAATTTACTCGAAAGTGGTGTGAATGAAAATGAAAACGTATGCGCCATTTTTTTTTTTTTGTACTAACACTGAAATCCTGTGAAACGCACAGAATAATCAAAATTCCGATTCTTTTGAGAGATTTTCAAGTTTCAGCATAAAAAAAACTAGATAAGGCAGAGGTGTAAAGTCGTATACGCCCTTTATTTTATTTTTTTTTTTATCTTGAAAATGTTGTGAAAATCGGAATTTCAATTCTTCTATGCGTTGCACAGGACAAGAGTATTTGTGAAAAAAATGGCGTACTACGACTATACGACTTTATACCGTTGCCCTGTCAATGTTTTTTTTTTTTTTTTTTGAATTTTGAATTTTGAAAATTTCACATAAAGAACTCTGAAATCAGACTTTTTTATGCGTTTCACAGGATTTTAGAGTTTTTGTAGAAAAAGAAAAAAAAAATGGCGCATAGTTTTCATTTCCATTTACAAATTTCACCACTTTCGAGTAAATTTTTTGCAATGATAATAATAATAATTATCATATTGTTATTATCATAATAATAATTATTATTATCATAATATTATGATAATAATTGTTATTATTATTATTATTATTATTATTATCGTCATCATCATCATCATTATTATTACGGAAAAAATTGAAATTCCGATTTTCACAACATTTTCAAGATAAAAAAAATCGAATAATAAATGGCGTTTACGACTCTATACCTCTGCCTTGTCCAGTTTTTTTATGCTGAAACTTGAAAATCTCTCAAAAGAATCGGAATTTTGATTATTCTGTGCGTTTCATAGGATTTCAGTGTTGGTAGAAAAAAAAAATGGCGCATACGTTTTCATTTTCATTCACAAATTTCACCACTTTCGAGTAAATTTTTTACAATGATAATAATAATAATTATCATATTGTTATTATCATAATAATAATAATTATCATAATATTATGATAATAATTGTTATTATTATTATTATTATTATTATCGTCATCATCATCATTATCGTCGTCATCATCATCATCATCATCATCATCATCATTATTATTACGGAAAAAATTGAAATTCCGATTTTCACAACATTTTCAAGATAAAAAAAAATCGAATAATAAATGGCGTATACGACTTTACACCTCTGCCTTATCTAGTTTTTTTTATGCTGAAACTTGAAAATCTCTCGAAAGAATCGGAATTTTGATTATTCTGTACGTTTTCATTTTCATTCACACCACTTTCGAGTAAATTTTTTTCAATGATAATAATAATAATTATTATTATAATAATTGTTATGATTATTATTTCGGAAATTGTAATTATAATGATAATAATAATAATAATAATAACAATGCATTATTATAATTATTATGTATGTTTATGTATGTTTATGTATGTTTATTTATTGTTCCCCTCGGGGTTACATGGTTTCCGTCTCCATAACTTCATCGAATACATTACTACTTACAATTAGACTAATTTACAAATTTTTACGACTTATACATACCTTACATTTGTTATAACGATTATTATTCCGAATTATTTCCGTTTGAATTCCCGCTCAGCTGTCATAGCGCTGAACAAGGAACGGCGGTTCGTGAAACGCAGGACCGCGAGACGAAGGTTGGCAAGCGCTGCTCGGGCCGACTCGCAACGCGAAACGATCCAACATGGATGCTTTATACCGAGAATTTCAGTCTTTTTCTGGAAACAATTCTCAGGCTTCATCGTTGAGTGAAATGAACAAGTTTTGCGATATATGTGAGTGGAATTATATTTATGAGTTCGCTACATAGCCCGTTTCCACCTTTGAGATACGTAGTCGGTGATATGAGTGAAAACAAGTGACGGTCTCACGCTTCGCAACACAAAAAAGGCTTATTTTACTCGATTTTGGTGAGATACACGTTCATGCAGCTACCAATTTGATTACAAATCGTCTAAGGAACCCATTCAACACCCCCCCGTTCATATCGGGCTTCATCATTTTTTAAATACGGAAATACTGAGTCCAGCATGCCCTTAACCTGTTGGGGTATTCGAACCCTAAATTCGAGCTAAAAGTAAAATCAGTGGGAGAGACGATCCGAGCCGAACTGCGAGCCCTGGTGCGGACGAGATCGACGGTGAGTCCAAGTCTTTACCTCGTGCCTGAATCAACCAGTGTCCATCTTGAACTTTGAATTTAACGGCCTCGTGTCTTGGAAGTTGCCCTGGTTGTCTCTCGACGGACCCTGAGTGGTCGGCCGTAGCCAGCGTCTTCTACAGAATCATAACTAGAGTCAATAAAACAGAGAATCTTGTGTTTTGAACTGATTAATTTGTCTGAACGGGAACTTATTGAATCTGAGATCGTCACGGTGCGCCTCGTGGGCGACGTTGCGGGGTGAGAGCCGAGTATGGATGCGTAGCGGCGTACTTTCCCGCACGGAAAAAAATACATCACAGTATATATGCCAATGTGTATCCAAAAAACTTATATATGAAACATACATTCGTTATGTATCACAATATATCGAATTTGCATGTCATATATATCCAATTGATATATGTGAATGATATATGCTATGGATATATACAACATACATCCAAATTTATATCCTTTTTAAATGTTCGATATACGAGGTGGATACTTCGTTACGCATATAAAATAAATACATGGAGTTCACATATTGTTTATTCGTTCAAATATATCTTTCATACATGCACAAAATACTTAATCTGAAGTATGTTTGCTTATATTTGACATATACGCGGAACAGATTTGTCATATATTCCGGATACATAACTAAAATATCTGGAAATACATCATCACAAAATTCGCGATAGATCGATGCAAGTATTTTTTATACTCAAGAGATACTTTTTTATTATATCTACCTCTATATTACTGGTATATCTGTCAAACAAATACAATCATCCTACTGTTTGATGAATGCATGGAACTTATATTTTGTTTACTTATCTAAATGCATTTTCAACATATATACATATCTATTGATTCGAAACTCTATCAGATCTTTGGATGCATATTTCAGAGATAATTTCAGAGATAAAATATGCATGAAATATGTATTACAACATATATGTATCGTACATACATAGAATACATAAAATATACATCCCTGTATATATATTTTATAGACTAATAGCGGCAAAAATGGAAGAATTTTAAATATATATGAAATATATGCAGTATATAAAACATATACTCTGTCTTAATATATTTTAAATGTATAAATTTCCGTGCGGGTTATTAGCTTTTCTTACCTTCCTGCCTCCGAGAGTCCTAGTCATTGTTAATTTTAGTTGAAATAGCATCGCGAGTCGATTATCATAGGAAATTCACCCTGCGTAAGGCTGGGGATTGCTTCGAGTGGGGTCAGGACCTCACGTCGAATCTTAAAAATTAAGCTAGACCTTGTGTCGAAGCTGTACCGGTCTCCTTTGCTGTGTGGCTCACTCTTCGGCGAGCTTGCTGGAGGAATTGTCCTCAGTAACTTAGTAACGCCGCGGATTACTTTATCATTTCGATCGGTACAGGCTCGGCGGGCGTCCTATTACCTAACTCAAGCTCGTGGGCCTTCCGCCCTAGCCCCTGCGCGGGCCTAGTCCTCCTATAATCATCTATCGCTATTATTTATTTTGTAGGATTAAGAACCTTGCATTGTTTTCGAGTCAGACCCGAGCTGGTCATTGTTATTAATTTTAGTGAAGAATTTATCTTTTGTTATTCTGGTCTTACTAGTCACATTTACCTTTGAGGGATCTCCGTACCCAGAGTGGGGCGGAAATAAATTAATTTTGATTATTGTTTACCCTAACTACGCTTCTTTCTTGCTTTGCCTGCTTGCACTGTTCTCCTCATCCCCTCTTCCCCCCCCTACGCTGCAAACCCCCCCATGCCACTCTCCGCAGGTTGATGCTTGCCGGTGCAACCTGACCTTCGTTATTTATTTGTTAATTGCAGTCAATTCGTTTATTGTTGGGCTAACTACCCAGCTGGCGCCCAAACCCGAGCTTTGTTTGAATAGTAAATTGTTTATTAGTGGGCGTTGGGTTCAGTCCCGTTACTGATCCGGGGTAGCGGGACGGCAGAGTTCCCCGTCACAATATATATATTTCGCGTGTCTAATGGCATAGGGTCGTGAGCGCCAAAAACGCGATTTTGGTGGCAAAAGGTCGTATCATTTTTTTTCACGCCATTCGCTCTGAAAATGGTCAAAACGTGTAGATCAATTTAAATTACGAGATCGAAAAATGTAAGTGCAAAAGGTCGTAAGTTTGGCGGATTAGTGTTGCCGCGAGACGAGATGAGACGAGATTTTGTCATTTCTCGTCTCGTCTCGAAATTTCTCGACTGACCAGGATGAAATTGAAAGCATCGGCACAAAATCCTAATATTGCCATAGTCACGAGTGGCAAAAAAACCAAAGCAATTTCGATGAAATTTGTATGGGACCAATCTGGAAGTATATCCTTTCAAATGGCGAAAGAATTTTTGGAATCGGTTGATAAATGACGGAGTTTTGAGGTAACAAAAAAGGAAAAAAAATACAGCCGAATTGAAAACCTCCTCCTTTTTTTGAAGTCGGTTAAAAATCTCTCAACGCGGCTCGAAATAGGAATGACAATTCTGGTGAACTCCGAGACAGTACCTTTCGATCAGAAGAAGAAAAAAATAGAATAGAAGTGAAAGGAAAGATAACGGAAGCAATTAAGATTTAAAAACGTCTGTCCAAGCTGTGTCATATCTATCCAATAGTATCCTAGACTTCGAACGCCGCAACGGTCTGTACAACGCTCTGCACGATACTAATTTTTACAATTTCATGTTTTTTTTTTATAAATAAATGTTTATTATCTTCGATTTTCGAGTAATTACCCATTTTTATGTCATCTATAATACCAAAAATAGGCCGAGATTCTCGAGATTCTCGCCGTGTTCCTCTCGTCTCGTCTCGACTTACAATTAGACGGTCGAGAAAAAAATCACTCTCTCGTCTCGTCTCGCGAACCTTCAGTCTCCTCTCGTCTCGATTTTATCGACTCTCGCGGCAACACTATGGCGGATACGTCGTTCTTGCATTACAATTTTTAAGGAAAATTAGAAAAAAAACGTAAACGCAAAACGTCGTATTATTTCTTGTCGTGATTTTTAATGATTTTTCCAAATAGCTGTAAAAACTCGTAAAACGCAAAGATAAATTGAAAGAACGACCACTTAAAAAAATTCGATAAAAAGTATTGGGAGTTAAAAGCAGAAGGTCGTAAGCGCGATTTTTTTATGTTTTTATTTTTCATGATTTTTCCAAATAGTTGTAAAAACCCGTGAAACGCAAAGAAAAATCGATATCGACAACGTTTCGAAAATTCATAGAAAAAAAAGACGAGGTAAAATCAGAAGGACGTAAGCGCCAATTAAAAAAAAAATTGGTGGTTACGACCTTCTGCTTTTAATTGACCCAATATTGAATTTCGACATTTGTGAACGAATCTTCGGGTTTCTATCCCAAATACAAAAAAATATATACATATATATATATATGTATGACCTTTTGCCGTTCCGAACAGCAAAAAGTCGTATAATGGCGCTTACGTCCTCATGCCATTAGACACGCGATATATAATCACTATCTATCTCGTGTCCGATCCGGATGTGTCTAATTTGATTTTTATTAAATTAATATTTATGATGTGTCCGAAAGAAAATGTGTCCAATATGTGTAAGAAAATGTATCCCAGATGTGTCCGAACGGGGTCTGATCGTCAAAGATTAAAATTTACCTGGACTGCGCAAGAAGCTAGAACGACCACGGCCACGACAATCTTCATTCTTCAAAACGGTAGAGTCAGAAATGATCTGAAGCAGTGATATGTTCCCAGTCAACTGCGATTAGTTGCACTGAACGTTATATCGCGAATAGCAAACTACTTATAGAGATACGGCAGCACGAGCGATAAGAAATAGAACTAAAAAACGTCGCTTTGTTCGAACGGTTCTGAGAAAATGCGACGGTTCGTAATTGCAGTGAATCCCACGACTCACACTCTCTCATTATCGCGTTACCATAAACACTCGTGCTTTCAAGTACACACATAATTGGTGGAGAGCACGATTATGAACAGTTTTTTGAGACAATGATGCCTTGTGTGATGGGGGATCTGTTAACGATCTCTTAACGAATTGAAACGGCTAAGGCTATATTCGATGAGTTTACATAGGATTGATGTCGTTGGTTTTTTTTTTTGCATAAAATTACATTTCCAGTTATTATTAAAGGAATTTTTTCATTTCTGAATTCGAATTTTTCACGATAATTGATCTTTTTTACTCACAATATTTGAGAGCTCGCTATATTTGGCGCTGTTCAAACTGGAAATATAGGGTCGACGGAATGTTCAATTTTTTATCACCGTCATCGTCAAGCAAAAAGCGAAGCTCTTTGGTCAAGTATTCAATATGCTGCAAAAAACTGAAGACATTTGGATTCTGATGAAAATTGGGACTTGAACGTTCTTTGGGTCACTAATCACGAATCTGAAGTCAGATTTGCGAAATTCAAAATAGTTGCAATGAAAATATAAATGAATAACGGGAAGTTCAAAGGCTGGATCATAGTACCAAATACCCGAAAATGTATCCTCCTGTAGATTTCTGGTCTGCTTCTACGTAGACCTGATGCTACCTCAAATGACGACATGTTATTTGCTACGTTTATCTCACCTTGATAGCACAATATTTGACCATTTGTCCCGCACGGAAAAAAATACTCCAAGGTATACATGCCAATATGTATCCCAAAAACCGATATATAAAACATACATTCGTTATGTATCATTATATATCGAATTTGCATGTCATATATACAGTCCGACCTCTCTATAAGGCCCCTCCCAATAGAGCCGGTTCCCCTATTTCTCGCTCGCAGCGTTCCCCCACTCTACCATGTAACGTGAGCTCGAGAAAGAGACGAAAGACGAGTCGTGCGACTAGCGAAGATGGCAAAGTGGGGGTACCTCAGTTCCTGGAAAAACTCTTCCCCTTGGGGGCCTGGGCGGCCCTATAGAGAGGTTGGACTGTATCCAAACAATCTATGTCGATGATACATGTACGGATATATTTAACATATATATCGAATTTATATGTCACATATATCGGATTGATATATCTGGATGATACATGTTATGCATATATTTAACATACTTTCACTATATATCAAATTTCGCATGTCATATATATTCGACTAATATATGTCGATGATATATGTATTATGGATATGTAATTAAAATATCTGCAAATACATCATCACTAAATTTGCGATGGATCTATGCAAGTATTTTTCATACCCAAGATATATTTATTGTTATATCTACCTATAAATTTCTAGTATATCTGCCAAATACAACCGTCATACTATTTGATGAACGCATGGAACTTATATTTTGTTTACTTATTCAAATCCATTCTTAATACATACGTATCCATTAATTAGATACTTCCACTGAAGTATTGTAAAATATATCAAAGTATACATATGTTCGGATGTATCACGAAAACCGAGTATACAAACTATAGATTTATTATGCATCAGTATATATCGACAGTATATATCAGTATATATGTAAAATGCTTGCTTCAATCCAGCGTAAATTTTGTGATGATGTATTTGCAGAGATTTCAATTATATATCCGGAATATATTACAACTCTATTCCGCATATATGTAAAATATAATTTAATATACTTCAGATTTATTACTTGGAACATGTATGAAAGATATATTTGAACGTATGAACAATATGTAAACCCCATATATTTGTTTTATATTCGTCATATACTGTTTATATGTAAACATATAATTGATCACTCACTTACAATGCATATATGTCATATGTATGGGTAATACATTTTACTTATATTTATTCACATATATTTTTAGTATATGTGACCGCTTACTTCAGCGCATAGATGAAATATATATGGTTAATATATTTTACATACATTTATTCGCATATATTTTCTATACATTTCGAATATAAAACGGATTTCGAGTAAACGATATCGAAGTTTCACGCGTGTCTCATATATAAGTATCCGTAGAGTAGGAGTATCGTCAAGCGAGCGAGCGTGGCGCAGCAGGTAGGGCGCGCGGTTGGCACCCTGGCGGTTCGTGTTCGAATCCGTGCGTGCACCTTTTTTTTGCGTTGTAAAAAAATTCACGTAATTATGGTTTATGCTATGTGTGGTCTCACACTTACGTTACTATAAAAACAGTTTATTGCGTCTACGCGATATATATTATGTGAGGTATAAAACCATATATATATATTTATTACACATAATATACATATGTACACATAGTATACAGAGTGAATTCCTAAAGTGTAAACAGCCCAAACCTAGTGCGCATGCGCTTACCTGAAAAAATTGAATATCGGATGAGATAGCAACCGTCGATTGGGTATCCCAGACAATTTTTCAATTTTTTCAGATAAGCGCATGCGCACTAGGTTTTGGGCTGTTTACACTTTAGGAATTCACTCTGTATATGCAATATAACTCAAATATACGTTAATTGCAATCAACATATACTGAAAAGCGGCCAAAAATTATCTATTTATTATATATGTCTTGTAACACGCTTTCGGGGTTGTTTGGAAACCAACCCCGTCCACAATGCTAGCAAAAGAAGCCGACAACCCAACGTGGATGGACGGTACTAAAACTAAACAAAAGATATAAGAAAGATTTGGGCGCCAAGTTCCTTACGGGAACTAATCGCCGCGTTTCCGCGGGGATGAGGGAAGGAATTAGGGGTGGAAGGAGGCGGGAGGCCGGCTAGACAGTGTTTGGTAGAGGGGAACGTGGGGGCGAAGATAGTAGACCCTGTGTAAGTTGGTGAACAATTATAAAACGTCTTTATTCAGTGAAACTAGGAAGTGAACACTCCCTTCGGGATACTAGGCGATCCCGAGGGTAGAAACTAGATCGGGCTAGAAGAGCCAATACAGAATATGATACACTATTTACAAGCTAGCCGCTCGACTCGACTGGGCACGGACCAGGAGGAGGGCGAGGGGACGGTGGGGAAAACGGTACAGGGCGTCAGCCGGATCGCACAGCGGGCTGTGGGCTCGTGACGGCTGACTCGCAACGGTGGGTGCGCGCGATCCTTGCGCAGACCACGTAGCGCAATCGTCTCAACGGGGACGAAGGGTACCGCGCTGGATCGACGCTCGATTCACGCGTTCGAATTCCCGAGTCGGTAAGGGAGCACTCAATGTGATCGGACGGACACAAGGAAGAGTAGGGTTTCAAACCGCAGCGTACGGCTAACCGTAGCTCGACGACGGTTGAAGTAAAGCGGCGTGCGCGGTGATTCTGCGCACCCTACGTAGAGCGTGAGTCTCAACAGGGATCACCTCTACAGGCGCGAATCACACGGACACGCATACAGGAACACACACGGGCAAAATTCAAATAGAAATGAGACAAACAACGGTAAAGCACGGTATCGGGACTCGACCGTTCGCGGAGGCGCGTGCAGGTCGGGATTCCGGTAGTAGGGGGTGAAGATGCTGAAAATACAAGCGATGCGAGAGATAGAAAAGCAGGCAAAAACGATCCTAGCGGATCTAGGGTACTTTCCGTGTGGAGGGTATTCCACGTCTCCGGCTCCAACGGACTCGGCGGCTGCCGATCCCACCTAGACACAATTAACAGGGTTTCTCGCAGCGCAGGGGCTGAAAATACAGACGATAAAGATCCTACCTTGGATCGGCGGTACACGGGTAATCCCAAAGTGGCGTGGCAATGTCTTTTTGGGGCACACGAACACTCTTAGCGGAATCGGAGGGCGATGGTGGCCGGTCGCGGCGTGGCCAGCGGTCCGGCGGGATTCCGTTTTCCTGGGGCTCACGGGTCACTGGTGGAGAATAGGGCACAATTTTATGGTGCACGGATTGCACAGAGCACGCTCGAATGCACGAACTGGGTTTTAGGGTTCGGAGGACTCTAAAAGACTCAAAAAAACTTGGATTCGGTAGCACGGCGTAACAGGTGGCTGTTACTAGCTCGAAAACCAATATGGAAGCTGACTCGATAGAATTTGGCAAAGATGGCTAGACTCGTCTTCCCCGCGCCAGCTCGTAGGTCAGCGGGGAAGCGGGGTGAAGTCGCTCCTTGCTCCAGTGAACCACGTGACCCTTCGGTACAGTTTCTTAATTCTATGCGCGTTACCGAGAGTCGCGCGAGGATGTTTGCAATCCTTCCGCTGCGTTGACGGATGCCATAACGGGCAAACTATTTGCCACGTTACAACACCCCCCCGCCAAACGGAAGGTACGGGTTCGCAGAAGGCGTACGCTTCCGCAGCATCCGTCTACGCCGATCACCATGTACGAAAAGAGAAAAGAGAGAAAAAGAGAAAAATGACAAGAAAGAATGACTAGAATATGGCATGCTGGTTGGTGATCGTCGCAGGGGGTCTGCGTCCACGTTGAAGTTATGTTGACATTTGGGATTCCTCGCGTGACCCTCAGCTTGCGAGGGGGGGAGGAAACGGTACAGGGACTCGCGAATCCGCGTATCTTAAGACTAAGGGGTCGCGAGGGGCGCGTATTTTAAAACTAGGGTCGCGAAGAGCGCGCTTCTTACAAGTAGTACGAAAAAGGAAAAAGGAGGGAAAAAAAAATGATAGAGAAAAGAAACGTTTCGCGAAGGCGCGATTGTCAACTACGGCGGGGGTCCTCGTCGTCGAAGCTCATACCTCGGTTGTCCGGTGTCGTCGCGGTCCGAGGGAGTTCGTTCGTGGGTCGTAGCAGCGGGTTGACGCCTACCTCGCCCACGGCCACGACGTCGGCCGCGGGGTCGACCCACGGTCCTTGTGCGGGCCGCGGTGGTCACTCGCGGAGCGGGGACGCGAACGGGATCTGGGGAGGACGGTACCGGGGGAAGCTCGTGATCGCGGGAACTCGCGGAGGAGGTCGCGGGGGAAATCGCGCGTCTACGGTCGCCTGTGCGACCCGGCGGTCTGCCGCGCCCTCGTTGACCTCTTCCTCGTCCTCGTCCTCGGGCTGGTCCGCTTTCTAGAAAGGGTTCCGACGCAGGTTCGGGGGTGTCCTGGCGAGGAGCTGCGTCTCGGGGATCCTCCTGATCTCGGGGCGCTCTCTCGTCGGCTGCATCGGCGTCGGAGTCCTCGGTGTCCGAGCTCTCGGAGGGGGCTCGGGGTTCGAGCACAGGTGGCTCCGGGACCGTCGGATCCTCCTCCGGTTCCGGGGCTCTCAGCCCATTCTGGGGACGCCGGGGCGTAGTTGCGGTGGTCGGTGCCCTCGTCTGCGAGGGCCCTTCAGGTGCCTCATGCTGCACCTCCTGGAAGTTGACGGGCATTAGTAAGAGTTCTCCGTGGTTGGTTTGAATTGGGAGTCCGGGGGGATCGGGGGGGTTCGGGATCTCATTTTCACTCTCGCTCTCAGACTCTCTCTCGTTCTCACCTTCATCCTCACTCGCGTCGGTACTCGCGGGGATCGCGGGGTTCGCGGCGGCACCGGGGGGCGCGTAGTAAGGTTTTAGGTCGTTGATATGACTCTTGCCGGCGGGGTTCCCGTCCTGGTCTTCCAGAGTATACACCGTAGGGCTCTTCCTCCGCTTTATCACGAACGGTCCTACGTACTTCGCGGCAAGCTTCGCGGCAAAGTAGTTCGGAGCGGAGGACAGTACCCGTTGACGACGTAAGACTAAATCTCCTCTCGAAAATTGAATATCGCGCCTTCCGCGGTTATAATATTGTAACGGAGGTGCCTCCTCACTTCATGAACACTTTGTGCATGACTTAAAAGATAAACCTTCGCATGTTAAATAACTGAAGAGAAATAGCGGAATCTTCTGGTCGCTTCGACGACCAGCATTATTGTGAATATTAGTCTTGTTTCAGACTTAAAACTGGAAACACGTTCCGTTAATAAAATCTTGATTCATTGATAAACCTACTCTTTCACGCTTCGCCTTGATCATTTCGGGAGGACCCTTTTAATTCTGTTACTTAGTCCTTGTACTCCGTAACATTTGGTGTCAGAAGTGGGATCTTCCTGACTCGATTTTGAGCGATTTGTGAGAGAAAGGTGTAAAGTGGTGCTTTAAGAATACGACGAAAGCGAATACAGGAAAATCACACGAAAAAGAATACGAAGAAATGTCTACGAATGAAAGGAATATCGAACTGCCAGCACCGTCTCTACAGAAACAGAGGCGTGTGACTCGGAGTACTCGGGGACTACCTTCCCTTTTAGCTGAGATCGACGGGTTGACCGCAGCTGACCAAAGGCCTGCGACTCCCCCGATCTTGGACGTTCAGCGACCACGGACGCCGTTCCGAGGAGAAGGAGAGGATCGTGAAGCCTCTCCAAACCCGCTGCTACAACGACAGATGAGGAGCCAAATAATTAGTGAGCTCAATAATATCCGAGAGGAAAACTTATTTGCTCAGGAGCATGCTGAGGAAGAACGTCGCCTGGAGTTGGAGGTTCGCCGACTCGAGGTCGTTCGGGAACGCGAAGAACGAAGGCGGGCTCTCGTAGCGCAACGGGTCGAGATCGAACGTGATCTCGAAGCTCAACTCCAAAACGAAAGAGAGGAACGACTTCGCACCCAGGCTGAGCTCCGTCTTCAACAACAGGAACTGCGTCTTCGCCTGGAGAGAGTGGAAAGCCGCGGAGTCCAGGTCCTGGAAGAACAACCCAGGCCGATTCCAAGGAGCCGCACCACGTCCCCCAATCAGGTTCTGAACCAAAACGCGCCCGGCGTGACGCCAAGGTCAGAATTTCAATTCTTAAATAGAGCCGGTACAAGTGGAACGATGCCACTGGCGACGTTCACACCGGTGCGTCATTCTCAAGTGCGTAGTGAGAATGCACTACGTTACGACACCGACGTGAGACGTAGAGACCTGACGTGTGGCGATGCTCACCCGAGGGTTGGGAACCCGGGATCGCCACACAGGCATGGCGATAATGTAGAGGCTGGCTCGGCCACGAATTTAGGTCGAGAGGATGCCCGGCTCGCCGTACCCCGAGTAGGAGCCAGCCCAAATTTTAGGATTAACAGGCCTATTGCCAGGAATAGCTACATCCCAGGGGGAGTGAGCGGAGAACGGGAGCGGATTTATCCGGAAACTGTTTATGTATCGAGAAATGACATTGTTTTTCCTCCGCGTGCGCTTGATTACTTGAATGACGGCAGGAGTGCTGAGGAGTTTCATCATGGTCGTTTAGCGAGGGTGGAGGCAGGAGTTCCCCAAAGAGCTCCGGAACAAAACGTTGTTTTGAACCAGGAGAGTTTGCGGAACATAATCACGGAAGCTCTGTCCGCCTTTTCTGCGAACCATCTCGCGCCAATGAATCCCCCCACGTTAACTTTACCAATTGCTGGGCCGTCGGTCCCCCAAGGCTCAAATCCGGGAGTCTCTGCTTCGGAAAACCGATCCAAGAACTCACAGAATGTGAGACCGAGTAATTATGACGGTTCGACTCCGTGGGCCATTTACGAGCGACAATTCACCATGATCGCGGAGTTAAACAATTGGAGTTTCGCAGAGAAGGCTGCGACTTTGACCGCGTCTTTGCGAGGAGATGCTTTGAGCGCACTGAGCTCGTTAACTGACTCAGACGCGCGAGATTTCATAAAAATCTGCACTGCTCTGAAATTGCGTTTCGGGGACGAACACCTTTCGGATCTTTATTTCACACAGTTTGAAAATCGGCGACAGAAAAAGGGAGAAGATCTGGCCACTCTTGGTCATGATCTTGAGCGGTTAGCACGTAGTGCTATCCCAGATTGTCTTGGAGCGAGCAGGGATAAATTAACCTGTGCTCGATTTATAAACGCAATCTCAGACCCAGCGACGAAACATGCTCTAAAGATGGCCAAGCCTCCTACCCTGCGTGACGCTATTGTTAGAGGTTTGGAGATTGAAATCCTCAATCAAGAGGCCCTGGGCTCTCAACGAGTTCGTCAAATCGCTGAGGAAAAACCCGCTCCTCCTGTTAAGAGTTCCCCAGCGAAACCCTCTACCACTCCTTGGCCGCAACAGAGCCAATCCAACTCCCACCGAAATAACGAGAGTTATAATGAGAGGCAGCAAAACCGAAACTATATTAAAACTTGTTTATTTTGCAAAAAGACAGGTCATGATGCCCAAAAATGTTTCGCTTTGAAACGTCACATCGACAATTTGGATAGAAATCAGCCAGATAGACAGAATTCGTGGCGTGACCGGGATAGTAACGGTCGTGACGGCTCAGACCAAAATCAACATCTCTATAATTCACCTTCAAGTTCGCGAACACCCGCTTGTAATTTCCGCGAAAATAGTCGGGGAGGTAATCAAAATCGGAGCCAACCAAGAAACTAAAAGCAGGTAGACAAGGGACGAAGACTATCTTCTACCTTAAAAATAGCCTTAACATGATTTACACAGAATTTTGCCTAAAAATCATACTCCAATTTTTGACGAATCAGTTATATGTATAAGAGGTAGTAGGGGTTTCGGATGATGAATCCAACCCTAATTTCAGGCCTCTCTTTCAGCCTAACCTCTATAGCCTAATTTTCTTTCTATCAGGTTATGAGTGATTTGAGTGAAGTTAATGATAAATCCTTCGACTCAAACTCTGTGACCGAATACGATGCGTGAATGTGGCGCTGTTCAATAATTTGAAGCTGGCGTCAGTTATTGATTTGAAGTGTGTGTCATTTCTTCAGTCTGAGGACAGTTTTTATCAAAGGAGGTTATACTAGAGGAATTGGGATTACTTATGGGAATTAAAAACACGATAACCAAACCATAATTGAAGTGATTGGAAAATAGTGCCCTCGCGTTGCCAATAAGTCGGTGGGACAGTTATTGCTTACAAACGTAGTGCCCTCGCATCGTCAATAAGTCGACGGGACAATTATTGTTCATACAGGAAGTGCCCTCGCATTGTCAATAAGTCGATGGGACAATAGTGCCCTCGCGTCGTCAATAAGTCGATGGGACAGTTATTGTTTACGAACCTAGTGCCCTCGCGTCGTCAATAAGTCGATGGGACGATAGTTCCTAAAGGGCAATGATCTTTAAACATTTTAAACTCATACTTTAAAGGAGACCTCGAGACGAGTGTTTTGATAGAGTAGCTCATGGCTTTGCCTCAGGATCTGAATTATCTGAACGTCGCTCGGATTGCTTCGTTTCTCAACCTATTTGTGTTAGGCATTTTTACAGTTATCCTCTTCAACCTGATGGGATGATTGAGAAATCCCTGGTCTTGGTCGAAGATGTGTTTCTTACAGCAGTCTTAATCTACGGATCTCAATCTACCTTCGGAAAGACACGGATTTCTACACGTCTTCAGCGAAACACGGATCTCTTCATGGATTTTTGGAAGATCGGACTCTCTCAAACTGGATATGAGCTATGATCGTTCCAATTTCTTTTATTCCGGAGTTTATTCTGTTTTTTTACTATTTATACTGTGTGTATTGATAATTAAATCCCGTTTCGCTGAGAAACAATGGAAAACGGAGATTTAATTCTTTGATTTTCCCCGTATTATCTGAGGATTCATTCTTGTCCTCTGATTTCTAGACGATCTCCCCGTCTTTCCCTGGATCTCCTGTGATCGTTGGCCTGCCCTATCCTGTGACATCCTTGTTCTTTCGTTCTCCGGGCCCAAGACCAACGTTCCGTGGAGTCTTGAGTTTCTCCAGGCCTGAGTTCCTGAGATCCTCGTTTTTCCTGGTTCCTGAGTTCCTGGTTCCTGAGTTCCTGTTCTCGGACAAGAGTTGGTGTTTGACCGCGTTCTCGGGGTTTTCTGCGGTTTACCCCGAGAGTGAAGGCGAATGTCGCGTGGTAGTCGAGGGTCCGAACCATACCTTTGAGCCGCAGCTCCGATTCTCTCGATGGAAGACAACACCCAGCGCGTCGTCCCCGACGACCTGTTTTCGAGTCGGGTCGACTCTACGTTTGAGGGGGGGGCAGTGTAACGGAGGTGCCTCCTCACTTCATGAACACTTTGTGCATGACTTAAAAGATAAACCTTCGCATGTTAAATAACTGAAGAGAAATAGCGGAATCTTCTGGTCGCTTCGACGACCAGCATTATTGTGAATATTAGTCTTGTTTCAGACTTAAAACTGGAAACACGTTCCGTTAATAAAATCTTGATTCATTGATAAACCTACTCTTTCACGCTTCGCCTTGATCATTTCGGGAGGACCCTTTTAATTCTGTTACTTAGTCCTTGTACTCCGTAACAATATTTAGCTTGACGCTGGTGAGCGTCTTCGAGATTTTTGCTTACGAAGTCACGGAGAGCCTCGAGACGTCGAACGCGATTCTCCCACTCTTCGGTGGAGAGCGGTACAATATCGGGTGTCCCCTCTTCCTGTCGTCGAACCGTGTTCGGGGGGTACAGTTCGCGACCGAAGTTGAGGAACGCGGGGGTGACTTTGGTGGAGCTGTGAACCGCGGAGTTCATCGCGAAGCGGAACTCTGGCAGATGCTGATCCCAGTTGCGATGATCGCCCTCGATATAGGCGCAGATCATCGTCTTTAGCACCCGGTTCACTCGCTCCACGGGATTCGCTTGGGCGTGGTACGGCGGTATGGTGGTGTGGTAGATTCCGAGTTCGGTACACGCGGCGTCGAGGAGTTTGTTCGAAAACTCCGTCCCGTTGTCAGTCAGAAGGACTTCGGGGACCCCCCAGCGGTACACGACGAGTTCTTCCAGCGATTGGAGAACGGTTTTCGCGTTGGCTTTACGTAATGCCCGGCATTCTACCCACTTTGTAAATAAATCCTGGATTACAATCGCGTGAGTAAAACCCTGGCGGGTAGGAGGGTACGGTCCGATGATATCTGCGGCAACGGCGATCCACGGTCGATCAACTACGCGGCGACCCATCAGACCACGAGGTCCCGATTGGTCGACTTTGATCTGTTGACACGTGTCACACAAACGCACGAACTGGGCCACGTCGCGGTACATGCCAGGCCAGTAATACAGAAGCGCGATTCGCGAGTACGTCTTCTCGATACCTAGGTGACCGGCACACGGGGGAACATGGGCTTCCTCGAGCACGGCGGCTCGACCTTCGAGAGGGAGCACGAGTTTCCACGCGTCGAGATCCGGCAGCAAAGGGTCGGAAAGAGGGTCTACGCGATGATAATACAATCGATTGTCTTCGACTTTCCAGTCAGGAAACTGGACAGGCATAGTCTTCACGTTTTCGACGCGACGGCGGTACCACGGGTCGTGAGGTTCTTCCAGGGCAGCTACGTGTTCGGTCACCGGCTCGTAGATTCGCGATAGAGCATCAGGAACATGGTGCAAAGCACCCTTGCGGTGTACGATGTCGAAATCGTACTCAAGTAACTCCAACGCCCATCTCGCGAGGCGTCCGGTGGGATTCCGTAGGTGGTGTAGCCAACGGAGGCTACTATGGTCGGTAATTACGGTAAAATGATACCCTTCGAGGTAGGGTCGGAACTTGCGGATTGACCAGAGTACCGCGAGGCACTCCCGTTCGGTGACGGTGTATTTCCGCTCAGGATCCGTTAACGTTCGACTAGCGTATGCGATCACGTGCTCTACGCCCTCCACGCTCTGCGTGAGGACAGCACCGAGACCGGAGTCGCTAGCGTCGGTTTGAAGGGTGAAAGGGATCGTAAAATCGGGACAGGTAAGGGTAGGAGCCGTGATAAGGGCAGTTTTCAGGGCTTCAAACGCTTCCTGTTGTTCAGATTCCCACTGCCAACGCCGGTTCTTCTTTAGAAGACGCGTGAGTGGGTCTGATTTCGTCGCGAAGTCTTCGATGAAACGACGGTACCATGAGGTCATGCCCAGGAAACGCCGAACTTGTTTCACGGTTCGCGGGGCTGGGTAGTCGGTTATCGCGCGGATTTTCTCAGGATCGGCCTGCAGTCCGTCCTTGTTCACGAGGAAGCCGAGGTATCGGACCTCTGAACAGCAAAATTCGCACTTATCCGGGTTGACAGTTAGTCCCGCCGCGGTTATTTTCCCCAGGACTCGATCTAACCAACGCAGGTGATCGTCGAAGTCCTGGTTCACGATGATGACGTCGTCGAGGTAAACAAAGACGTGCGGTTCCATCTCCGGGCCGACGAGACGGTCCATGAGACGCTGAAAGGTCGCGGGCGCGCCGGACAATCCGTACGGCATACGCTTGAATTGAAACAGTCCGCGGCCAGGGACGGTAAACGCGGTGATTTCGCGACTTGCGGCTTCCAGGGGCACCTGGAAGTAGGCTTGACTCAAATCGATCTTCGTTATGTACCGAGCTTCACGAAGTTTGTCGAGGATGCTGCTCATATACGGGAGCGGATAAGCATCCTTTCTCGCGACTTTATTCACCTTTCGAAAATCGAGGCAAAATCTGTACTTTTCCGGGGATTTCTTAATCATGACGACCGGGTTGGACCATTCGCTGCGGGAGGGTTCGATGATACCAGCTTCGAGCATAGTATCGACCTCTTTATTCATCGCTTCCTGTACCTTCGGCGATACAGGATAATACCGCTGCTTAATGGGCTCGTGACCTTGCACATCGATCGTGTGCATCGCCAGGTCGGTTATTCCGGGACTTGACGACGGAGGGGGTAAACGTTCGCGTAAAAGCGCGTGAAGTTTTTCCGTTTGATGCGAGGAGAGCTCGAGGAGGCCAGCGCAGGCCGAGGCCTCTTGACTCGCATCGTCTCGCGGGGGCCAGGATACGTCAAAGTAGCCCTGTGCACCGTCAGGCAATTTCCACCTCGCGCGGGAGAAATCTACCAGGAATTCGAAAGCGCGGATGCCATCTATGCCGAAGATGCACGGGCAGTCAATCGCAGGGGCAAATCGTATGTCGAGATCGCGGATTCTATCGGCGAATTGGACTCGCAGTCGAGCTTCGCCCGCGATAGAGTCGACGGCACCGTTCGGATACTGAATCGCGGCGCGTGTGTGGGGGGAGAGGTTCGCGATAATATCTGAGAAGAAGGGCATCGCGGTACGTCCAACGTACGTTCGACTCGAGCCGGGGTCAAACAGGGCACGCAGGTCTTGCCCGGCTACATTTATCGTCACAAAGTAGCGCGGGTCGGGGTGTCTAAATCTAGCCGTATTGCTAAGGGTGGAGACGTCTCGGGAGGGCGGAGGTCCACGCTCGCGCTGGGAAATAGTGGGGACCCTTACCACTAATTCCCGCGGTCGTTTCCCGGAGTGGGTCCGGAGCCACTGCCTTGGCTCGGGGGAAAGACTCCAGGGTTGCCCCCTGACGGGCCGGACGGGTCAGGTGGGGCATAAGGACATTCCCGTACGAAATGTCTGGGGTCGCCACATCGGAAGCAGCCGGCTTGCCCTCCATGGTACGCTCCATGGGCAGGCATGGTCGCAGGAGGGTAACGGGCGCTCTCCGATGCTTGGGCTGGCGGTATCGGAGGGGGGTACGGGAATGGATAGGGAGCTGGGGGTGAGACCTGGTACTGTTGAGGGGGGTGGAGGTTCTGGAGTGCCATCAAAGGCGGAGGTTGGTTCGTCGAAGTCGGGGGAATGCTAGTCTGGTTCGGGGGGGCGGTACCTGGGTTCGCGCGGTTTCGTCCTCGTCCCCCACGGGGTCTTCGGCCGCGGGACGACTGAGGGTTCGGAGCGGTAGTCGGCGGGATCGCGGGGGTTCCGTTCGCGGAGTGTAATGCCGCACTACCAGAAGGAGCCGGGGGTGTCGGCGCCTGATACGCGAACTCCGGTAACACCGAGTCTTCGGGTCGCGGAGGGGGTTGATATCTTCTGTCCAAGGCTCTCGCGTTCTCAAATAGTTCCCCTGAGATGCTCAGCTCATCCAAAGTTCCAAATTCATATCGCGGGATCGCGAGGCGGTAGCTGGGGTGAAGATTCGCGTACGCGATTTCAAGCTGCTCGTCTTCGGGGAGCGGGGGCGATATCTTGGCCATAAGAAGGCGCAAGCTGTCTAGGAAGTCGCTGATACGCTCGTCGGGACCTTGGGTGCGTCGTCGCACGTCGTCTTTTAGTCGCGATTGGAAATTCAAACCGGCGAATCTTTCGCGACACGCGGTTTGGAAAGACGTCCAGTTATTCCAGCGGTCTTTGTGCAGGCGGAACCACTGCAACGCTTTGTCGGTTAGGAGAAACGGCATCGCCTCGTAAAGATCGCGATCGGTCAGGCCGCTGCCTACGCGGCATTCTTCAACGCGGTTTATAAATTCTTCAATACTTCCTCCTCGATGTCCGGCGAATTTCAAATTCCATTTTCGCACGATATTTTGGAGGTCGCGAGGTCGCGCGGGCGGTACAGTCGCGGTACACGCGGTCTGCGGGGGTAGGGCTTCCGAGTGAGGGTGACTCCACGCGGGGGTCCCTGCAAAACTCGCGGCGGGGGGGTAGAGGGGAGCCGTGGATTGCGAAGGGTTCGCGGTAGGAGCGGGATAGGGGTTCGGAGGGATTGTAGCGCTCGCGGGAGGACCGTACGAGGTCAGGGGTGCGTAAGCGCTCGCGGGATACGCCGTGGGTGCCACTGGGTACGGAGTGGACCACTGGCTTGGGTATCCGGGAGTCAGGACGGGGTACGCGTGACTAGGGGTCGGGTATGCGGTCGACGGACCCATCGCGGGGGCTCCGGTCGTCGCGGGGGTCGTCGTAAAGGTCGCGGTCGGTAGTGTCACGAGCGCGGGGTAGGATTGCTGGGCCTCGACGTCAGCCAGGCTGAGCGGAGGCTCGGCCAGAGTTCTTGGGGGTGATACGCGTTCGTCCTGAAAATGAACTCGCGGTAGCTCAGCGTCATTTCGCTGCTCGGATAATATTCGCGGTCGCGGCGCGGATGGGGCACTGATCGGAGTGCGGTCGTAGTTCGGAGTCGGGTGTCTTGCCTCCGGCGCGGGGGGTGGAGCGATATCTCCGACGGGAGAATCCAGAAGGGGTTCCTCATCCCATAACGGAGTCCAGGTAACGTTCTGTTGCCGTCCCCGGAGGTGCGCGCGAAGGAGACGCCACCGATTTCGGTCGGGGTCAGCGCTCACGCGCAGTCGGTACCGGCGGAGAAGCTCGTCGAGGCCTCGATCCGACTGTTCGCACAGCCACGAGATCACGAGGTCCGTATTCTCGAGGTCGAAGTTCGGCCAGGAGGACCCGGGGTCCAGGAGTTCCGAGGTCCAGTTCCCCATCGCCGGTCGGATAGCGGGACGCGCGGTTGCCGAATCGCGAAAAGGCTGACTCTCACCGATTCCTCATCCACGCAGCCACTCACACGCATGCAAGCAAGCAACAGGGGGGGGGGGAAGTTAACGCACACCCAGAAATAACAAACAGGCTTAACCCAATATTAGCTGTAAAGAAAAGAAAAAGAAAAAGAAAAAAAAACAGACCAAAAATCCAGAAAAATAAGCAGAAATGCGAAGAGTACAGGCAGTCAGCTGCAAGCAGGCTCTCACCAGGTGCTGAAATAAGAGATAGTGCAAGACAAAAAGCAGAGAGAAAGGGGAAGAAAATAGATTAAACGGGGGGGATTGACCGGTACTAGGGTAGGCAAGCCGATAAGATGAAACAAAACTGGCTCGTTGAAGGCAACGACGGCGTTTTCCACCCGTTCTCGATACTTGGTCGCGGTTTTTGGGCAAAAAAAAATCAAAGTTCGCGGGGCAGGGGTCGCGGGTTCACCAACGCGGTTTCCAAAAAGGTCTCTATCGGGCCCCACGTTGGGCGCCAATTTTGTAACACGCTTTCGGGGTTGTTTGGAAACCAACCCCGTCCACAATGCTAGCAAAAGAAGCCGACAACCCAACGTGGATGGACGGTACTAAAACTAAACAAAAGATATAAGAAAGATTTGGGCGCCAAGTTCCTTACGGGAACTAATCGCCGCGTTTCCGCGGGGATGAGGGAAGGAATTAGGGGTGGAAGGAGGCGGGAGGCCGGCTAGACAGTGTT
The DNA here is from genome assembly GCA_018257835.1 of Euura lappo. Classification (NCBI taxonomy): domain Eukaryota; kingdom Metazoa; phylum Arthropoda; class Insecta; order Hymenoptera; family Tenthredinidae; genus Euura; species Euura lappo. The sequence continues at coordinate 52,450 of JAEUYN010000500.1, read as the reverse complement.
TGGTAGAGGGGAACGTGGGGGCGAAGATAGTAGACCCTGTGTAAGTTGGTGAACAATTATAAAACGTCTTTATTCAGTGAAACTAGGAAGTGAACACTCCCTTCGGGATACTAGGCGATCCCGAGGGTAGAAACTAGATCGGGCTAGAAGAGCCAATACAGAATATGATACACTATTTACAAGCTAGCCGCTCGACTCGACTGGGCACGGACCAGGAGGAGGGCGAGGGGACGGTGGGGAAAACGGTACAGGGCGTCAGCCGGATCGCACAGCGGGCTGTGGGCTCGTGACGGCTGACTCGCAACGGTGGGTGCGCGCGATCCTTGCGCAGACCACGTAGCGCAATCGTCTCAACGGGGACGAAGGGTACCGCGCTGGATCGACGCTCGATTCACGCGTTCGAATTCCCGAGTCGGTAAGGGAGCACTCAATGTGATCGGACGGACACAAGGAAGAGTAGGGTTTCAAACCGCAGCGTACGGCTAACCGTAGCTCGACGACGGTTGAAGTAAAGCGGCGTGCGCGGTGATTCTGCGCACCCTACGTAGAGCGTGAGTCTCAACAGGGATCACCTCTACAGGCGCGAATCACACGGACACGCACACAGGAACACACACGGGCAAAATTCAAATAGAAATGAGACAAACAACGGTAAAGCACGGTATCGGGACTCGACCGTTCGCGGAGGCGCGTGCAGGTCGGGATTCCGGTAGTAGGGGGTGAAGATGCTGAAAATACAAGCGATGCGAGAGATAGAAAAGCAGGCAAAAACGATCCTAGCGGATCTAGGGTACTTTCCGTGTGGAGGGTATTCCACGTCTCCGGCTCCAACGGACTCGGCGGCTGCCGATCCCACCTAGACACAATTAACAGGGTTTCTCGCAGCGCAGGGGCTGAAAATACAGACGATAAAGATCCTACCTTGGATCGGCGGTACACGGGTAATCCCAAAGTGGCGTGGCAATGTCTTTTTGGGGCACACGAACACTCTTAGCGGAATCGGAGGGCGATGGTGGCCGGTCGCGGCGTGGCCAGCGGTCCGGCGGGATTCCGTTTTCCTGGGGCTCACGGGTCACTGGTGGAGAATAGGGCACAATTTTATGGTGCACGGATTGCACAGAGCACGCTCGAATGCACGAACTGGGTTTTAGGGTTCGGAGGACTCTAAAAGACTCAAAAAACTTGGATTCGGTAGCACGGCGTAACAGGTGGCTGTTACTAGCTCGAAAACCAATATGGAAGCTGACTCGATAGAATTTGGCAAAGATGGCTAGACGCGTCTTCCCCGCGCCAGCTCGTAGGTCAGCGGGGAAGCGGGGTGAAGTCGCTCCTTGCTCCAGTGAACCACGTGACCCTTCGGTACAGTTTCTTAATTCTATGCGCGTTACCGAGAGTCGCGCGAGGATGTTTGCAATCCTTCCGCTGCGTTGACGGATGCCATAACGGGCAAACTATTTGCCACGTTACAGTCTATATGTATGTGTGACATATAAATAATATATTGGATGAGTCTTGGCTGGTGAACCGCGTTGGTGAACGGTTTGTTGCCGACGTTTCGTAAACATTGCAGTTTACTTCATCAGGGCGAGAGGTAACCTGATACTGGTTACCTCCAGACAGGGTGTCCCTATTTATCCGGAGCTGGAGTCATCGGAGCGTGACGTTTCAGTTGGGTGGAGTTGACCAATCAGGTGTTTTTAATTGATTGGCCAATCAATTAAAAACCGGGAGGATGGCGTCCCAAATTGGGTGGGTCTGATATCCTTTATCCCTATTGATGTTGTTGGGATGTTTTCGAATTTCGAGTGCTTCTCTGTATTTCCGAGGGAAGTACTGTTTCGAGTTTGCCAGAGATGTGGTCTGGTCAAACAGGATTTCATGACACGTTTCCATTTTGTGTTCCGCCAGAGCTGAGATGGTGTGGTGTTTTAGCTTGAAGCATCTTTGGTGTTCTTTAAGGCGAGTGCTGATCCTCCTCCCGGTTTCTCCGATATAGACTTTTCCACAGGAACAAGGGATCCTGTATACGCCTGATGAACTGAGTGGAGGGCGATTGTCTTTTGGAGAGGTTAGGATTTGTCCGATTTTTCGAGGTGGTTTGAAAATCGGCTTGATGTTATTTTTCCTTAGGATTCTCCCTATGGAGTCAGTTACTCCTTGAACGTAGGGGAGGAAGGCACATTTTCTTGTATTTTCAGTTGTTGTGTCAGTCTCGGGGTTAGCGGGGTTTTGGAGTTTTCTGATGGTACGCTTGATTTGATGAAGAGGGTAGCCGTTGGACTGGAGAGTTTTGTGTAAGTGATTCAGTTCTTGGTTGAGGCTGCTCGGGTCTGAGACTACTAGAGCCCTGTGTGCGAGAGAGCTGATGACGGATTCTTTTTGTGAAGGGTGGTGATGTGACGCTGCATGTAGGTACCTATTGGTGTGTGTAGGCTTGCGATACACCCCGTGGCCTAGATGTCCATTGGGTTTTTTGGTGACCAGTACATCCAGGAATGGGAGTTGGTTGTTCTTTTCCGTTTTCATGGTGAAGCGTATGTTGGGGTGTTGACTATTTAGGAAGGCGAGGAAGGCTGGGAGAGTTTCTTCACCATGACGCCAAATGACGAAGGTGTCGTCGACATATCGGAGCCAAAGTTCTGGTTTATGTTGGGCTTTTGAGAGTGCTTGCTTCTCGAAGTGTTCCATGAATATGTCCGCGATGATGGGGGATATCGGGGATCCCATGGCGGCCGAACACTGCCTCACTTCCACCTACTTTCTTTACCAAGGAGAGTACTATGAACAAGTCACCGGGGCCGGAAATACAGAGAAGCACTCGAAATTCGAAAACATCCCAACAACATCAATAGGGATAAAGGATATCAGACCCACCCAATTTGGGACGCCATCCTCCCGGTTTTTAATTGATTGGCCAATCAATTAAAAACACCTGATTGGTCAACTCCACCCAACTGGAACGTCACGCTCCGATGACTCCAGCTCCGGATAAATAGGGACACCCTGTCTGGAGGTAACCAGTATCAGGTTACCTCTCGCCCTGATGAAGTAAACTGCAATGTTTACGAAACGTCGGCAACAAACCGTTCACCAACGCGGCTCCAACCCGGAAGCCAAGACTCATCCAGAATCTACCCGCGGAAGCCTCAAAGACCTTGAATAATATATTATTCTCGCATATATATTTTTCCATTCTTCGGATACTGTAACATAAAATAAGTAGTTACTATAGAACCCCTCAGATGGCGCCAGCGGCAGCCAGTGTATGCCTCGGACAAGGAGGGTGTCCATGCGCTTCTATACCTCAATAAACATGATTAATAGAATCCAATAACAGTGGCTTATTCTTTCTCTATGGCTAGATCTTTGAGATTTTGTTCATTTAGATGACCCAATCTTGCATGCCATTCTTTGTTTATGGATTACTTAACTTCAGCAACAGCTGCAGATTGTCCATCATCTCCATCTTGACCTTGCATATAGTAGAGATTATTTCTTCGTTTGGCGACGGCGATTATTTTCCCATTCTTGTCGATGATTTGTGCGGATTTCCTGCCGAAAAGTACCTCGTGTCCCTTGTCCGTTATTTTGGCAACTGACATTAAGTTTGACCTTAAATCAGGAACATACAAAGTTTCTGTTATGATAGCGAAGTGTTTTGAACTCGCGCCTTATATCCTAGAGTCATGTGACTCAAGGCGCTGCTAGACTGACTTTCGGGGTAAACTAGCTGGTGCTCTTCCCTTTGTCTCCAGTGTGAATCTCAAGCGCTTCACGCATGGTCTATTATATTGCCGAACCGCTGTATTGATATCTCCTGAATAAATATCATTGCTATATATGTACATCCTGCGTGGTTTATTCAAACACCTAATCAACAGGTTATGGGCCCAGGATCGCGTATCGGTATCGGTAGAAATAACGAGTAAAAAAAAAACTTGTGCGAAAGTGACCGCGTGATGAGCGAACCGGTGGGAAGACCGCCATTAGAGAACTGTATCGAAGTTTGAACGCGAAAAGCGTGTGTGTAAAGGAAGTATTTCCAGAGACATTATTTTCGAGAAAACAAAGTGAAAATGTCCAGTGTGTCGATACGAATTGACCCGCTAACCGCGGACAATTATGATACGTGGAAAATCCACATGAGAGCGATACTCATCAAAAACGATTTGTGGGGGTATGTTAACGGCACCGAAGCGGAGCCGAGAAGTGATCAGACACTAATTGCGCAGTGGGTGAAAAATGACAATAAAGCACAGGCAGACATTATATTAGCGATAAGCGCGTCAGAGGTGACTGCCGTTGACGGTATGGAAACATCGGCAGCAATATGGCGAAAACTCGAATCGTTATATCAATCAAGTGGACCGGCGCGCAAAGCAACGTTGCTGAAGAAGCTCGTTCTGACCCGGATGCAGGAAGGTGACTACTTGAGAAAACATATAGCAGAATTCTTCGACGCAGTGAAGAAGTTAAGAGAGATTGGCTTGATAGTAATTGACGAGTTACTGTCAATCCTACTGCTGTACAGTTTGCCGGAGTCGTACGACACGTTTCGCATCGCGGTTGAATCACGTGACGATTTACCCAACCCTGAAATTTTGAAAGTGAAAATCGTTGAAGAATATGAGGCACGCAAGTCGAGAGAGACCAATACTGGTCAAGGTGCCATGTATGTGAAAAACAACAGACACCAATACACACGGGCTCCTCAAAGTGAGAAGAACGGGAGACCTGAAGGACAGCAAAGTAAATCCGAGTGTTTCCGTTGTCATGGAATCGGTCATATAGCGCGATACTGTCGTTCGAGGTATCCGTCAAAACCAAAACAGAGTGCGCGACAAGTTGAGGACAAAGACAATAGATCGATGTGTTCTTCGCGAGTGCCCGAAGAAGACGTAATGTTGAGTACTACCGAAGAGGTAATGTACAGTCGCGGAAACGGTACCGAGTGGTGTATTGACAGTGGATCTACCGGGCATATGTGTAACGTAAAAGAAATGTTCGCGAATTTCAAACCGCTTGATACCGAATTGAACTTAGCTAACAGTGAGAGTACCAGGATAACTGGATCGGGAAGTGTACGTCTACCGGTAGACACGGGTGATCGCGAGAGAGTCATAAATATCGAAAAGGTATTTTACGTAGCGGACCTACGTACGAACTTACTGTCAGTGTCAAAAATGACAGATCGTGGTCTTGAAGTGCGGTTCCGAGAGAGAGACGCGATCGTTATTGATAAACACGACAACGTGTTAATCCGCGCGGACCGCGTAGGAAATTTATACTATGTGAGGAAGAGCAAAGAGTGCGTGAATGTTGTGGAAAACAAAGACAAAAGTGAAATAGACAAATGGCATGAAAAGTTAGGCCATTTGAATGAACATGACTTGAAAGAAATGGTCAGAAAGGGCCTAGTGCACGGACTTAACTTCAAAAGTGACGCAAAGCTGTCAGTGTGTGAAGTGTGCATCTGTGAAAAACTAACACGTGCTCCATTCCCGAAAAGTGATGAAGAACGCACGGAAGATCTGCTAGAAATCATCCACACTGATGTATGTGGACCAATGAGAAGTGCATCTCATAAAGGTTCTAGATTTTTTGTGACATTTATTGACGATAAATCGCGCTGGTGTCAAGTGTATTTTGTGAAACATAAATCTGAGGCCTTGAGTATTTTCAAGGAGTTTAAAGCCGCAGTTGAGAAATTCACGGGTAAACAAATAAAAGCTCTCCAATCGGACAATGGAAAAGAATATTTCAATGGCGAGTTTGATGATTTTCTCAAGACTCACGGCATACAAAGACGTTTCACGGTGCCGTACACACCGCAACAGAACGGTGTAGCTGAGAGGAAAAATAGGACATTACTTGAGATGGCTAGATGCATGATGCGTCAGTCAGGGGTTCCTCCAGCTTTTTGGGCCGAAGCGATCAACACCGCGTGTTACGTGCGGAATCGTTGCCCAACGTCTGCGTTGAAAGGGCAAATACCGTACAAAATGTGGACGGGGAAAACTCCCACATTGCTCTACATGCAAGTATTCGGATCGAAGGTCTACGCGTTAGATAAACGCCCAAACAAGGGCAAATTTGACTCACGAGCGGAACAGTGCATCTTTATGGGTTATTCAACAGAGTCAAAAGCCTATCGCGTCTATTCGCCGAAAACCAAGAAGATTATCGTGACTCGGGATGTCAAGTTCTTGGGTGAATCCGCGTTTGACAACGAGTATCAAGAAATATTCGATGACGTCGAAGATAATAGTCAAATATCGGTGGAAATAACTAATCGCGAAAACCCCGAGATTCGTCCCGAGATACCCGAGGAAATTCGGATCGAACCTGAGCGTCCAAATAAACGAAAAGCGCCAATTTCGTGGGAATCGCTGCTTCAACCTTCCAAGCGTGGCAGAGGACGTCCGAGGATGGTGCGTACTGGATCGGCTGGAAGACCACGTAAGGTCTACCAACCTGCGAGCGTCGAAATCCAGGACAACGAGAGTAGCAGCGACGAAGCGGACACACGCGAAGGACAACGAGGATCTGAAGAAGAAGAAGATGAAGTTTTTGCAGAATACGCAAATTTAACGGTGACACAGGATCCAGCCACGTGGCAGCAAGCCACAGAAACAGAAGACGTGGAAGCCTGGAGAATCGCTTTGGAAGACGAGTTCCTAGCGCAGATTCGGAACGGTACGTGGCAGATAGTCACGCGACCAAAGGACCGCAAAGTGATTGGTAGCAGATTTGTGTTTTGCACAAAAAGCAACGGAATCACCGGAAAGAAAAAGGTGCGACTCGTTGCTAAGGGCTGCTCCCAACGTCCAGGGGAGGACTTCCACGAAACCTACTCACCTGTGGTAAGGTCAACTTCAATTCGTCTCATGGCTGCACTGGCTGCAGAACTCGAGTTGGAAATTCACCAGATGGATGTTATCGCCGCGTATCTGAACGGCGAACTCGAGGAAGACGTGTACATGGAAGTGCCGGAACAGTTACGGGAAGTGATAAATAAACTAAAATCGGGTAAACAAGTCGGTTCGAGTGAGAAAATCGTGCGAGAAACTATTGTGAGAAAAACAGCTGATCGCTGGCACAGTGGACTTAACGCGAACAATGATAGTGTGTGCCTGCTCAAGAAATCGCTGTACGGGTTACGTCAATCGGGCTTACAGTGGCATCGTAAGTTGGTGGATAAACTCCGTAAGCTGGGGTTAGTGGCAACGTCGCAAGACCCATGCATGTTCGTGTCGCGAGACAAAAATCGCATAATGTTAATCGCGGTCTACGTGGACGATATGCTGATTGCGACAAACGACCCGAAATGGTTACGCGAAATAAAACAGTCGTTGTCCGAATCATTTGAAATGAAAGATCTCGGGAAGGTCAGCGAGTGTCTCGGGATCGAATTTTCACGCGACCAAGAGTTGAAAGTTTACCTTAAACAACGCCGCTATACCGAGGCGATTTTAGAACGGTTCGGGATGCAAGACAGTGTAACGGTGTACCCTGTGGGCGACCAAGGTGGAAGTGGTCGCTCCCCTTTCCACCGGATGCTCAGAGTAAACCAGGGTCAGATTTAAGGAAAGGGAAGTAAAGAGGAGTGTGAATGATAACACACTGTTTATATTTATAAGAAAATAATAATCAATTTATTCAAGAAATCACGGTATGGGATTCTCCGGGTCGCAGACGGCGGCGGAGTCTCTGGAATACAAAAATATACGGGCTACAGTCAGCTTGACTTATAACTAAATTGCCTATACTCTTATTACTATCTTAACCTATGCGCGCAGTAAATTCTAGTTATGAAATAAATGAGAGATAATCAGTTATTAAGAATTATTAAAGGAGTCCTAAACTCCGAAATTATATATATCAAGAAAATATATCAAGAAAATATTAAAGGAAATATTAAAGGAGTTCTATCTCCGAAAATGTCTGACTTATATCAGGAATATTAAATACTAAAGTTCAAATGAGTATTTAATATTAATACGAAATAACGAATCAAATTAATAAATGAATATTACAGGAGAATTAAAGTACGGTACGGTATTAAATGCTACGGCCTAAGTTTATACAGGTTCTAACGGAATAAACGGAACGGTCTACGGTACAATAAAGTCGCGGTGTCTAAACGCGAGACTCTATCCCGGGTGGTCTGAGGTCGCACCCTACAGTCCAAAAGTGAGTCAAGATCAGTGAGCTTGGTCGGGAGCGCCCGGCTTGGCTGGTCGATCGAGACTGCTCGCTGCTGGTCTGGCCGGTCGTTATAACTGCGCTCGGGTGCGCTCTGGCTGCGGGAAGCGGCGCGCCTATCGGCGGCCTGTGAACTACGGTCCGGCTCATCTGGCGGATGGCCGGTTGACTCTGGTGACGGGATGTAGGCCGTCGGTCGATAGGGTATCGATCGCTGGATCGATGTGTTCGTATGGTAATTACCATACGCTAATGACGGGTTATCGACCGTCGGCTGTACATCCCGTCACACAGTAAGCCGGTATCGACACCAATTGAATCGGGCTGCAAACTATCGAAACCGGTAAACGCGAGTGAAACCGAAATGAGACAGTATCCGTATCAAAGTTTAATCGGTGCGTTAATGTACTTGTCAGTGACGACCAGACCGGATATCGCGTTCACGGTGAATTTTTTGAGCCAGTTTAACAATAACTACAACGCTGAACATTGGAAAGCCGCCAAAAGAGTGCTTCGTTACTTAAAAGGTACTCTAGAGTACGGACTAGTATACAAAAAGACTGGGTTACCGTTGTTTGGTGTTGTTGACGCGGATTGGGGTTCGAACACTCTCGATCGCCGATCATATTCTGGCTACGCATTTATATTAGCCGGTGCCGCGATATGTTGGGAGGCTCGTAAACAGCGAACCGTGGCCCTCTCGAGCACAGAAGCTGAGTACATGGCTTTATCAGAAGCATCTAGGGAAGCCATGTATCTCCGAGGAATTTTGAGCACCTTAAATATGTCGATTGATTACGTCACATTGTTTAACGACAACCTAGGCGCTCAGTCACTGGCAGAGAATGATGGCTACCACCCGCGGACTAAGCACATTGACGTGCGATACCGTTTTGTCCAAGATGTCGTCGAGAAGGGCAAAGTTGACCTCCAGTACCTACCCACGGAGGAGATGCCAGCGGACATGTTGACTAAGGGACTCGGCGGAATAAAACATCGCGAATGCCTCATCAATATAGGCATGATCAATGTTTACGATCATTGAGGTGTCGAGCTCACAACTTCGAGGGGAGGTGTTATGATAGCGAAGTGTTTTGAACTCGCGCCTTATATCCTAGAGTCATGTGACTCAAGGCGCTGCTAGACTGACTTTCGGGGTAAACTAGCTGGTGCTCTTCCCTTTGTCTCCAGTGTGAATCTCAAGCGCTTCACGCATGGTCTATTATATTGCCGAACCGCTGTATTGATATCTCCTGAATAAATATCATTGTTATATATGTACATCCTGCGTGGTTTATTCAAACACCTAATCAACAGTTTCTTCTAAACGTACAGGTCTTGATCCTTCACCATCTTCAACAATAAGACCAACGGTCCCGATCCCTCTTATCTGAGTGCTTTCTTTATTAGCTAAACTCAGATTTCGGTTTGGAGTATCTTTGATTTGACGGAATCTTTCTTCTGTAAAACACATATGAGAAGTAGCTCCTGAGTCGAGACACCAATCTTCCGCTTTATTTGCACTTTCGACCGTCGTCATTGCAACCTCTATTTTTTCTTCGATTTTTCTGGCTTGTGACTCTTTGACTATCGTCTTCGCATAGCAGTCTTCTGTCTTGTGATTTGTTCTGTGACATTTTTCACATTTGAGCTCAGATCCCTTCTCGAATTTCTCCTTTTTCTTGTTATGTTTTACTCGTCCCTTTTGAGTTTTTCTTGCGCACATGGCACCTGAAGCTTCTTCACCTCGGCTTTTCCGTGCTTCATATTCTTCTTGAAGTTTGATCTTCAAGACTTCTGGTTTTGGAAGTTCGTCCCGAGATTCTATGGCTATTCTGAAATTTTCATACGTGTCTGGTATGCTGTATAATAAGAGAATCGATAGGAGTTCTTCGTTCACTTTTATATCCATTTCGTCCAGTTTATCCACGGTTTCGAAAAATTTGGTCAGATGGTCCCGCATGTCGTCTGATTCCAACATTTTCCGTAGAATTAGTTGTTTCAGCAGCGTCGCTTTGCGTGCAGGTCCTTTTGACTCGTAAATCGAGTGTAATTTCAGCCATATCTCTCTAGCTGTCGCGCAGTTCTTGATTTGTCGCAGTTCGGACGGAGATATCGCAAGGATCAAATCCGATTGAGCTTTGAGATCAGCTTGCTCCCATGCAGCGGCTGCCGTTATAGAGCCCTCATTGCCTACGATTATCGCTGGTTTGAGTTTCGACCCGTTAACATAAGCCCATGCGTCATTTTTTATCAGTACTGCCCGCGCTTGTAACTTCCATGTGTCGAAGTTTTCTTTCCCGAGTTGTTCTATCCTCGAAGAATTTGAGGTCATTTTGTTTGATTGATTTATTTAACGGAAAACTTATTTTCTGATTTTTACACGCTTTTCACGCGAACTAGGAATAAACTTTACACCGCGCGATTGACATAGATTGCCATGCTTTTTTCGGTTGATAGGTTTTGTCCGTTTTACACCAGAATTTTTTCACACGACTCAAAATAATGAACTATGAGTGACATTTTATTAACAACTGAACTAAGATTATATCCATACAATAAATGAATATCTTGAATTTCCAACATATTTCACATTTTCTAGGATAAAATAGCGTTTTTCTGTTTTGATAGATTATTTATACGTTACTTTTCGTGATAATTCAAGTAAGAATAAAGTTATCAAATTTTGTAGCTCGATTTCGAAACGGCCTCTTCACTAAGCAGTGTGAGACCAGAAAAACTAAAATTGGTCCACCGGTATATTTTATTTCGTGCATCATAGACAGTAAAAAACTAGTTCCTAAAATCGCGTGAAAACCATCCATACAAAAATCTCAAAACTGATTTTACTTAGTTTTTACTGTTTTGAAATTTCAAGATGTTCGTTCTTTCTCGACGATCTTGCTACTGATTTTGCTGTGAAAAAATGTAAAACTCTTGAAATCAGAATAAAACCCCGTGTAAAATGGAAACGCTTGCCCAAGTCTTGTGTATAGCTTGAAATACCCTTGAAGCGGCCAAAAAACCATTGAAAAAGCCTTGTGATCAGCTTGCTGACGCTTGGCTTTTGAACCAAGAGTTTTGCAAGCCTCGGGAAGCGGTTGGTTTTTAGCCTGGCAAACACTTGATGACAACGCTTGGCAACATCCTGGGTCAAAAAACCCTTGCACAGGCCTTGTAATAAGCTTGCTAACGCTTGGCTTTTGAACCAAGAGTTTTGCAAGCCTTGGGAAAAGGTTGGTTTTTACCTTGGCAAACACTTGATGACAACGCTTGGCAACACCTTGGGCTAAAAACCCTTGCGTAAGCCTTGTGATAAGCTTGCAAACGCTTGGCTTTTGAATCAAGAGTTTCACAAGCCTTGGGAAAAGATTGGCTTTTGCCATTTGATCATAACGCTTGGCAACACCTTGGGTCAAAAAACCCTTGCGTAAGCACTGGGATCAACTTGCGAATGCTCAGCTTTTGGAGCAAGAGTTTCACAAGCCTTGGGAGAAGTTTGGATTTTGCTTTGGCAAACACTTGATGATAACTCTTGACATCACCTTGCGTTGAAAAACCTTTAGGTGAGTCTTGCGATCACATCATTGCCGCTTCGTGTCTAAACCAAGAGTTCAGGAAGCCTTGGGAAACGGTTGATTTTCACCTTGTCCAACACTCGATCACGACACTTACCCAAGCTTGCAGTTACAATCGGCAGACTGTTGGGCCAAGGTTCGGCGAATACTTCCGACGGTCGGCGATTTTGTTTCACGGAACGCTGGCCCAGCGCTGAAAATGATAACATCATGCCAGTATTGGCACGACCGTCAAATCCTGCATTAGCACGACTGTCGTACCAGCAGTAATCGAACGTTCCCTGGTACAAATTTTCGTCTACATTCCCGCCCAGGGATACTAGATAGCAAATATTTTTCACAAATTTTTATGTAAATTTTTTTTTTATTTTAACGTGGTTTTTCGGTATCTGGGTAATAGTAATTGTAATTCCCATTCATTAGGATGAAAAAAAAGATTATCTGCGTGAGGTTCGAGCTCGAACTAATCCGCCCCTCGATCCAGTAATCCAACCCGGGCCACCCATCCTAGTTCTGGCCACGCCCGGTGTTGCTTAACTTCGGTGATCTCTTCAAGTTCGGTCCCCATCTCGCTCCAAGTACCTGTTATTGTAGAGTTGCACATTTCCTGACATCATAGCGTTTATGAATGATTCAGAACTGATACTGAATTCTTGAGGAATCATACGAAGTCCTTTTAGCTGCAATATCTTTTTGGCTTCAACATATACCGTAATAAGTTATCGCAGATAGACTTGTGTAGTCTCATTGCACGTTCGATTCTCGGATTTGGTAGGGATGAAAAGTTCTTCTCGAGTCCAAATAACTTTGAAGTGATTGTGGCTGTGAATGGTGGTCGAAAATCCCTACATTATCTTTAGTCGTGTATTTTAGTCCAATTACATCTGTTTTTGTTTTTCAAAGTTTTGGTTTTAGTTGAAGATTCTCGTAGATGACCGTCAATATTCGCACCCTTTTGAAGTTGTGAAAAATTGTCAAGTTTTTTGGAGTTTTAGATTTTTGTCATCTATCGTAGGTATCTATGTAGTTACTTACAAAATAATCACAATTATCTGTGCTCAAATATTTTATTATTTTTCAGTAGTAAATTTTCATAATCTTTCCACAAACTTTTATATTTTGCGAAACAAAACAGTAAAAACTTCAGTCATCACCTCTTTCTTTCACTTTGTTTTTGGAAAATACATTTGCTAGTTCGAAATAAGTTAGAGAAAGTGTAGAAATTTTGAATTGTCGATTGATTTTTGGCGTGATAGTTAACGGAAGATAGGCGAAGGAAACTGTAATTTCTAACATTGCATTGTATAGTATTACTCACAATATGCACTATTGACTGATTATAGTTTTGATAAAACTTTGTCGTCAGGGAACATTACAGTACAGATGAATGTCAATAAAAAATGTATGATTATCTTTCCAATTCTTTCTGACGATGAGGCAGAAGGTTTCCAATTGTAACGCGTTGCTGGGCGTGGAAGGTCATCAGCGTTCTCATTTGTTCTATTTGACACACGAAATAAAAATTTGCTGTTTTAGTTCGCATTATACTGCTATATACTCAGTATCCTCAAAACGAACATGCCATCGTATGGCCAACGCTATTCGAGCACTATCTGCCCCAGCGTTGACATTCATGATCATTTGACAGTAGTGAACGAGTACGAGTCAATGCTGGGCCGGCGATGGCAAAATGTCACCATCGGCAATACAACTTTGGGAATGTTGGGCCAACGGTGTTGAATTCACAGCGTCGGTAAAGCGAGCTTGGGTAGTAAAACTTCACGTCAAAAAACCTTGTTCAAGTCTTGTCATAAGCTAGCCAACAAAGCAAGGCTTTTGCAAGCCTTGGGAATAGCTTGACTTCCGTATATTAGTTGCCAACAATCTGAAATCGGCATTTTTAATTGCGGAACATTATGAATAGCTGCAGCCGCGTATATTACTCATCTATGTAGATCAACAAATATAACGCTCTGATCATAAATAGGTGAAAGTTTTAGCAGAATTCAATAGGTAGTTTGGCGTAGTAGGTAGGGCGTGCGACTAATATAGCAAGCGAGCGATAGGGTCCCGGATCGAATGCCGAAAAAAACACGCGAAGTTTTTCTGAGCTAAACATGCGTTTTATCGACGGTATATAGTGATCAATTATGAGTAGTTCGGCGAAAAAAGGCGGAAAATTTTTATTTTTTGCTTAATTTTGCAATATTTTATGTCAACAATTCTTGTACCAGTGGAAACCCTTTGTTAACCCTTGGTGAAGTCTTCCAGAAGCCTTGAAAAAACCTTTTCCTAACCCTTGGTGAAGTATTTCAGAAGCCTTGACAAAACCCTTTCTTAACCCTTGGCGACCCATTCAGACGCCTCGGAAAAACCCTTTCTTAACCCTTGGTGAAGTCTTTCAGAAGCCTTGAAAAAACCTTTTCCTAACCCTTGGTGAAGTCTTTCAGAAGTCTTGAAAAAACCCTTTCCTAACCCTTGGGAAGATCCTTGGCAGTTTTGTTTCAATTTGCAAGCTTTCGAACAATGGTTTTGCAAGCGTTTAAACCAATGGTTTTGCAAGTGTTTAAACCAATGTTTTGCAAGCGTTTCGCAATCCTATTTCAAGGCAAAAATTTTTGCACGGGACTGTTATAACTTCTCCTCTATGGTTTTTACTGTTAATAATGTGCCAAAAATAGGAATAAGGGGGCCCCAAGATTTGCTGGCCCAGGGGCCCCGGAGTTTCTGAAGTTCGTAATTCTGGCGACGAAAGAATAATTCATTTCGCGACAGATCTCGTGACATTTTGACTTTGACGCGCTGGGGGTGGCTTGTTCGGGTCGGGGGTGGTTTTGGAAAATCGGGACCGACGCCGAGTGGCAGCGATTAATGAGCAATTAATTCAAGCGTCGAGAAAATAATTGATTTCGCAACAGATCTAGTGACATTTTGACTTTGACGCGCTGGGGGTCGCTTGTTCGGGTCGGGGGTGGTTTTGGAAAATCGGGACCGACGCCGAGTGGCAGCGATTGATGAGCAATTAATTCTGGCATCGAGAAAATAATTAATTTCAATACCTAGCTCCAACATTTTGACTTTGACGCGCTGGGGGTGGCTTGTCCGGGTCGGGGGTGGTTTTGGAAAATCGGGACCGACGCCGAGTGGCAGCGATTAATGAGCAATTAATTCAGGCGTCGAGAAAATAATTGATTTCGCGACAGATCTAGTGACATTTTGACTTTGACGCGCTGGGGGTGGCTTGTTCGGGTCGGGGGTGGTTTTGGAAAATCAGGACCGACGCCGAGTGGCAGCGATTATTGAGCAATTAATTCTGGCGACGAAGAAATAACGAGTTGTCAAATGGACAAAAGTTCGTTCTATCCTTTCTCTGGGGGATGTAATATTAGGGTTGGGGTGGTTTTGGAGATCGGTCACTAGTGTTAATCGACAGCGATTAATTAGCGGAAAAGTCTCACGGGCCAAATTTTTTCATCCCGCTTCATTTAGAACATTTTTACGACATGGCTGAGCCAGCTTAATGATAAGCTGGGTATGCCATGTTTTTTTTGAAAATGGTTGGAGTCAAAACATTTTTTTTTCGCTATTAAAAAGCATTTAATTAGCGACTAATTACCACACTCGTTTCGATTGGTTCTGCTATAATGGCATCGCCAGCTTTATGGAGGTATAGAACCGGAGCATGTTTCGTGGGTGAAAATTAGTGAATAATCTTACCCAATCAAACAAGTTTTCCATGTTCTAGAGATTTGAACAAATGGGAAGGACTCTTGCCTCTATCCATCAATTTCATTATTTGCACCGTTCAAATACCCAACTGCGATGAAACGTTCGTTCGCTTCTTCTCATCGGTCAAATAATTTTAATATTCTTGTTGCGTATTTGTTTACGGGGCGTAAATTCAAGCACGGTCGAAAAAAAGTTAAGGACACACTTTCGAATGTCTTGTTCATGATGCTATCGTGAATAATATTCAACTGAATTGCTCTCAACGCTGCGTAAGAAATCATGACTTTTTATAACAGTGGAATATTTCCTCAACAACTTTGTTAATGTAATTGAAGTTTTTACTGAGTCGTAAAGCTTGTTCTATAGCTCGAAGATAATAAATCGTGTAATAATTATCTTTAATGCAGATAAATGAAGATAATGGCATATAAGACGACAAGTAATGCAAATGAATTATAATTTTTCGCATCTACTTTATTAGTGGAATGATAGAAAAATATTTGTTGCTAAATTATTCGTTAATGTCAACCAAGATGTTAATCACAGCGTAAAAGCTACCTGTACGTTAGTTTATAGATTGCCTGTAATATTAATTATTATTAAGTTTATTGAAAAGTTAGAAAATAATAACACGAACAAAAAATAAATAAAAATTTACTACAATCTTGAGAGACTTGGATAAATTTTATTCTATGTATCGATCAGTAAAATTTTACAAATACTCAATGTTAACAAATGCAGGAGTTGTAAGTTGTAAGTAAGGGATTCAGATATGAATCTGTTGACGACGATTTTCAACTAATTGTTGAAACATGGGACAGATTTTTGATAAGCTACACAAAATGTTTGTGATAACGTTAGGCTGAATACGTATGAGGAATATCGATCAAAAATATTACGAAGTCAAACAGAGTCAATAATTTATATGCGTGCGAATACTGCAAGAACAAAAAATTTAGTAAAAATATTTTAATAGATCCCGAATCGATCACCAAATTTATATAGGCTCCTAAGTTATACCTATGACCTCACAAAATGCAGCATACCTATAATGTCATTCACAATATTGTTTCTCTTGCGAATAAAATAAGCGTATCCCGAGTAGAAATTCAATGAGGCATGCCCGTGTAACGCAAGGTTAGCATGGGCCTGATCAGGCTCTAGTATTCAGTAGTACTGTCTAATCAGGGCCAGATGGAACAAAGCGTTACATCAGGCGCCTATCAGGCCCTACTGCCGCCTGCTTCGGCCCTGCTTAAATTTCTACTCGGGATATTGTTATTGCTGACATTTTTTTTTAATATGCAGCGAGGTGGATGAATTAATGTGTCACATCACAGTGAGCCCTACTGAAAAAGATATTGTCAAATATTACACGAAAAAGTACATAATAAATTACATAAAGTTATGATTGGATTCATGATATGAATTATCATGTAAATTGCGAATGTTGTAGATTATTATGTACTTTATCACATGATTTTTATTCTGACCATTGTTGTACAAATACACATAATTTATTATCAAATTTATAGTGTGATGTTTTACATGATCAGATTTTACGATAGAAAAGAAAAAAAAAAGTAAAATTTAGACCGGGGAATTTACGAGTTCCAACTTCTCCAAAGAAACTGGAAATCAATCACAATCATATCAAAACTTATGAACCTGAAACCTCGGTACATTACTATGAAGTACCGTAGCTCAGATGGTAGCGTCACTGCTTGCGAATTCAAAGGACGGCGGTTCGATCCCGACTCAGGGATCCCTTTTTTTTCTTTTTCTATCATAAAAACTGATCATGACGTAAAACATTCTACGATAATTTAGGAAATAAATTATGTGTATTTGTACAAAATGATGGTTAGAACAAAAATCTGATGATAAAGTACGTAATAATTCGTATCATGAATCCAATCATAACTTTATAAAATTTATCATGTAATTTATTATGTACTTTTTCATGTAATATTTTACAGGATCTTTTTCAGTAGGGAGGCGATGCATCTGTTGGCTTCGAGTTGAACTTCTGATGCTCCTTGGCGAACGATGCCGACCGGTATATTCATGCAGTTGATAGCATTCGCCACAGCGGTCTTCGCTGCCGAACTTGAACTGGTTATGACCTTGTTCGTGGTGGCTCGGAACGCCCGACTTAGCGTCGCACCCTCTGTTAACAAGCCGTCATTGCACGTCTCCATCCGTTGTGGGTTGCTGGTGGAGCAGGACCGCGAGAGTGAGTCGTAAAAGGATAAAACTCGTTGGCCATTCTGAAATAATGTGGATGTTTCTTTAAATGTACTTGGCGCGTTGCCTAGTGAGCCTAGCGAGCCTAGCGCAGGCTCTTCGGCTTCTCGAGTGAAAGTCACCCTCATCAGAAACTTAAACATAATCTGTGTAGTTATTAATTGTTCAGTTCTCTCCCGATTTTTATTATTATTATTATTATTATGTCTCATCGAACGTTGGACCCTAAACTTTGGTTTTTTCTTGACGGATCAAGACGGATCATCGGAATGATCGCAAATTCCCAATAATGAAAAATAATTTCATTTAAGTTGATGCCATCTTCAAATGAGTTGGTTGAAGCTAATATAAATTGAGTCTTTTATGTGTGAACTTCAAACTCACCGAGATGATAGAATCCATGTCGATTTCGTGCTCACTGAGGGAGCTCAGAGCATCGCGGCAACAATTTTCTATTTCCCTATCTCCAGTTTGAGTATATTTTCCAACTCGAACTCTCGCTGTTTCGAAGCACTGGGCTGCATTTTCACCCTTAGTAGATTTCTTGGCTGCATCCTGTTGGTGCAAAGATTTCTCTCGTTATTGTAAAAATTTGAGGAGACTGAATTCTAACGACATGCTCGAAATTTTGGTCTCGCACAGATTTTTAGATCCTCATCTTCACGATTAAAAGTCACCTCGATCGTCGTCAACGTTGGATTAACAATGGAGTTTATCTCTCGCCTGGATGCTATCTTCGCGTCGCTGAGATTGTTGTTCAAATTGGTCGAAAAATCCAGCTTATGACGTTGCAGACGAATCACCGTGTTCTGTAACGCTATTTTTTGACGGACGATTTCAGTTATCCGGCTCTCCAAATTACCGTAACCAAACACCATCTGAAACTGTCAAAGAGAAGATAAATGATCGATGAGAAATTTGCGATAATCCATCTGGATTGAATTGGACATTTTGGATTTGGTTTATATCAAAAGGGAAAATTGCATCACGACTTTGTCATCGTATGTCAAATTGGGAGAGGCCCGTTCGGACACATCTGGATCGGACACCAGATAAATATTATTCTAACAAAAATCAGATCGGTCACATCCGGATCGCACTTTGATGACACCTGGTCATTTCGGTGACTGTCAACAAAGTGAAATTGAATAAATCGGTCATTTTGATGACAGGGGTTCCTTGGCGTGATCCTCAGATGTCTCAAATGTCAAGTTTCATTTATACATGTATATATATATATATATTTCGCGTGTCTAATGGCATAGGGGCGTAAACGCCAAAAACGCGATTTTGGTGGCAAAAGGTCGTATCATTTTTTTTTCACGCCATTCGCTCTGAAAATGGTCAAAACGTGTAGATCAATTTAAATTACGAGATCGAAAAATGTAAGTGCAAAAGGTCGTAAGTTTGGCGGATTAGTGTTGCCGCGAGACGAGATGAGACGAGATTTTGTCATTTCTCGTCTCGTCTCGAAATTTCTCGACTGACCAGGATGAAATTGAAAGCATCGGCACAAAATCCTAATATTGCCATGAGTCACGAGTGGCAAAAAAACCAAAGCAATTTCGATGAAATTTGTATGGGACCAATCTGGAAGTATATCCTTTCAAATGGCGAAAGAATTTTTGGAATCGGTTGATAAATGACGGAGCTATGAGGTAACAAAAAAGGAAAAAAAATACAGCCGAGTTGAAAACCTCCTCCTTTTTTTGAAGTCGGTTAAAAATCTCTCATCGCGGCTCGAAATAGGAATGACAATTCTGGTGAACTCCGAGACAGTACCTTTCGATCAGAAGAAGAAAAAAATAGAATAGAAGTGAAAGGAAAGATAACGGAAGCAATTAAGATTTAAAAACGTCTGTCCAAGCTGTGTCATATCTATCCAATAGTATCCTAGACTTCGAACGCCGCAACGGTCTGTACAACGCTCTGCACGATACTAATTTTTACAATTTCATGTTTCTCTTTTATAAATAAATGTTTATTATCTTCGATTTTCGAGTAATTACCCATTTTTATTTCATCTATAATACCAAAAATAGGCCGAGATTCTCGAGATTCTCGAGATTCTCGCCGTGTTCCTCTCGTCTCGTCTCGACTTACAATTAGACGGTCGAGAAAAAAATCACTCTCTCGTCTCGTCTCGCGAACCTTCAGTCTCGTCTCGTCTCGATTTTATCGACTCTCGCGGCAACACTATGGCGGATACGTCGTTCTTGCATTACAATTTTTAAGGAAAATTAGAAAAAAACGTAAACGCAAAACGTCGTATTATTTCTTGTCCTGATTTTTAATGATTTTTCCAAATAGCTGTAAAAACTCGTAAAACGCAAAGATAAATTGAAAGAACGACCACTTAAAAAATTCGATAAAAAGTATTGGTAGTTAAAATCAGAAGGTCGTAAGCGTCATTTTTTTATTTTTTTATTATTCATGATTTTTGCAAGTAGTTATAAAAACTCGTGAAACGCAAAGAAAAATCGAAATCGACAACGTTTCGAAAATTCATAGAAAAAAACAAGGTAAAAGCAGAAGGACGTAAGCTCCAATTTAAAAAAAAAAAAAAAAAATTGGCGGTTACGACCTTCTGCTTTTAATTGACCCAATATTAAATTTCGAAGTTTATGAACGAATCTTCGGGTTTCTATCCCAAATACAAAAAAATATATACATATATACATATATATATGTATGACCTTTTGCCGTTCCGAACAGCAAAAAGTCGTATAATGGCGCTTACTCTTTATGCCATTAGACACGCGATATACATATAATCACTATCTATCTCGTGTCCGATCCGGATGTGTCCAATTTGATTTTTATTAAATTATTATTTATGATGTGTCCGAAAGAAAATGTGTCCAATATGTGTAAGAAAATGTATCCCAGATGTGTCCGAACGGGGCCTGATCGTCAAAGATTAAAATTTACCTGGACTGCGCAAGAAGCTAGAACGACCACGGCCACGACAATCTTCATTCTTGAAACGGTAGAGTCAGAAATGATCTGAAGCAGTGATATGTTCCCAGTCAACTGCGATTAGTTGCACTGAACGTTATATCGCGAATAGCAAACTACTTATAGAGATACGGCAGCACGAGCGATAAGAAATAGAACTAAAAAACGTCGCTTTGTTCGAACGGTTCTGAGAAAATGCGACGGTTCGTAATTGCAGTGAATCCCACGACTCACACTCTCTCATTATCGCGTTACCATAAACACTCGTGCTTTCAAGTACACACATAATTGGTGAAGAGCACGATTATGAACAGTTTTTTGAGACAATGATGCCTTGTGTGATGGGGGATCTGTTAACGATCTTTTAACGAATTGAAACGGCTAAGGCTATATTCGATGAGTTTACATAGGATTGATGTCGTTGGTTTTTTTTTTGCATAAAATTACATTTCCAGTTATTATTAAAGGAATTTTTTCATTTCTGAATTCGAATTTTTCACGATAATTGATCTTTTTTACTCACAATATTTGAGAGCTCGCTATATTTGGCGCTGTTCAAACTGGAAATATAGGGTCGACGGAATGTTCAATTTTTTATCACCGTCATCGTCAAGCAAAAAGCGAAGCTCTTTGGTCAAGTATTCAATATGCTGCAAAAAACTGAAGACATTTGGATTCTGATGAAAATTGGGACTTGAACGTTCTTTGGGTCACTAATCACGAATCTGAAGTCAGATTTGCGAAATTCAAAATAGTTGCAATGGAAATATAAATGAATAACGGGAAGTTCAAAGGCTGGATCATAGTACCAAATACCCTAAAATGTATCCTCCTGTAGTTTTCTGGTCTGCTTCTACGTAGACCTGATGCTACCTCAAATGACGACATGTTATTTGCTACGTTTATCTCACCTTGATAGCACAATATTTGACCATTTGTCCCGCACGGAAAAAAATACTCCAAGGTATATATGTATGTATGTATGTATGTATGTAAATTTATTATGCCGTAGCCTTAGATAGGCCTATGGGCAACATTGGAGGTACATATAGTTTCTTAATTTCTATAGATTCTATGTAGATACATATAATTTTTCAATTTTCATAGTTTCTTATAGAGAAAGATGTAATTATGAGTAAATGATGTGTAGTATAAAACTAGGACTAAGAAATGAAGCGAGACGATGGCATGACGATATAAATGTGTAGGGTTGAACAATGATTTCTCAGAAGGAAAGATGTAGTACGCGCTACGAAGATGTCATAGCGTTTATTATAAAACTAGGACTAAGAGTGTGGCAAGATAATGGCATGAGGATACAAATGTGTGGGGGAAGGAATCGGAAATGATGCACATAGAAATAACAGTAAGTGTTGAGATGTAGCTGAATATGATCTAACAGGGATGGGTGGATACGAATAGTGAAGGGAAAAATGAAAAGGAACACAACGAAGTAGGCGCAGGAAAACCGTTGGCTTGCGGCTTACAGCGCATCCAAGTGGACCAGGGGACAAGATGGTAAATGACTCACATGAATGAAGATACTGATGGAAAAACGACAGATAGAAATCAATAAATAATACAGTAAAGTGCGATAAACGAGAGCAAGTAGCATAGCTACTACAGTCAAATAGGTGAGCTCATACTAATTTGACTATCGAGTAGAGCCGTTACACAACGGCTCATCACAATTATCTATTCATATATATAACCTCAATTATCTACTCAACACTCTTAATAAAGAGAAATTAGATAAAAGCAAATAGAGCAAAAGTAAGCTAAATAGCAAATAATAAATTAAAAATAAAACTAGGACTAAGGCATGGGGCATCGCCAACAATTATGCACAAATAGTTACAGGCTATGATAATATTGTGGCGAGAGCAAGAGTGGGCACACTACGCCATCACAGTCGCGCCCTAGGGATATATGCCAATATGTATCCCAAAAACCGATATATAAAACTCATGGGGGGGGAAGTGTTACGAAGACACCCCTTACCCTTGGCCCGCTTGCTCCAGACTGATGAATAAGTGACGTGCTGGTTGCTGTGACAACTAGCACTGTCTTTTTGTAACGTCAGTCTGCCTAGAGCTTTGATTAAGAACAGACGTTCTGTCAATAAATACACATATTGTCCGTTTAACTGCTCTCTTTCATTTTTAAAAGCCTAACATACACTGCTCACGCAGTAACACTGGTGTCAGAAGTTAAAACGGTTTTGTGAAGGGCTCGGTGTTCGGTACCGGTTTTGTGGGACGAAAGACTCTAGGCAGATAAAACATGGTGAGAACACGTCGGGGCACCGACACTTCTGACCACTCTGAGGGGGAGATTGATGCACCGCGGGCGCCGCGCCCGAAGCGGTCCCGGATCAGTCGTCCTAGGGGCGCTGCGCACCCACCGACGCCGAGCCGGGGTCTTCCGGTGCCATCGCCGCTACGCGGGGTCCCGGAGCTGGGGGATGAGCCTCCTTTGGGGGTTCCCCCGGTTACCGTACTGGATCAACCCCTCCTGCGACAGCAGGAGGCTTTGCAGCAGCAGTTTCTGGAGCTTTTGCGGGAAGAACGCCTTGCCAGTCAAGAACGGGACCGCGAGCTGCTTCGACAGTTGCAGCACTTCCGCCAACGGGACGAGATCCACGGTCGACCTCGAGAATTTGAGGTGCCGCATCGGGATGTTGGGACTCGGGCTGCTTCCCGTATCAACCCTGCGGCAGGGTGCCGGGTTCTCGCGGATCTGGGGTCTGTATCCGTTCAGGGGGAGGCCAACCCTCCCCCACCTATTCTGGCTCCCAAGCCGAGCCATCCGCTCGGCGACGGGACACAGGGACACCGGGGTGGCGAGGGTAGCGTACCTCGTCCTTTCGGTGCCTCACGAGGGCTTCGCAGTCACGAGGTGGAACCTTCAGGTGAGGCTGCGACGGCGCCTCCTGCTTTGTTTGGTGTAACCTCCCATTTAGCGAATTTCCGGGGCAGGGAGGAGGCTCAGGCTCGATGCGTTGGGCCACACTCGACCGAGGCGTCACTCCCTTCCTGCTCTTTTTCCGGGCCCTCGTTGCCTTCGGGCGTGCTGACCGGGCCCTCACGTCAATCGAGCGCAGCACGGTTCAACACTTACGATGGGGCGCTTCCGTGGGCCGTCTACGAGCGGCAGTTTCGGATGGTGGCTCAACTGAACCAGTGGACTGGTTTCGAACAGGCTGCCAACCTGACCGCCTCCCTCAGGGGCCCGGCACTACACGCCCTGAGTTCTCTTTCAGATGCGGATGCGGAAGACTTTTCGCGCATCTGCACAGCCCTGAGACTCCGCTTCGGGGAGGAACATCTCACCAAACTGTACTATACACAGTTCGAGAACCGGACTCAAGGTCGAGACGAGGACCTGGCTAGTCTGGGACACGATTTGGAGCGTTTAGCCCGATGCGCGCTGCCTAAGTGTTCGGCAGAAGGGCGGGATCAGATCACCTGTGCGCGCTTCATGAGTGCGATATCGGACTCTACGGTGAGGCGGTCGTTGAGGATGGCGGGGCCGTCTTCCCTTCGAGAGGCCATTGTCCGGGGTCTGGAGATAGAGGCCCTAAATAAGGACAACAGCCGGGGCCCACGGGTTCGACGGGTTCGAGACGAGCGAGAGTCGACCCCCCCCTCCGGCCGTCCTCGTCAAGATGCCTCTCATCATCGTCCGGATAGTCGACCGCCCACATCCGGTGACTCTCGCAAACGTCGACGAGACACTCCTGCCCCTGCCCCCAACAAGGCCTCGAACGAGAGAATCTGCGCATTTTGCGAGAAGCAGGGCCACGAGGCTAATTACTGCTTTGCGTTTAAGAGACACTTCGATGCGTACAAAAAGTCTCGCCAGCGAGAAGCCGCTCCCCCACGGGCTAGGAAGAGCCGTGACAGGGATCGACGACATCGCCCGCCGACCCCAGCCACTGGTGGATCTGGGTCAAAAAACTAGCTTCCGGTAGTTTTGGGGGGCAAAAACTACCGAACCAGCGTGTTGACCCCAGCCCTATTTTCACCCATTTTGTAGTTCGCAGTTTGCGTCAGTCAGGTCTGTACGCCCGAGGCTCGGTGAACGGTGTCAGCTGCCTTTGGGTCGTGGACACCGGCGCCGAGGTGACGGTTGTGCGATCTGATCTGCTGACTGCCCTCTCACCATCCTCGTCTCCGCTGCCGTCTCTGCGCACTGCTACCGGGGAGAAGACACCGGTGGTAGCCCGGATGAGCGTGCGCATTGGGATAGAGGGTTGTATTCAGTCGCCTCACAACGTGTTCGTGGCGGGGATAGAGGATGAAGGGATCTTGGGCATCGATTTCCTGACGGCTCACCGATGCGTGATCTCGACGGGGGACAATACTTTGCGTTCCGGGTACCTGAGGATTCCGCTGGGTACCTCCAGGCCTGGCGGAGCCTCCGCCGGCGGGGGGGGGAGGCCCCTACGCCCCACCCATCAGAGGAATCGGTCGAGATCCCGCGGACACTGACGAGGCCCCAACACCTGCGACGGTCGTACAGAATTCCCGCTTACTAGCCCCGGTCACGATGCCCACGCACGATAGTAGCCAGATCGCTGTCGGGACGGACTCCCTACCACGTCTGACCTCAACGAAAGAGTCGCCACAGCATGTGCAGGTCTTGTACGAGAAGTCCTCTGCAGAACTGACGCCTTCTCAATCTCGGTTGCTCTGCTCCCTGCTGCACGAGTTCCAGGAAACGTTCGCGAAGACCCCTAATGACATAGGACGGTGCACAGTAGTGAAACACACCATAGACGTGGGTGACACTCGTCCAATAAAACAGGCTGCTCGTCGACTTCCACTGAACGGGCGCACCGAGGTGGGGAAACTCGTCGATGACATGCGCGCGGCTGACGTCATCGAGGCTTCCTCTAGCCCCTGGGCCTCACCCATCGTGCTGGTGAAGAAAAAAGACGGCTCAAAGCGTTTCTGTATCGACTATCGGAAACTAAACCTGGTCACCAAAAAGGATTCCTACCCTTTACCCCGGATCGAAGATACCCTTGACCTGACCGCCGGGGCCCAGTGGTTCTCCACGATTGATCTGCAAAGCGGTTATTGGCAGGTGGAGATGGCCCCGGAGGATCGTGAAAAGACAGCGTTCGTGACTGGGCTGGGAGGCTTATGGCATTTCAAGGTCATGCCCTTTGGTCTGTGCAACGCACCTGCTACGTTCGAGCGCATGATGGAGACGTCTTTACATGGATTGACCGGGAAAGTCTGTCTGGTGTACCTCGACGACATCATCGTGTTCGGAGCGACCTTCGAGGAGGAACTTCAAAACTTGAGACAGGTCTTCGGGCGCCTACAAGAGGCTGGCCTGAAGATGAGTCCCAAGAAATGCTTGCTCTTCCGAAGGGAAGTGAACTTCCTGGGCCATGTTGTTTCAGCAGGGGGAATTAAAACGGATCCGCGCAAGATACAGGCCATCCGTGACTGGCCCCCTCTCACATCGAAAGCAGACGTACAGAGTTTCGTTGGCCTGTGCACATATTATCGACGGTTCATCGAGGGTTTTGCCTCGCTCGCTAAACCCCTACACCATCTTACAGGAGACAAAGTTCCTTTTGTTTGGACCACGGACTGCGAAGATGCTTTCCGTCAGCTCAAGAGTCGTCTCACCTCGTCTCCTATACTGGCATTTCCTTTGCCCGACATCCCCTTCATCCTTGACACGGACGCGTCGCTATATGGGATAGGAGGGGTTCTCTCTCAAACTCAGGCAGACCAAGAACGCGTCGTGAGCTTCTACAGTCGTCTCTTGAGCCGACCAGAGAGGAACTACTGCGTCACTCGCCGAGAACTCCTAGCCATTGTTAAGGCTATCGCCCATTTTCATCATTATCTCTACGGACGCCGCTTTTTGATCCGAACAGATCACGCCTCTCTCACCTGGCTCCTGTCCTTCAAGAATCCTGAAGGTCAGGTCGCCCGGTGGCTCGAGACCCTGGGTCTCTACGATTTCGAGATTCGCCACCGCCCCGGACGGCTGCATGGTAATGCCGATGCGTTGTCCAGGCGACCGTGCGGAGAGACGGGGGTCTGTAAACAGTGTGCCCGTCTCGAGCTGCAGCGCGATTCATCTGTGACCATCCGACAGCTCACGCTCCAAGGAGACTCGACCGAGTGGTTGGATGCTCAACAACAGGACTCGATTCTCCAGACAGTGAGGCAGTGGAAAGCTAGTGGGAATCGCCCCGGGTGGCAAGACGTGTCTTCCTTGGATCCTCAAGCCAAGGTATACTGGGCACAATGGGACTCCCTCTACTTGCGAGACGGCCTACTCTATCGGAAGTGGGAGTCCCCGGACGCTAGGGGCGTTCTGTGGCAACTTCTGGTGCCCAGGGCTCGGGTCCGAGACGTCATTCTGGAGCACCACGACTCCCCTTCGGGTGGACACTTCGCTGCTAACCGGACTCTGGGACGGATTCGGGAGCGTTACTTTTGGGCCCGTTGTCGCTCCGACGTGGAGGAGTGGTGCAGAACGTGTGATGTCTGCAACGCCAAGAAGGGGCCCCGCTCCCGGGGGACCAGCTCCCTGCAGACGTACAACGTGGGGGCTCCCTTTGAACGAGTGGCTATGGACATACTCGGACCCCTTCCTATCACACGTACTGGGAACCGGTATGTCCTGGTAATGGCTGATTATTTCAGTAAATGGCCCGAGGCCATTGCAGTGCCAAATCAGGAAGCGGAAACCGTCGCTCGCGTTTTCGTTCGAGAGCTCGTTTGCCGGTTTGGGGCCCCACTTGAGCTCCATACGGACCAAGGACGAAACTTCGAGTCAGTCCTCATGGCCGAGGTTCTCCGCATCCTTCAGGTACACAAGACGCGCACCACCGCCTTACACCCGCAGTCGGACGGCATGGTGGAGCGCTTGAACCGTACCCTCCTCCGCTACCTGGCTTCGTTTGTGGACCGCGATCAGCGCGATTGGGATGATTGGGTCTCCCTGTTCCTACTGTCTTATCGGTCGGCGGTCCATGAGACAACGGGGTACTCCCCCGCTGTCATGTTGATGGCGCGGGACCTGCGACTCCCCACGGATCTGGAAAAGGGGATCCCTCCTACCACCGAAGCCCCACAAACGGATTTTGCTGTATCCCTGCAGGAAAGACTGGATGAGATACACGGGTTCGCTCGGGATAAAATCAGGCTTGCCTCTGACCGAATGAAAGCACGGTACGACCTCCGGTCTCGAGACATCCGGTTCGACGCGCGAGATTTGGTCTGGCTCTTTCAACCCAGGAGGCTGAAGGGGCGGTGCCCCAAGTTACAGAGCGACTGGGAGGGCCCCTACGAGGTCGTCGATCGGATCAACGACGTCGTCTACAGAATTCGACGTTCACCGCGCGCCAAGGCCAGAGTCGTACACCTGGATCGATTGGCCCCCTATCTTCCTAGGCCGTCGTCTGCCAGTATAGCCGTGGAACCTTCAACTCCCTGTGTCCGCTCCCTGGAGGTCCGGTCCTCGGAAACCATCGGCGACGCAACGGAGCGCGCAGATGCTGAGTCCAGCGACACCCTAGGGTGGTCACTGGACTTTCCGTTGGTTAGTCGAGGTGCCGAAACTCGACCGTTTACGATTCTGGTGGAAGGAAACATCGGGTGTGGCAAGTCCACCTTCGTTTCGAGGTTCCTACAACACGATAGCATCCTGGTTTTACTTGAACCACTGGCAGAGTACCGAGATGTCGCCGGTGAGAACTTGCTGGAGAAGATGTACGAAGATCCTTCCCGCTACGCCTACCCGTTCCAGCACCATGCCTTGATGGTCATGCGTCTACGTCATCTACGCCGAACTCTTCTGCCTTATAAGATAATGGAACGGTCTATCTTTAGCACGACTTGCTTTGTTGAAGCCCGCCGGAGGATGGGCGGGTTCGGCGCCGCCGAAACTCATCTGCTCACGGAAACCTTCAACAACCTCACCCATCGGAATCCGCGAGACTTTGAAGCGGATCTGATCGTGTATCTACGTCTACACCCGGCGCTTGCTTTCTCTCGGGTCAATTCTCGAGCCCGTAACGAAGAGACCAAGCTTCCGTTAGATTACCTCAAGGCCCTTCACGAGGTACATGAGGAGTGGCTCGTACGTCGGACGTTTGCGTACCTTCCGGCCCCAGTGCTGGTTTTGGATGCATCCCTCCCTGCCGACGTCGTGTACACACGTTTTTGTGCCGCTATGCGCAATTACCAATAACTCCGCCCTACTCGAAATCTTCCGTTTTCCTTTTTGTTCACGAATATTTATTATACACAACAAATTTGATTGTACGTGTTACATGCCGGACGATAAATGCTTCACCACTAATGCACCTTTTGAGACGACAGAAAGGGGAGTAACAGCGACACGGTGGGCGTACGGGTTCCAGGCGCTCAAGGGGAACCGATCCTACATCTACTACGCGATGCTCTCCTTGATGAGGGATCGGTTCAGGCATCCTGTGGCTTCTCCGACCTGCGTCAGGACTTCAGCCGGACAGGAACGACGGTGTGGCCTTCTTGCGATCCAGGCATGGTGTGCTGCGACCTCCTCCTCGGTCGCACCTTCGTGGACCTTCGACCCGATGGAGGATCGTACTCGGATAAAACCTGATATCGACCTTTGTTCCCCTTCTTTCTCTCCTACCCCGATCTCATGAGTCCTACCTTATGCCGATTCTCCATTTTAGGGGTACCGGGAAACACCTGGAGTGATGCCAGTACGATCCTACAGGTCCAGCTCGCACTTCTTCCGTTGAACTCTGGTCTGATGGGTTAACCCACGTGGACCAGGATTTGGTACGCTTTCTCCAGGGACCACCTCTGACGCTTCGCTCCGCCTGGTACTCCTCGGCTCATCGACATTCTGGGGTCACCGGTGATGTGTTTGGTGTTTGTTATGACTGAACTGTACAACTAGTGTTACTGACCGTTGGGGTTCGCCTGCTTTCTCGAGGTTTTCTGTGGTTTACCTTGAGAGTAAAGGCAAATGTCGAGCAGTAGGGAGAGTTTTTGAACGTAAAGGCCACAGCCTAAACTCTCTCAGAACCGGGAACTTCGCCGTAGGGAGCTTGTTCCCTATTGCTTAGGTCCACCAACGAGGCGGGCCGCCTCTTACTCATGGGGGGGGGAAGTGTTACGAAGACACCCCTTACCCTTGGCCCGCTTGCTCCAGACTGATGAATAAGTGACGTGCTGGTTGCTGTGACAACTAGCACTGTCTTTTTGTAACGTCAGTCTGCCTAGAGCTTTGATTAAGAACAGACGTTCTGTCAATAAATACACATATTGTCCGTTTAACTGCTCTCTTTCATTTTTAAAAGCCTAACATACACTGCTCACGCAGTAACAATACATTCGTTATGTATCATTATATATCGAATTTGCATGTCATGTATGGGGTAGTCCAAATGAACGTGAACAGAGTTTGACCCCGACCCTCACCGAATTGGTCGCCAATTTTTTTCCGTATTCTACTCTACAACAGGTACACTTGCCGATTTTTCTTAGATTTTTTAGACTCATCGTTCGGTCACGGCGATTTTTCAGAGTTTTTGCATTAACCTAATGTAACTCTGAAATCTTACATTTTATCGCAAAGTCATAAAGGAGAAAAAGTTTAGTTTTCTTTTGAACTTTACAAAAATATTTTTTCACGAATTTTCAGAGCAAACTAAATCGTTGATTTCGATGAAAAAAGCACAAAAATTGAGTTATCTCGGAAAAACCGTTTTCAAAAATTTTGAAATTTTTTGTCATTTTTCTTTGGTCAAAAACACACCACTTTTGTATAAAACATATTTTGGGCACGGCCTTCGTTCGGGAGCTACGCCTTGTTTTATGTGATAATATCAGTAAAGTACGTGAATAATTTTTTTTTTTAATTTTCCGTATAAATTACTTTAGGCGGATTCGACCCCAAATTGTGTGTTCCATACCTAAAATCAAAATCACTTTATTCGTCATCAACTTCGACACACGATTGAGTGCTTACAAACTCAATGTTCCAAGAGTCAAAACACTTTAGTATCCTGAAATCTCTATAATAATTTATTTCATTCGTTTTCTGATTAGCCCAAGATCAGTGGTCTTACAGTGATTACTTATGACGTTCACTAATCGTGGTTAGTGTCGACTTTACCGTAGGGAATCAATTTAAATCTTTTTATCCGTTAGAATTTCAGCTTTGGCACGTAGATGAAACCCGTGACAGTTGGATTTGCATGTGTACTTCACTTCCCAGCAAACAAATTTATGTACTAGTGCCGTACCATGTCTGTCGCGGATGCCACATGCTATGTACCAGGTTCGGTACATGAGCGGCACGTGTGCTGCGTAATGTCCGCAACACGCCAATGTTATAGGTACATCGCACGTATGCAACAAAGATACATACCAAGTACGTAACAATTACATCGCAGGTACGTTACCCGTGACGTACTACCAACATCGCAGTTACGTCTCCGTAACGTGCGTCAATGGAACTACAGCGTACGCAAAATATTCAAATAAAAATTCGATTTCAATCCTGATTCGCGCATTTTTTGAATATTTTACAGTATACTATCAACTTTTCGTTTACTCTGGATCAATTAAAATGTGTTTGTAGCTCGCTGCAAGAAATTCCGCTTTTGTCATTCTTTACCAGGATTCGAACCACATTCAATGGCACCCGTCCGTCTCACTAGTCAGGCGCTCTACCCACTGCGCCAAACTGTCTTAGAAATCCTGAACCTTTTTTCTCTCATTCAATGGAAGACTTAATGAATCAAAAATTCGATATCTTTTATCAAGTTGTAACGATTCAAATAGCCCGCTATAGATCAAAACAAAGACGAATACATAAATTTGACTATTGAGGTAAACTCGTATGGTGTCGAGGCTTCGTACACGGTTCGTGGCGAGGACAATCGCTTCCGATCTCTCTCTTCTCTTCAGGACGTCGTAGTAATAAGACGTGTTTTATTCTCTGTTCTAATTTCACACCAAAAGTTTCAA
Source organism: Euura lappo (assembly GCA_018257835.1). Lineage (NCBI taxonomy): Eukaryota > Metazoa > Arthropoda > Insecta > Hymenoptera > Tenthredinidae > Euura > Euura lappo. The sequence continues at coordinate 20,724 of JAEUYN010000500.1, read as the reverse complement.
TAAGAACGTATTAAATTCGCTACTCAATATCACATATCAATTTTGAACAAAGACTTCAACAAACATACATCTACGAATCCCTGAAACAACATCAATTGTTGTAATTATCATATAAAATCAAGATGGAAGGAAGAAAAACGTGGATCTCCAAGACAGCCGAACAAGATGATATAACCACATCGATGCTGAGAATCCTCAAGAAGTTTAAACAAAGATAAGTTCTTAATATTGAAACAAAAACACTACGAAAACGAAATTATAAAAGAAATTGATAATGAAACGTGAAGTAAAGAGAATAATTAGAACAATAATCAAGTTAACCTAAACATATATTAAAGACTATTGATTAATTAATCATACTGAAGAGAGAGCATTGAAAATTGAAAGACACTACAATATATACAATTTTAATTTATACATTGAATCGAATTTTACACTATATACAATTTTTCAAATTAATTTATACACGGATTACATTTTTATATGGTATGGATGAATGGAAGGATGAATGAATGGGATGATTAAACTATTATATACATTTTTATACACTTAAATATCACAAACGAAACAAAAAAGGAAAATATACACAAATTTATCATTGATTTCCTCAATTAAATCGATTATATTTATTTTATTCAAATTCTGTTTGTACCCTTTCCTATTTTCACCATTTTAGGCTAGCTATTTATATATTTATCTTGAAATAGGAAAGAAATATTACAAAGTGGAAAATTCAATGAATCGACGGCTCTGATGTACTGTACACAACCGAACATTTTTAGCGCATCCGTTAGTAAACCCAATAAATCCAATGTCGGATTCACGTTAACCAGCGCAGTTTTGAATTTCACTATCACCGATCGTAAATACTTTGAGGTTATGTTCATCACTTTGACGTGATGGAATTGAATTGAAATGTTCTGCAAAATGTAAACTACTATTATGGATAAATTACGAGAAGGAATTCCAGGTCAGCCGTTTTAATTAGTCATTTGAGCACAACAACGATTGACTTTCCAACACAACCTGTGATATCCTCACCCAGAGTAACAATAACAATAGACAAAGCGTCGAGGATTATCCAAAGAAAAGTAATTGAATAATTGAACCGAGGAAAATTAAGTTTCATTTGGAAAAATAATCCGAACAACAGTTATGATTTGGAATGTAAGAATGATATTGAATTAACCGAAGAAAGAAAAATACAATATAACTTCACTGAGCTCTGGACTTATTTCCCCCCTCGGTTCGGGTGTGTCAACTTTTTACATGATCTGTACGTAACCATGGAATGTAACAAAGCCATCGTGCAAGTAATGTAGCTGGTACATCGTCGCCATCCATTATATGGTATGTAACACTGTTTCCTGAATGAGAGGTCTCTGGTAAATAACAGCAGTATGTGCTCGATACGTTCGTGATTAAGAGACCTGTAATGTACCCGGTACATTAAATTGCAATGTAGCAATGTTTCGTGAATGTGACCTCAAAATGATGTACCAGGTATGCCACTGTTTGCTGGGTTTCTTTTCTTACACCCGTCGCAAAATGCCACTTTTCATACCTCTTGAGCGGGCGTAAAACAGATCTTTTCGGCCCTCGGGCGCAAAGTGCTGTTTTGCGCCCGCGCACTCGGTCTGAAAAGAGGCATTTCTGCAGACCAGGTGTTGAGAAAAAAATCGTGTGCATCACGGGCGCAACTCTATTTTGGCGAGTGTGATTGCAGTACACTCGAAAAATAGTACTTTGTACCCTTGATACACAATGTACTATTTCAATTATGATTTTCAATGTTCTATTTTATGTTCAAGAAAATTTTTGACCACATTCAAAACTCACGGTTTGACCTCGAGTGATTTATACGAAATATTGAACAAAAATTGATTTACGTACTTTACTGATATTATCACATAAAACAAGGCGTAGCTCCCGAATGAAGGCCGTGCCCAAAATATGTTTCATACAAAAGTTGTGTTTTTGACCAAAGAAAATTGACAAAAAATTAGAAATTTTTTTAAAACGGGTTTTCCGAGATAACTCAATTTTTGTGCTTTTATCATCGAAATCAACGATTTAGTTTGCTCTGAAAATTCGTGAAAAAATATTTTTGTAAAGATCAAAAGAAAACTAAACTTTTTCTCCTTTATGACTTTGCGATAAAATGTGAGATTTCAGAGTTACATTAGGTTAATGCAAAAACTCTGAAAAATCGCCGTGACCTAACGATGAGTCTAAAAAATCTAAGAAAAATCGGCAAGTGTACCTGTTGTAGAGTAGAATACGGAAAAAAATTGGCGACCAATTCGGTGAGGGTCGGGGTCAAACTCTGTTCACGTTCATTTGGACTACCCCATATACAGTCCGACCTCTCTATAAGGCCCCTCCCAATAGAGCCGGTTCCCCTATTTCTCGCTCGCAGCGTTCCCCCACTCTACCATGTAACGTGAGCTCGAGAAAGAGACGAAAGACCAGTCGTGCGACTAGCGAAGATGGCAAAGTGGGGGTACCTCAGTTCCTGGAAAAACTCTTCCCCTTGGGGGCCTGGGTGGCCCTATAGAGAGGTTGGACTGTATCCAAACAATCTATGTCGATGATACATGTACGGATATATTTAACATATATATCGAATTTATATGTCACATATATCGGATTGATATATCTGGATGATACATGTTATGCATATATTTAACATACTTTCACTATATATCGAATTTCGCATGTCATATATATTCGACTAATATATGTCGATGATATATGTATTATGGATATGTTTAACATACTATCACTATACATCGATGGTAGATACTTATCACAAATATAAAATAAAGACATGGAGTTGACATATTATTTATTCGTTCAAATATATCATTTATACATGCAGCAAATACTTAATCTGGAGTATATTGGATTATATTTCACATGTATGCGAAACAGACTTGTCATATATTCTGGATATGTAATTAAAATATCTGCAAATACATCATCACTAAATTTGCGATGGATCTATGCAAGTATTTTTCATACCCAAGATATATTTATTGTTATATCTACCTATATATTTCTAGTATATCTGCCAAATACAACCGTCATACTATTTGATGAACGCATGGAACTTATATTTTGTTTACTTATTCAAATCCATTCTTAATACATACGTATCCATTAATTAGATACTTCCACTGAAGTATTGTAAAATATATCAAAGTATACATATGTTCGGATGTATCACGAAAACCGAGTATACAAACTATAGATTTATTATGCATCAGTATATATCGACAGTATATATCAGTATATATGTAAAATGCTTGCTTCAATCCAGCGTAAATTTTGTGATGATGTATTTGCAGAGATTTCAATTATATATCCGGAATATATTACAACTCTATTCCGCATATATGTAAAATATAATTTAATATACTTCAGATTTATTACTTGGAACATGTATGAAAGATATATTTGAACGTATGAACAATATGTAAACCCCATATATTTGTTTTATATTCGTCATATACTGTTTATATGTAAACATATAATTGATCACTCACTTACAATGCATATATGTCATATGTATGGGTAATACATTTTACTTATATTTATTCACATATATTTTTAGTATATGTGACCGCTTACTTCAGCGCATAGATGAAATATATATGGTTAATATATTTTACATACATTTATTCGCATATATTTTCTATACATTTTGAATATAAAACGGATTTCGAGTAAACGATATCGAAGTTTCACGCGTGTCTCATATATAAGTATCCGTAGAGTAGGAGTATCGTCAAGCGAGCGAGCGTGGCGCAGCAGGTAGGGCGCGCGGTTGGCACCCTGGCGGTTCGTGTTCGAATCCGTGCGTGCACCTTTTTTTTGCGTTGTAAAAAAATTCACGTAATTATGGTTTATGCTATGTGTGGTCTCACACTTACGTTACTATAAAAACAGTTTATTGCGTCTACGCGATATATATTATGTGAGGTATAAAACCATATATATATATTTATTACACATACACATATTACACATAATATACATATGTACACATAGTATATATGCAATATAACTCAAATATACGTTAATTGCAATCAACATATACTGAAAAGCGGCCAAAAATTATCTATTTATTATATATGTTTATATGTATGTGTGACATATAAATAATATATTATTCTCGCATATATATTTTTCCATTCTTCGGATACTGTAACATAAAATAAGTAGTTACTATAGAACCCCTCAGATGGCGCCAGCGGCAGCCAGTGTATGCCTCGGATGGCCTCGGACAAGGAGGGTGTCCATGCGCTTCTATACCTCAATAAACATGATTAATAGAATCCAATAACAGTGGCTTATTCTTTCTCTATGGCTAGATCTTTGAGATTTTGTTCATTTAGATGACCCAATCTTGCATGCCATTCTTTGTTTATGGATTACTTAACTTCAGCAACAGCTGCAGATTGTCCATCATCTCCATCTTGACCTTGCATATAGTAGAGATCATTTCTTCGTTTGGCGACGGCGATTATTTCCCCATTCTTGTCGATGATTTGTGCGGATTTCCTGCCGAAAAGTACCTCGTGTCCCTTGTCCGTTATTTTGGCAACTGACATTAAGTTTGACCTTAAATCAGGAACATACAAAGTTTCTTCTAAACGTACAGGTCTTGATCCTTCACCATCTTCAACAATAAGACCAACGGTCCCGATCCCTCTTATCTGAGTACTTTCTTTATTAGCTAAACTCAGATTTCGGTTTGGAGTATCTTTGATTTGACGGAATCTTTCTTCTGTAAAACACATATGAGAAGTAGCTCCTGAGTCGAGACACCAATCTTCCGCTTTATTTGCACTTTCGACCGTCGTCATTGCAACCTCTATTTTTTCTTCGATTTTTCTGGCTTGTGACTCTTTGACTATCGTCTTCGCATAGCAGTCTTCTGTCTTGTGATTTGTTCTGTGACATTTTTCACATTTGAGCTCAGATCCCTTCTCGAATTTCTCCTTTTTCTTGTTATGTTTTACTCGTCCCTTTTGAGTTTTTCTTGCGAACATGGCACCTGAAGCTTCTTCACCTCGGCTTTTCCGTGCTTCATATTCTTCTTGAAGTTTGATCTTCAAGACTTCTGGTTTTGGAAGTTCGTCCCGGGATTCTATGGCTATTCTGAAATTTTCATACGTGTCTGGTATGCTGTATAATAAGAGAATCGATAGGAGTTCTTCGTTCACTTTTATATCCATTTCGTCCAGTTTATCCACGGTTTCGAAAAATTTGGTCAGATGGTCCCGCATGTCGTCTGATTCCAACATTTTCCGTAGAATTAGTTGTTTCAGCAGCGTCGCTTTGCGTGCAGGTCCTTTTGACTCGTAAATCGAGTGTAATTTCAGCCATATCTCTTTAGCTGTCGCGCAGTTCTTGATTTGTCGCAGTTCGGACGGAGATATCGCAAGGATCAAATCCGATTGAGCTTTGAGATCAGCTTGCTCCCATGCAGCGGCTGCCGTTATAGAGCCCTCATTGCCTACGATTATCGCTGGTTTGAGTTTCGACCCGTTCACATAAGCCCATGCGTCATTTTTTATCAGTACTGCCCGCGCTTGTAACTTCCATGTGTCGAAGTTTTCTTTCCCGAGTTGTTCTATCCTCGAAGAATTTGAGGTCATTTTGTTTGATTGATTTATTTAACGGAAAAATTATTTTCTGATTTTTACACGCTTTTCACGCGATCTAGGAATAAACTTTACACCGCGCGATTGACATAGATTGCCATGCTTTTTTCGGTTGATAGGTTTTGTCCGTTTTATACCAGAATTTTTTCCGTTATTATAATTTCTGACTCAGACCTCGCATTTTCACCAAATTTGATTTATCTTCGTGCTCACTTTATTTATTATGAGTCTGGGCCCATAACCTATTGTAATTATGATTATTTGATATGGATTAACACACATAAATAAGGAGACACGACTCAAAATAATGAACTATGAGTGACATTTTATTAACAACTGAACTAAGATTATATCCATACAATAAATGAATATCTTGAATTTCCAACATATTTCACATTTTCTAGGATAAAATAGCGTTTTTCTGTTTTGATAGATTATTTATACGTTACTTTTCGTGATAATTCAAGTAAGAATAAAGTTATCAAATTTTGTAGCTCGATTTCGAAACGGCCTCTTCACTAAACAGTGTGAGACCAGAAAAACTAAAATTGGTCCACCGGTATATTTTATTTTTCGTGCATCATAGACAGTAAAAAACTAGTTCCTAAAATCGCGTGAAAACCATCCATACAAAAATCTCAAAACTGATTTTACTTAGTTTTGACTGTTTTGAAATTTCAAGATGTTTGTTCTTTCTCGACGATCTTGCTACTGATTTTGCTGTGAAAAAATGTAAAACTCTTGAAATCAGAATAAAACCCCGTGTAAAATGGAAACGCTTGCCAAAGTCTTGTGTATAGCTTGAAATACCCTTGAAGCGGCCAAAAAACCATTGAAAAAGCCTTGTGATCAGCTTGCTGACGCTTGGCTTTTGAACCAAGAGTTTTGCAAGCCTCGGGAAACGGTTGGTTTTTAGCCTGGCAAACACTTGATGACAACGCTTGGCAACATCCTGGGTCAAAAAACCCTTGCACAGGCCTTGTAATAAGCTTGCTAACGCTTGGCTTTTGAACCAAGAGTTTTGCAAGCCTTGGGAAAAGGTTGGTTTTTACCTTGGCAAACACTTGATGACAACGCTTGGCAACACCTTGGGCTAAAAACCCTTGCGTAAGCCTTGTGATAAGCTTGCAAACGCTTGGCTTTTGAATCAAGAGTTTCACAAGCCTTGGGAAAAGATTGGCTTTTGCCATTTGATCATAACGCTTGGCAACACCTTGGGTCAAAAAACCCTTGCGTAAGCACTGGGATCAACTTGCGAATGCTCAGCTTTTGGAGCAAGAGTTTCACAAGCCTTGGGAGAAGTTTGGATTTTGCTTTGGCAAACACTTGATGATAACTCTTGACATCACCTTGCGTTGAAAAACCTTTAGGTGAGTCTTGCGATCACATCATTGCCGCTTCGTGTCTAAACCAAGAGTTCAGGAAGCCTTGGGAAACGGTTGATTTTCACCTTGGCCAACACTCGATCACGACACTTACCCAAGCTTGCAGTTACAATCGGCAGACTGTTGGGCCAAGGTTCGGCGAATACTTCCGATGGTCGGCGATTTTGTTTCACGGAACGCTGGCCCAGCGCTGAAAATGATAACATCATGCCAGTATTGGCACGACCGTCAAATCCTGAATTAGCACGACTGTCGTACCAGCAGTAATCGAACGTTCCCTGGTACAAATTTTCGTCTACATTCCCGCCCAGGGATACTAGATAGCAAATATTTTTCACAAATTTTTATCTAATTTTTTTTTTTATTTTAACGTGGTTTTTCGGTATCTGGGTAATAATAATTGTAATTCCCATTCATTAGGATGAAAAAAAGATTATCTGCGTGAGGTTCGAGCTCGAACTAATCCGCCCCTCGATCCAGTAATCCAACCCGGGCCACCCATCCTAGTTCTGGCCACGCCCGGTGTTGCTTAACTTCGGTGATCTCTTCAAGTTCGGTCCCCATCTCGCTCCAAGTACTTGTTATTGTAGAGTTGCACATTTCCTGACATCATAGCGTTTATGAATGATTCAGAACTGATACTGAATTCTTGACAAATCATACGAAGTCCTTTTAGCTGCAATATCTTTTTGGCTTCAACATATACCGTAATAAGTTATCGCAGATAGACTTGTGTAGACTCATTGCACGTTCGATTCTCGGATTTGGTAGGCATGAAAGGTTCTTCTCGAGTCCAAATAACTTTGAAAGATTGTGGCTGTGAATGGTGGTCGAAAAACCCTACATTATCTTTAGTCGTGTATTTTAGTCCAATTACATCTGTTTTTGTTTTTCAAAGTTTTGGTTTGAGTTGCAGATTCTCGTAGATGACCGTCAATATTCGCACCCTTTTGAAGTTGTGAAAAATTGTCAAGTTTTTTGGAGTTTTAGATTTTTGTCATCTATCGTAGGTATCTATGTAATTACTTATAAAATAATCACAATTATCTATGCTGAAATATTTTCTTATTTTTCAGTAGTAAATTTTCATAATCTTTCCACAAATTTTTATCTTTTGCGAAACAAAACAGTAAAAACTTCAGTCATCACCTCTTTCTTTCACTTTGTTTTTGGAAAATACATTTGCTAGTTCGAAATTAGTTAGAGAAAGTGTAGAAATTTTGAATTGTCGATTGATTTTTGGCGTGATAGTTAACGGAAGATAGGCGAAGTAAATTGTAATTTCTAACATTGCATTGTATAGTATCACTCACAATATGCACTATTGAGTGATTATAGTTTTGATAAAACTTTGTCGTCAGGGAACATTACAGTACAGATGAATGTCAATAAAAAATGTATGATTATCTTTCCAATTCTTTCTGACGATGAGGCAGAAGGTTTCCAATTGTAACGCGTTGCTGGGCGTGGAAGGTCATCAGCGTTCTCATTTGTTCTATTTGACACACGAAATAAAAATTTGCTGTTTTAGTTCGCATTATACTGCTATATACTCAGTATCCACAAAACGAACATGCCATCGTATGGCCAACGGTATTCGAGCACTATCTGCCCCAGCGTTGACATTCATGATCATTTGACAGTCAGTGAACGAGTACGAGTCAATGCTGGGCCGGCGATGGCAAAATGTCACCATCGGCAATACAACTTTGGGAATGTTGGGCCAACGGTGTTGAATTCACAGCGTCGGTAAAGCGAGCTTGGGTAGTAAAACTTCACGTCAAAAAACCTTGTTCAAGTCTTGTCATAAGCTAGCCAACAAAGCAAGGCTTTTGCAAGCCTTGGGAATAGCTTGACTTCCGTATATTAGTTGCCAACAATCTGAAATCGGCATTTTTAATTGCGGAACATTATGAATAGCTGCAGCCGCGTATATTACTCATCTATGTAGATCAACAAATATAACGCTCTGATAATAAATAGGTGAAAGTTGTAGCAGAATTCAATAGGTAGTTTGGCGTAGTAGGTAGGGCGTGCGACTAATATAGCAAGCGAGCGATAGGGTCCCGGATCGAATCCCGAAAAAAACACGCGAAGTTTTTCTGAGCTAAACATGCGTTTTATCGACGGTATATAGTGAATTATGAGTAGTTCGGCGAAAAAAGGCGGAAAATTTTTATTTTTTGCTTAATTTTGCAATATTTTATGTCAACAATTCTTGTACCAGTGGAAACCCTTTGTTAACCCTTGGTGAAGTATTCCAGAAGCCTTGGAAAGACCTTTTCTTAACCCTTGGTGAAGTATTTCAGAAGCCTTGACAAAACCATTTCTTAACCCTTGGCGACCCATTCTTAACCCTTGGTGAAGTCTTTCAGAAGTCTTGAGAAAACCCTTTCCTAACCCTTGGGAAAACCCTTGGCAGTTTTGTTTCAATTTGCAAGCTTTCGAACAATGGTTTTGCAAGCGTTTAAACCAATGGTTTTGCAAGTGTTTAAACCAATGTTTTGCAAGCGTTTCGCAATCCTATTTCAAGGCAAAAATTTTTGCACGGGACTGTTATAACTTCTCCTCTATGGTTTTTACTGTTAATAATGTGCCAAAAATAGGAATAAGGGGGCCCCAAGATTTGCTGGTCCAGGGGCCCCGGAGTTTGTGAAGTTCGTAATTCTGGTGACGAAAAAATAATTCATTTCGCGACAGATCTCGTGACATTTTGACTTTGACGCGCTGGGGGTGGCTTGTTCGGGTCGGCGGTGGTTTTGGAAAATCGGGACCGACGCCGAGTGGCAGCGATTAATTAGCAATTAATTCAGGCGTCGAGAAAATAATTGATTTCGCGACAGATCTAGTGACATTTTGACTTTGACGCGCTGGGGGTGGCTCGTTCGGGTCGGGGGTGGTTTTGGAAAATCGGGACCGACGCCGAGTGGCAGCGATTAATTGAGCAATTAATTCTGGCATCGAGAAGTTAATTGATTTCGCAACAGATCTAGTGACATTTTGACTTTGACGCGCTGGGGGTGGCTTGTTCGGGTCGGCGGTGGTTTTGGAAAATCGGGACCGACGCCGAGTGGCAGCGATTATTGAGCAATTAATTCTGGTGACGAAGGAATAACGAGTTGTCAAATGGACAAAAGTTCGTTCCATCCTTTCTCTGGGGGATGTAATATTAGGGTTGGGGTGGTTTTGGAGATCGGTCGCTAGTGTTAATCGACAGCGATTAATTAGCGAAAAAGTCTCACGGGCCAAATTTTTTCATCCAGCTTCATTTAGAACATTTTTACGACATGGCTGAGCCAGCTTAATGATAAGCTGGGTATGCCATGTTTTTTTCGAAAATGGCTGGAGTCAAAAAATTGTTTTTCGCTATTAAAAAGCATTTAATTAGCGACTAATTACCACACTCGTTTCGATTGGTTCTGCTATAATGGCATCGCCAGCTTTCTGGAGGTAGAACCGGAGCATGTTTCGTGGGTGAAAATTAGTGAATAATCTTACCCAATCAAACAAGTTTTCCATGTTCTAGAGATTTGAACAAATGGGAAGGACTCTTGCCTCTATCCATCAATTTCATTATTTGCACCGTTCAAGTACCCAACTGCGATGAAACGTTCGTTCGCTTCTTATCATCGGTCAAATAATTTTAATATTCTTGTTGCGTATTTGTTTACGGGGCGCAAATTCAAGCACGGTCGAAAAAAAGTTAAGGACACACTTTCGAATGTCTTGTTCATGATGCTATCGTGAATAATATTCAACTGAATTGCTCTCAACGCTGCGTAAGAAATCATGACTTTTTATAACAGTGGAATATTTCCTCAACAACTTTGTTAATGTAATTGAAGTTTTTACTGAGTCGTAAAGCTTGTTCTATAGCTCGAAGATAATAAATCGTGTAATAATTATCTTTCATGCAGATAAATGAAGATAATGGCATATAAGTCGACAAGTAATGCAAATGAATTATAATTTTTCGCATCTACTTTATTAGTGGAAGGATAGAAAAATATTTGTTGCTAAATTATTCGTTAATGTCGACCAAGATGTTAATCACAGCGTAAAAGCTACCTGTACGTTAGTTTATAGATTGCCTGTAATATTAATTATTATTAAGTTTATTGAAAAGTTAGAAAATAATAACACGAACAAAAAATCAATAAAAATTTACTACAATCTTGAGAGACTTGGATAAATTTTATTCTATGTATCGATCAGTAAAATTTTACAAATACTCAGTGTTAACAAATGCAGGAGTTGTAAGCTATAAGTAAGGGATTCAGATATGAATCTGTTGACGACGATAATCAACTAATTGTTGAAACATGGGACAGATTTTTGATAAGCTACACAAAATGTTTGTGATAACGTTAGGCTGAATACGTATGAGGAATATCGATCAAAAATATTACGAAGTCAAACAGAGTCAATAATTTATATGCGTGCGAAGACTGCAAGAACAAAAAATGTATTAAAAATATTTTAATAGATCCCGAATCGATCACCAAATTTATATAGGCTCCTAAGTTACCTATGACCTCACAAAATGCAGCATACCTATTATGTTATTCACAATATTGTTTCTCTTGCAAATAAAATAAGCGTATATTGTTATTGCTGACATTTTTTTTTAATATGCAGCGAGGTGGATGAATTAATGTGTCACATCACAGTGAGGCGATGCATCTGTTGGCTTCGAGTTGAACTTCTGATGCTCCTTGGCGAACGATGCCGACCGGTATATTCATGCAGTTGATAGCATTCGCCACAGCGGTCTTCGCTGCCGAACTTGAACTGGTTATGACCTTGTTCGTGGTGGCTCGGAACGCCCGACCTAGCGTCGCACCCTCTGTTAACAAGCCGTCATTGCACGTCTCCATCCGTTGTGGGTTGCTGGTGGAGCAGGACCGCGAGAGTGAGTCGTAAAAAGAGAATAAAACTCGTTGGCCATTCTGAAATAATGTGGATGTTTCTTTAAATGTACTTGGCGCGTTGCCTAGTGAGCCTAGCGAGCCTAGCGCAGGCTCTTCGGCTTCTCGAGTGAAAGTCACCCTCATCAGAAACTTGAACATAATCTGTGTCGTTATTAATTGTTCAGTTCTCTCCCGATTTTTATTATTATTATTATTATTATGTCTCATCGAACGTTGGACCCTAAACTTTGGTTTTTTCTTGACGGATCAAGACGGATCATCGGAATGATCGCATATTCCCAATAATGAAAAATAATTTCATTTAAGTTGATGCCATCTTCAAATGAGTTGGTTGAAGCTAATATAAATTGAGTCTTTTATGTGTGAACTTCAAACTCACCGAGATGATAGAATCCATGTCCATTTCGTGCTCACTGAGGGAGCTCAGAGCATCGCGGCAACAATTTTCTATTTCCCTATCTCCAGTTTGAGTATATTTTCCAACTCGAACTCTCGCTGTTTCGAAGCACTGGGCTGCATTTTTACCCTTAGTAGATTTCTTGGCTGCATCCTGTTGGTGCAAAGATTTTTCTCGTTATTGTAAAAATTTGAGGAGACTGAATTCTAACGACATGCTCGAAATTTTGGTCTCGCACAGATTTTTAGATCCTCATCTTCACGATTTAAACTCACCTGGATCGTCGTCAACGTTGGAATAACAATGCGGTTTATCTCTACCATGGACGCCAACTTCGCGGCGGTGAGATTGTTGTTCAAATTGGTCGAAAAATCCAGCTTATGACGTTGCACACGAATCACCGTGTTCTGTAACGCTATTTTTTGACGGAAGATTTCATTTATCCGGCCCTCCAAATTACCGTAACCAAACACCATCTGAAACTGTCAAAGAGAAGATAAATGATCGATGAGACATTTGCGATAATCCATCTGGATTGAATTGGACATTTTGGATTTGGTTTATATCAAAAGGGAAAATTGCATCACGACTTTGTCATCGTATGTCAAATTGGGAGAGGCCCGTTTGGACACATCTGGATCGGACACCAGATAAATATTATTCTAACAAAAATCAGATCGGACACATCCGGATCGCACTTTGATGACACCTGGTCATTTCGGTGACTGTCCACAAAGTGAAATTGAATAAGTCGGTCATTTTGATGACAGGGGTTCCTTGGCGTGATCCTCAGATGTCTCAAATGTCAAGTTTCATTTATACATGTATATATATATTTCGCGTGTCTAATGGCATAGGGTCGTAAATCCCAAAAACGCGATTTTGGTGGCAAAAGGTCGTATCATTTTTTTTTCACGCCATTCGCTCTGAAAATGGTCAAAACGTGTAGATCAATTTAAATTACGAGATCGAAAAATGTAAGTGCAAAGGGTCGTAAGTTTGGCGGATTAGTGTTGCCGCGAGACGAGATGAGACGAGATTTTGTCATTTCTCGTCTCGTCTCGAAATTTCTCGACTGACCAGGATGAAATTGAAAGCATCGGCACAAAATAATATTGCCATGAGTCACGAGTGGCAAAAAAACCAAAGCAATTTCGATGAAATTTGTATGGGACCAATCTGGAAGTATATCCTTTCAAATGGCGAAAGAATTTTTGGAATCGGTTGATAAATGACGGAGCTATGAGGTAACAAAAAAGGAAAAAAAATACAGCCGAATTGAAAACCTCCTCCTTTTTTTGAAGTCGGTTAAAAATCTCTCAACGCGGCTCGAAATAGGAATGACAATTCTGGTGAACTCCGAGACAGTACCTTTCGATCAGAAGAAGAAAAAAATAGAATAGAAGTGAAAGGAAAGATAACGGAAGCAATTAAGATTTAAAAACGTCTGTCCAAGCTGTGTCATATCTATCCAATAGTATCCTAGACTTCGAGCGCCGCAACGGTCTGTACAACGCTCTGCACGATACTAATTTTTACAATTTCATGTTTCTCTTTTATAAATAAATGTTTATTATCTTCGATTTTCGAGTAATTACCCATTTTTATGTCATCTATAATACCAAAAATAGGCCGAGATTCTCGAGATTCTCGCCGTGTTCCTCTCGTCTCGTCTCGACTTACAATTAGACGGTCGAGAAAAAAATCACTCTCTCGTCTCGTCTCGCGAACCTTCAGTCTCCTCTCGTCTCGATTTTATCGACTCTCGCGGCAACACTATGGCGGATACGTCGTTCTTGCATTACAATTTTTAAGGAAAATTAGAAAAAAACGTAAACGCAAAACGTCGTATTATTTCTTGTCCTGATTTTTAATGATTTTTCCAAATAGCTGTAAAAACTCGTAAAACGCAAAGATAAATTGAAAGAACGACCACTTAAAAAATTCGATAAAAAGTATTGGTAGTTAAAATCAGAAGGTCGTAAGTGCCATTTTTTTATTTTTTTTTTGTTATTCATGATTTTTGCAAGTAGTTATAAAAACTCGTGAAACGCAAAGAAAAATCGAAATCGACAACGTTTCGAAAATTCATAGAAAAAAACAAGGTAAAAGCAGAAGGACGTAAGCGCCAATTAAAAAAAAAATGGTGGTTACGACCTTCTGCTTTTAATTGACCCAATATTAAATTTCGACGTTTATGAACGAATCTTCGGGTTTCTATCCCAAATACAAAAAAATATATACATATATATATATATGTATGACCTTTTGCCGTTCCGAACAGCAAAAAGTCGTATAATGGCGCTTACTCTTTATGCCATTAGACACGCGATATATAATCACTATCTATCTCGTGTCCGATCCGGATGTGTCCAATTTGATTTTTATTAAATTATTATTTATGATGTGTCCGAAAGAAAATGTGTCCAATATGTGTAAGAAAATGTATTCCAGATGTGTCCGAACGGGGTCTGATCGTCAAAGATTAAAATTTACCTGGACTGCGCAAGAAGCTAGAACGACCACGGCCACGACAATCTTCATTCTTGAAACGGTCGAGTCAGAAATGATCTGAAGCAGTGATATGTTCCCAGTCAACTGCGATTAGTTGCACTGAACGTTATATCGCGAATAGCAAACTACTTATAGAGATACGGCAGCACGAGCGATAAGAAATAGAACTAAAAAACGTCGCTTTGTTCGAACGGTTCTGAGAAAATGCGACGGTTCGTAATTGCAGTGAATCCCACGACTCACACTCTCTCATTATCGCGTTACCATAAACACTCGTGCTTTCAAGTACACACATAATTGGTGGAGAGCACGATTATGAACAGTTTTTTGAGACAATGATGCCTTGTGTGATGGGGGATCTGTTAACGATCTTTTAACGAATTGAAACGGCTAAGGCTATATTCGATGAGTTTACATAGGATTGATGTCGTTGGTTTTTTTTTTGCATAAAATTACATTTCCAGTTATTATTAAAGGAATTTTTTCATTTCTGAATTCGAATTTTTCACGATAATTGATCTTTTTTACTCACAATATTTGAGAGCTTGCTATTATTGGCGCTGTTCAAACTGGAAATATAGGGTCGACGGAATGTTCAATTTTTTATCACCGTCATCGTCAAGCAAAAAGCGAAGCTCGTTGGTCAAGTATTCAATATGCTGCAAAAAACTGAAGACATTTGGATTCTGATGAAAATTGGGACTTGAACGTTCTTTGGGTCACTAATCACGAATCTGAAGTCAGATTTGCGAAATTCAAAATAGTTGCAATGAAAATATAAATGAATAACGGGAAGTTCAAAGGCTGGATCATAGTACCAAATACCCGAAAATGTATCCTCCTGTAGTTTTCTGGTCTGCTTCTACGTAGACCTGATGCTACCTCAAATGACGACATGTTATTTGCTACGTTTATCTTACCTTGATAGCACAATATTTGACCATTTGTCCCGCACGGAAAAAAATACTCCAAGGTATATATGCCAATATGTATCCCAAAAACCGATATAAAACATACATTCGTTATGTATCATTATATATCGAATTTGCATGTCATATATACAGTCCGACCTCTCTATAAGGCCCCTCCCAATAGAGCCGGTTCCCCTATTTCTCGCTCGCAGCGTTCCCCCACTCTACCATGTAACGTGAGCTCGAGAAAGAGACGAAAGACGAGTCGTGCGACTAGCGAAGATGGCAAAGTGGGGATACCTCAGTTCCTGGAAAAACTCTTCCCCTTGGGGGCCTGGGCGGCCCTATAGAGAGGTTGGACTGTATCCAAACAATCTATGTCGATGATACATGTACGGATATATTTAACATATATATCGAATTTATATGTCACATATATCGGATTGATATATCTGGATGATACATGTTATGCATATATTTAACATACTTTCACTATATATCGAATTTCGCATGTCATATATATTCGACTAATATATGTCGATGATATATGTATTATGGATATGTTTAACATACTATCACTATACATCGATGGTAGATACTTATCACAAATATAAAATAAAGACATGGAGTTGACATATTATTTATTCGTTCAAATATATCATTTATACATGCAGCAAATACTTAATCTGGAGTATATTGGATTATATTTCACATGTATGCGAAACAGAGTTGTCATATATTCTGGATATGTAATTAAAATATCTGCAAATACATCATCACTAAATTTGCGATGGATCTATGCAAATATTTTTCATACTCAAGATATATTTATTGTTATATCTACCTATACCGGGTGTCCCATTTTAATCTTACACCTGATTTATCTCGGAAAGTACTGCTCGGATCGAGTAATAAGTAGTATTAAACTTTTAGGATTCGGAGGGTGACGTTCAAAAATAATTTTTCCAATTTTTTCTAATAACAAATGGTGGCGTAAAAATGGAAAACATGTTTTTTTTAAATGGGAATAGGACTTGTTTTGTTCAACAAAAAATCTGTTAGGTCAAAACTAACAACTTTTGTAGGTGTTGACCTGTTGGGTTCGTGGATATTGAGGTGGTAGGGAAGATGTATCAATATCTCGTGAGAGTCAGTTTATACTGTATACGGGTATTTATTTTGGGCGGATTAATTAACCAGTCCGTACAGTATCACAGGTCAAACTACACTGGCTTATTATTACTCTGGTAGATTCTAACTCTAGCGGCAATGTACTGGGACTATAAGTATGTAGGGATACAGCAGTAGGAAACATTTTTCAGTTGTTATTAACAATTGTCCATATTTGGCGTGTGTGTGTGTGTATGCATACATGCATGCGTGCATGCGTGCCAAACATGTACAATTGTTAATAACAATTGAAACATGTTTTCTACAGAAGATGTTAGTTTTGAACTAACAAATGTTTTGTTGAAAATAAGAACAAGACTTATTTTCAACAAAACATGTTTTGTTGAAAATAAACAACAAATAAAATAAACAACAAATGTTTTGTTGAAAATAAGTCTTGTTCTTATTTTCAACAAAACATTTGTTAGTTCAAAACTAACATCTTCTGTAGAAAACATGTTTCAATTGTTATTAACAATTGTACATGTTTGGCACGCACGCACGCATGCACGCATGCATGTATGCATACACACACACACACGCCAAATATGGACAATTGTTAATAACAACTGAAAAATGTTTCCTACAAAAGTTGTTAGTTTTGACCTAACAGATTTTTTGTTGAACAAAACAAGTCCTATTCCCATTTAAAAAAAAACATGTTTTCCATTTTTACGCCACCATTTGTTATTAGAAAAAATTGGAAAAATTATTTTTGAACGCCCCCCTCCAAATCCTAAAAGTTTAATACTACTTATTACTCGATCCGAGCAGTACTTTCCGAGATAAATCAGGTGTAAGATTAAAATGGGACACCCGGTATATTTCTAGTATATCTGCCAAATACAACCGTCATACTATTTGATGAATGCATGGAACTTATATTTTGTTTACTTATTCAAATCCATTCTTAATACATACGTATCCATTAATTAGATACTTCCACTGAAGTATTGTAAAATATATCAAAGTATACATATGTTCGGATGTATCACGAAAACCGAGTATACAAACTATAGATTTATTATGCATCAGTATATATCGACAGTATATATCAGTATATATGTAAAATGCTTGCTTCAATCCAGCGTAAATTTTGTGATGATGTATTTGCAGAGATTTCAATTATATATCCGGAATATATTACAACTCTATTCCGCATATATGTAAAATATAATTTAATATACTTCAGATTTATTACTTGGAACATGTATGAAAGATATATTTGAACGTATGAACAATATGTAAACCCCATATATTTGTTTTATATTCGTCATATACTGTTTATATGTAAACATATAATTGATCACTCACTTACAATGCATATACTGTGAGTAAACGTGGACGCGGGCCACTCGGTTTGGCAGATATGGCGGCGGCGTGAACGTAGACAGCCAGTGGTGCTCGGGGTTCGGACCCGCACAGAGAGGGATTCCAACCATGCCTCGTTCAAGCTAACTTGGTTTTATCGTTAGTTGAACGCGCGGAAACAGCGCGATTCAAATTTTTTGGTTAGATTGAGGTTAGGAGCAGTGTTGGGCAGCTGCAAATTACGTAGTGCAATTTATTACATCCAACAATAATAAATCACAATTGTAATTTACAACAATAATAAATTACAATTGTTATTACAACAATAATGAATTACAATTGTACGCTCAACACTGGAGGAAAAATGTTCTGATGTTTATGAACCATCAAAAATGATCAGAGAGACTGAATTCTTTCGCCTTGGTTCTACCGAGACTAGATTCATCGCCTTGAGTCTCCGGAGAGTGAATTCTCTGACGACGCCTTGGGTCTACGGAGACTAGATTC
This sequence comes from Euura lappo, assembly GCA_018257835.1. Taxonomy (NCBI): domain Eukaryota; kingdom Metazoa; phylum Arthropoda; class Insecta; order Hymenoptera; family Tenthredinidae; genus Euura; species Euura lappo. The sequence continues at coordinate 1,926 of JAEUYN010000500.1, read as the reverse complement.
TTCGCCTCAGGTCTACGGGGACTAGATTCTTCGTCTCAAGCCGACGGAGGGTGACTTCTTCTTTGACGGAGACTACATTCTTCGCCTTGAGTCTCCGCAGAGTGAATTCTCTGACGACGCCTTGGGTCTACGGAGACTAGATTCTTCGCCTCAGGTCTACGGGGACTAGATACTTTGTCTCAAGCCGACGGAGGGTGACTTCTTCTTTGACGGAGACAAGATTCTTCGCCTTGAGTCTCCGGAGAGTGAATTCTCCGTCAGCTTGAGGCGGAGAATCTTGTCTCCTTAGACCCAAGGCGTCGACGGAGAATTCTTCCTTCGTAGACTCAAGGCGGAGGATCTTGTCTCCGTAGGCCCAAGGCGACGACGGAGAATTCACTCTCCGCAGACTCAAGGCGAAGAATCTAGTTTCCGTAGGCTTGAGGCGAAGAACTTAGTCTCCGTGAACCCAAGGCGTCGACAGAGAATTCACTCTCCGTAGACTCAAGGCGAAGAATCTGGTCTCCGTAGGCTTGAGGCGAAGAACTTAGTCTCCGTAGACCCAAGGCGTCGTCAGAGAATTCACTCTCCGGAGACTCAAGGCGAAGAATCTTGTCTCCGTCAAAGAAGAAGTCACCCTCCGTCGCACAGTGGTTCCAAATGCGAAATGGCTGGCCAGAAATCGAAAAATGAAGTTTAAATTCGAAGAATTTTAACTGTGGGGTCAGGTAGAGGGATACCCCTGGCGTCCCTTTCAAGGGTAGAGGAGTGGCAGGTGGTACGTTTAGCCGTTGGGATCTCATTCGTAACGAAGACCTCGAGCAGGTAGCCTCGGCCGTGAGCTAGTCCGTTAAAATTACTACCGCTTAAAATCGCAATATCCTCGAGTGGAATTGAGCAATTTTAAATTTTCAAAATGGAATCTCCGCCTGAAAGTAAGTACTTTTATTATATCATTGTGATTTTTTATTTAAAGTACACACTGAGCAAAGAAAAATTTAAACATCTACTGTAAATTCTCGTGCCCGTGGTGAAGAAAAGTTTTGTTTACATTGAGTAAAAGTTAGTTGTTAAACGTTGTTAAGCGGTCGGAGAGGTGCCATATGATTCTTTACACTCTTGAGTAAATATATCACCAAAAATTAGATGCCAAAAACTGCCAACCTCGTTACAATGAATTTTTCTGTAAATAGACGCGCTCATGCACGTGCGGTGCGGCACATAAACTAGGCGGTGCATTGCAACGCACACTAGGCGATCAAGTCGATTGATTTGTTTCTCATGAATATCAGTATTAGTCTACCGGATTCGAATATAATTTTTATTAAAAAAAATTATTATTGATTTTTGAAGTCATGTATTATGTATTGTCTCACTGTTAAATTAATTTTTTCAGGTTCTCGGAAGAGTAAGGAAGCGGTCGTTGTTACGCGACAGGATTTGTTCGATTTATTATTGCCTTATTTGAACGATGGTGCGAGTAAAGCGTACGAAATTGTGGAGATGGCACTGTCGGAAAAATTCCATTCCACTTACACGCTATCTACAGATGAAAAAACGAAGATTCGCCATTTATTACATCAAATCCGAGACAGATGGCAAAAAGTTAAACGAACGAAGGCATTTTTTCTGGATCAAAATGCGGATTGGCTAAGCACAGTGGTCGCCTTTGATAACAATAAGGATATCTCCACCGTAAACAGAGATTCAGCTGCAGTTCAGACGCGTGGTCGCCATTCGCAGAGCTTTGAGGACTCCAGCGAACGGTCGAAACGGCGAAAAACTGAAGGTATTCGTAACCAGTCCAGTACCGAAGAGCTTGCCTTTGCCACCCACATGAGTCTTCGAGCAGCAGGTAAATTCGAGGCCGCAAAAATAGTGAAAGACGTTGCTCTGGGCAGTCCTACAAAAGCATCAAAGTACAAGGAAGCTTTACGAACTGTTACA